>BMAV01020703.1:0-391399 GCA_019973955.1 Trichonephila inaurata madagascariensis | reverse complement strand
CACGTTTACTATTCTTGCACGCTCAAGCACAGCCTTACCATCATCTTAAAATAAATTTATTACAGCATCACGAAAAGCTTTTTTTTTTTTAAATATATATGAAGAGAGATAAACATGAATAAAACAAGAAGAGCCTTGGTTGCCACCTTGATTAACGGTGGAAATTTCAGTTTAAACAAAAAGGCTACAATAACATCGAAAAATGTTGCATTTTGTTCACAATACTAATAAAAATTGCAATTTCAGGTATTCAGTTCTTTATCTGAAACATAATGTTTTCAAAGCCATTATTTTTAAATAGATATCATGATGATTAACTGACAAAAAAGTTTGTGTATTAGTATATTTTACAATATTATACCCATGTCCAAAATTAAGATCACAAACATATTCTTCGTCATAATTTTAAAATGCCTCCAGTAAAATTGATAGAATTTTTATTTTATATAATTAGAAGAACAGGTAGTATAAAATATCAACCTTCAGTTTAGTAAAACATGTTATTCAGCGTTAGTTTTTGCAGAACTACTGGGTTGAAAACCTTTCAAGCACATGGGAATTTTGCCTCCAGTTTTGTGAATATCGCTTTAAGACAACCATGTTAGTCTGTTTGTGCAGTGAGAATGACTTCTCAAAATCATTTAGAAGTTTCCTTGAGAAGGAGAGACGTTGGCTGGCTTGAAGATGGCCATCTCAAGCAGAAGTAGCTCGATGGATAAGAGTGACCCGAAATTGGTCTCCTGGTTATGGAATCAATTCCAAACAAGTGGTACTGTCACCAGAAAGGACAGCCAAGGTCGCCACAGAGCATCGACATCTGCACAGGATTGCTACATGGAATTAAGCGCATGACGAATCCTCAGCTTGTTCGTGATCTTGCTGCTGTGTTTGGAAGAAGAATTTCCAGGCAAACAGTCTACAGGCGTCTTGTGGAGGTTGGCCTTGTCACGCATTATCCAGTAGTGTGTGCCCCCTTGATTGCATCCAGCTGGAAACATAGGGTATTATGGAGCTGAAAACATCATTTATGGACACCACTAGAATTGGGACGTGTTCTTTTCAGTGATGAGTCGAAATATACCAGACAAAGTGATTCTCATCGAGTTTCATCCTGTAGAGAAAATGGAACTCGTTTTCATCCCTCCTAAGTAACAAAAATCGACAGATTGGGAGGCAAAGGAATCCTTGAGTGTGGTGGCATGTTGGGCAGTCGTACACCATTGTACGTTTGCGATGCAGGTACTGTTAACTCATAGCGCTATAGGGATGAGATCAGTGGCGTAACGAAGGATATTAGGGCACCCCTGAAAAGTCAGGTTTATGCCCTCTAGAATCCTGCCCCCCCCTTGATGTGGGGGTTGCAAGGTTGTATGTTACGCCACTAGATGAAATCCTGGAAATCTGTGTGAGGTTTATCTGGGTGCTTCGTTTCCAGACTACATTTTTCTAGACGATAATGTGCTGCCGCATAGAACTCACATAGTTGATAAATTTCATGAAAGCGTGGATATTCGTCGTATGGATTGAACCTCGAGGTCTCTGGATCCTGATTTTATTGAATATGTTTGTGATGATTTAGGAAAGGCTATTTCTCAGTGTAGCTCCCTTCCCAGGACCCCCTCATGAATTAAAAGCCCTTCTTTTGGAAAAATAAGCTTTTTTGCCACAAATAGTTATTGACATCCTCATAAACAGTATGGCAGCTCGTTGTAAGGCTTGTATAGTAGTTCATAGTTGTCACGCATATTATAGACAGATCTCTTTCTCGAGGTAAATGCTTTATCTTTGATTCATGATTTCACACTTTTTGTTATGACTTGTATCTTAATTCACAATTAAAATCTTTTTCATATTGCTATAATCTTTCTGATATTATAATATGTGTATGTGCCAAATTTCCTGGGACCACAGTAAAGAGTTCATACGTTTTCACAGATTTTATGTTCTGACCTTAATTTTGGACATGAGGGTATTATTCGGTCCTTCTTTCGAACAGAAATGTATTTATGTTAACAGAAAAAAAAATTTTCTTGAATAATTATCATTAAAATGTTCGAAGGCCAATTTCTCCAAGAGTCAAAGGAAAATCCGTTACATCAAATGTATGCTTCCATTAAAATCTGTTATTAATGAATTGAACATAATCACATTTAAAAAAGAAAAAATGTGCAATCACGTATTCAAGATTTTGCATTGTAAGGTTACCATTGGACAAGTAAATGGTATTTTAAATAGAATATAATGTTAAGACTTGGAACGCTTAAACTGTTGCATTTAAGTTCATTTGCGTTTCTATACAAAGAATTTTACGTTGAATATACAACAATTGTGTATTTTAAAGAAATATTTAACTCTCATAGATGAATATTGTAGTAATATCGAAAACTCTAATTCTCTCTCTCTCTCGTTGAAAGCACTTAAATATCCAAAAATCAGCATCTTTTGTCTGCTTTAAGTTTCTTTTTGAATTCTTGAAATGGCATTCACTATTATGCAAAGCCACATCAATCATTATGCCTAAGAGAATTATATTTTTCTGGTGTTTAGCGGTTGACAAGGCTCTTGTTCATTTTGATTAATTATAGCCACCTCGAAAGCTGATTCTTGGTTTATTTATGATGTGAAAAGAATTTCATTATGTGTGAATCTTTACAGGAATTCTAAGCTGTTTCTGCGTTCGAAAAAATTAAAAATATTTGCAAGCTTCAAATTTTTCTGTCAGCGTCAACAAGTTAAAGCCTCCAAGAATCGTTTATTGTTAGCTTTAAAATATAGCTTAGTGATGTTGTGCGTTTCGTAAAATATAAAATTTGATTCTGATTGTATTCATTTTGACAGCTCAACCTGAACTGAAAGTTGAAAGAAACGGTAAAATCTAATATAGTAATTTAAATTAACATTTAAATGTGATAATTTAATAGACAGATTTAGGTACGTGTTTGTGTATGGAAATAATAAGAAATTTGATATTGTTCGGGAAATTGGGTACAAATATTTCCAAGCATACATTTTTGGCGACGACTCACAAAATTTGCACTAATAAAGAGTTTTTTGTGTGTATGGCCGGTGGGGGAAACATTTGGCGATTTTATTTCCTGCTCCCCGATAATTGAACAATACCAATGGACTTGCGAAAAAAGAAGTAACATTTATAAACGTACAATATAAAATTATATTATGAAAAGTTTTTTTTTTGATTTGCCAAAGTAGTATAAAGGAATATTTTTACTTTAAGCATCACTTCTAAGATACATTTCAAACAAATAATTAATACCAATTTAATAAAAAAAATAAATGATAATATATTATGCGAGTCTAAAATGAAAATTTTTTACACATCATTTGTCCTATTAGCTCTTTTTCTCAGACTTTTAGATCGGTGCTGCTCCTTTTAATCCCAACGAAACACAGTCAACGTTTGATAACTTTACCGCGGCTCGCTTTGACGTTGATTTATATTTGAAATTGTTTTGATTTAATGACTTTAAATTTAAATATATTTAAATTTGTCTTCAGAATTAAATACAGTCACACCCAAAATGGGTATAAAGGGGTTTAACATGAAATATAAAGAGATTTCTATGGAAAGAGAAGCCCGAAAGAACTACACCACAGTAAACAAAATAGAAATAATTTAATGTTCCCTGGGCGGTCCAGTACCATTTGATCCATGGACTGGTACCGGTCCACGTTTCAGGGTCTGGGGACCTTTGATTTAGATGGTATCGTAATCTGAAATTTAAATGTATAATCAATCTTTAAACTTTTCTATTCAGTTTCTAAGCTTCACTTGTAGTTATTAAAGCATCGAAGTTTTTATTATTCACACACACAGACACACACACACACACACACGAAAGGTACGGTACATATTTACATCGAAATTCAAGGAATCAATTTTACTTAACATTTTAGCTTCTGTACGTAATTACGTGACATTCGATTTCTTGCTTGTATTTTATTATTCTGCGTATTATCTATTATTATTCTGGGAATACAGATATTTAGCAATTGTTTTAATAATTGGAATTGCTAATCACATGCACACAAAACATTTCAGAAGTAGGTGTACACAATTATCTTAATGCTTTTAAAAATTTTAATAACAAATTTTTTATAGAAAAAAAGGTTATCCGAACACCCAAAATTGATCATTGAAATATTTCTAATTAAAAAAAATATTGATGCATTATATGCAAATGAAATATCAATTTCGTTCTAAGAAACAGAAAAGTTAATTTTCTGCTTTAAAAGATTATTCGCTGCAATGGCATCAATCAATATTTTTTTTTCAAATAATCTATTGTATTGCATATTTTACCCATGCCTACAAGATCTTTTATAAACTCAAGAGTAACGCAGTCTTAAAGTTTTACGAATATTTTATGCATATCGATTCTAAATCACTAATAGAATTAAATTTCGCCTTCGTCCTCTTCATTAAAATGATTTAACGCACTTATCTAGATTGTCCTAAAATATGCATAAAAATTTGAATGTCCATTGCTGTGGAATAAAAAAAATCCAATCCATAAATGTAGCTTGGTAAGTTTCAGTTGCATGTAAATATGGCAATGCATAATCAATTATTTAATCTCTGATCGTAAAATAATTTATTGTAAATAATAAATATACATCAGTGTTTCTCAAACTGTGGGGCGCGCCCCCTAGGGGGCGTGTTAACCCTACGAGGGGGGCGCGAGCATATTGAAAAATCGAAAACAAAAGATTACTTTAAAAAATCATACATTTACTGAAAGTAAACAAACAAACTATACTCTGACATAATAAAAGAGTAAAATACACATTTACACTGAGAAAACAAACTTGTAAATATATCAATACTGCGTAATGTATTTTATAATTAATTTAACAATACTAAGTTAATAACAAGTTTATTAATTACCAGTGACCCTATGGGCTTGTCATATATAAAATTATATGCACAAATTAACACTTATCTTAATCCCTTAAATACAAATTAAAAATTCCACGATTAGTTCCCCAATGCCCCTGTTTAACACGTAGACGAGCTTATGGGGTGTATTGGAGAGGGGGGGGGGTAGAAAATTAATAAATAAGTAAACCCTTCGCAAACACTGTCAAGTTCACTTTACTGCATTCCAAAACCTTCGGAATAATTTTATGAATATCAGTTCTCAGAAAAGATCATGCTTCGGAAAAATGTATATATACATCTGGGACAATTAACGTACTGGTTGAGCGAGACGCTTATATACGCCGGCGGCACTTAAGAGGTTTAAGTCGTAATATAGGTTTAGCGTCAAAGTGTATTATTATTGAATTCAATACATTGTTATTGTATGGAAGGGGCGTGATGAAAATTATGATCGAATATTGGGTCGCATACATTGAAAGTTTGAGAAGCACTCTGATATACATCAAAAATAATTTCTTCAAATCTTCCTCCTTCTACACCTTTGGTTATAGGGCTTCTGTGAGGAGTTGGTTCTCGTCGTCTTGATGGTGGACATGTATTCAATTCTTAAGGTGATCTGCGTCCATCATCTCATACATCTCAGCGACGGGAGGACATCAATAAGATATGGATGTGCGGCGAGATATTCATGGCTAGTCTTCATTCAAAAGTTGCGGCACTTGACGACCGCTGAAGGTTATGGATCAGGGTTACGAAAATTTTATTTTTTCCCCATTGGAATGCTCTGTGGAGCGCTGTTTGAGTCATCTGGAAATGGTTATAGTAATTTGTGCCTTTGAGGCCCCTAAAAAGACAGGCATTGAGGCTGGTCGAGTGTTACACCAGTTCGGTTAGGGTATTTGGGCTTTTTTTTGTTCCAGTGATGATGGCATTGCCGAAGATCCATTGAAACGTTAGATTCTACCTTTGTTTTTCGAGGGTTCTAATGTTTTCTGCATTCGCGATTGTTCTTCTACCGTCTGTATTGTGAGACTGCTTGTCATGCAGAACATAGACCAAGAATACTACCTTGCTGGATATTTTTTTAGTTCCATGGTTACGACTTGTATGGAAGCCATTTCTCGTTATATTCCTTAAGGCGACTCCTATGGAAACCTGACCTTCAAAGAGGTGAAAATCGTAGGCTGCTCCTGTTTCACCCAAATCAGTTCCCTCAGTCAGGTCCAGGTTGAAGGTCATCAGTACAAAAAGGAACCATTCTTGTTAAGGCTATCCTTTGTTGTTAGTTTGGGCGTCTGTTTGTTAAAATTTAAAATATGAACACTAATGTTTAGGCAGGTATAGGTCCTTTAAAGTACATTTAGGTTTTGGTTGATTGTATTAGAAATCTAGACGATATAGCAGCACCGTTTCTCTTGTTGCTATTTCGTACTTTTCTGTTAGTATCTTGCAGGCGGTTGTAGGAACTGTTTTTGTCTTCAGTATGCCGGTGGCTTGTCTACAGAAGTCCGATTATTATTATTATTATTTTGAGCACGCTTTTGTATCTTTCACCGAAATGGAGAACTGGTTTTTCTCTGTGGACTTCCAGTAGGGAAAGATTTCCATTGGAAAATCCAAATGCATAAACCAAAACCGAAATCAGACCCTTTATATTTATCGGTTTTTTATTAATAGGTGATCACTTTAAAAAATTCACCATGTTAAAACTGATAACCGAAAATGGTGGTAATGCTTTTTTCCAGGAAAATAATTTTTGAAATCAATTTCATTATACTTTCAGATAAGTAATTAAAATTGAAGGACAGAATCGCGGAAAGTAAGAATGTGGCTTCAGAATATGGGAAAATTCAAAGCTTGAATACAACTTTTAGGAGAATAGATCCGTTTTTGAGATTGTTTCTGGGTAAAAGTTCATGCCCTGGGGAGAATTAATATGAATTAAAATAGAGAATAATAAAATGCCTATGTAAACAACAACCTTTAATTAGGGTCTGTTGTGCGTCCTATCTGATAACTAACTTGTGTTCAGAAAAAGTAACTTCACCCGAGTTTCAATGAAAACTTCTCACGGGTGGCTTTTGAAAGTCATCAAAAAAATTCCCACGGACTCTATGGAAGAAACCAGTTTCTTATGCGAGAATAATGCGAGGCAAAACAAAATGACGTTCATTAAAACAAACATTGTGTGCATTAAATCATCTTTAAACGTTTTATATCGCTCTTAAGAGCAGCTTTTTCTTCTTTATCAGGTTCTCATTCAAAGTAAAACCAACAATGAATAAGCAGAGAATTTGATATACACCCGAAGAACTCAAAAAGGGAGGACACCACTTTTATGAAAACGACAACAACAACAAGATAATAATAATAAAGGAAAAAGATCTGAAAAATAAAAACTTTATGAAATTATGCGCATCATTAATGATGAAAGAAAATCTTATGTTCTCGAGCGATTGCGCTGAAAGTATTAATAATGTTTTAATTGTTCACCGCGGGCTGAATGTAATGTGAGAAGACATTGGGATTCACTTTGTACCCTAATGCATTGTTCTTAATTAGTCCCTTTAATTAACTTCTACCCGAAGGTCGATTAAGTTTACGGAACCCACACTGAAAGGAAGTAATGAATAACACCATCAATATACCCACCAGCGCGTAATACAGGATTGAGAACAATTGCTACGCCCACAAACAAACCATTAGCGGTATTATCAAATTCGTTCCAGATTTAGGGAGGACACAATTTTAATTTGGGATGGTCACGATTTGAAGTTCTGTATGTGCCATTTCGCCTTGGGAGGTTTGATTATCGGCAAAAAGTGTATCCTTTATAAAACAATGGAGATATTGGAATAGTGT
Organism: Trichonephila inaurata madagascariensis; assembly: GCA_019973955.1. Lineage (NCBI taxonomy): Eukaryota > Metazoa > Arthropoda > Arachnida > Araneae > Nephilidae > Trichonephila > Trichonephila inaurata. Next base: position 383,637 of record BMAV01020703.1, on the reverse strand, counting down.
TTTATGATGGACTTGCAATATTGATTAATCAATTTCTTTCAGTATTTTGTGGTGAATTAAGAGTTGAAATTATTTGCGTGTGGTCTATAATTCAGGTATGTATATATGAAATATATATATATATTTTCCAATTTCACATACATGTTCAGTAAATTACGATTGAGGGGCGTGAATGAAGAAACTCTTGAAAGAGAAAAAAGATAATGAAAATTTATTTACTGTTTTTGCTTTAGGAAACTTGCAGATTTCAGTGATTTACTTTCAGTTTTAGAAATGAGAATATTTTAATTTCCTTTATTTTTAAATATGTTTCGGATAAAACAAGTAATATAAAAAAAAATTAATTTTAAGTCAATTCCTACTTAGATCAACAAAGAAAATTTTATTTTTAGCTACTTTTTATTAAATAGTATATAGTACATAGTATATAATAGTATATAGTAAAATAGTATATACTATTATATAGTATATAGTATATATAGTATATAGTATATACTAGTATATATATATAATAGTATATAGTATATAATAGTATATAGTACATAGTATATAATAGTATATAGTACATAGTACATAATAGTATATAGTACATAGTATATAATAGTATGTAGTATAATTAATAATACATAGAATTCATGTTACACAGGCCCCTTTCTGCACGCTCTGAGATTTTAGGGAGGACATGGATGCTGCCCACATTCGCCGCTGCCCAGTCCTAAAGGGCTCCTCTTTGTGTGACCTTGGGGCTGCGGTAGCCCAGTGGTCAAGGTATCGGATCATGGCAGGCATGTCATAAGTTCGAGCCCAGTACCACTAAAGGCCCGCCGTGTAGGGTAGCGATGCAGGTTAAATCTATATTGGTAAGATAGAAAGTTTTTGGTTTCATAGACTTTTTTCGCCATTTTTATTTTGTTTTTCCCTTACTTTGTTTATTTTGTCTGTTTTTGTTCCTACCCCCTTGTGGTGTAGAGGTCTCCTGTAACCCTGGCCTTTGGAAATAAAAAAACAACAACAACTTTTTATTAAATAGTTACAATTAATATAACTATGCATAGACATATGGCAGAATCACAACATTAAGTGATAATTAGTTTTTATTAATTATCATTAAAGTATCGTATTGTCGTCCAAAACAATCGTGTATATAAAATTTCAGTTCAACTTAATGCTTTAAAACGTGGGAAAAAAATCTTCTAAAGTTTTGACCCAAATCGCTAAAAATGAACGTGACTGCATCTGCAATTATTTAGTTAGCTATAATTAAATTATCGTATTTTTAACCAAAGCAATAGTGTATAGAAAATTTCAGAATGTGAGAAAAAAACCTTTTCAAGTTTTGACACAAGTCGTCAAAATGGTCGCTAAGTCACAAAAAATGACGCCAACGGGGTTGTATTTGTAATTCTTTAAATAATTAGTTTTAATCAATTAGTTTTTATTAATTATAATTAAATTCTTGTATTGTCATCCAAAATAATCATGTTTATAAAATTTCAGCTCAATTGAGCGCTTTAAAATGTATTTTATTAACGATCGAAAATTCCTCCAAGATAAATAAATATACAGAGAGTATGAGCTAATAGTGTATGTGTGCGTGTGTGTAGGAATTGAAAAATAAATAAATGTGTGTGTTCGTGAATGCGTGTTTAATCCCGATTTAAATAATTCATCACTCCTAAATTATACTTTACGACTAAGAGCTTATTTTTAAATTTTATTGCAGTAATGAAAACTATAAAGGTAATTTCTGGAATTATACGTGGGGTAGCACCTTGTTTACTTTATTTCTAGACGGTCAACTTCTTAAATGCTGTGACCTGATTCGATGTTTTATAAACACAATAATTAATCACGTGTATTCTGAATTAAGATTTGTGACATAGTATATCAATTTTTATCTGATGATCTTATATTACTTTTTGGAGTTCGGCAACAAGCATTTATTTATTTTTTTTACGCGTCTTGCATTATAAATTTTTTCAAGAGTATATAACTATATTTTGCATATTAATTGACTCGATGCAGTTTTATCTGTTATTTGATCCGCACTCCTATAGAAAATAAACTTGTCCATCTAGAGTATATTAGCATACAGTCAATAGCAAAGTACCAAGAAGCGACTAGTCTTTGAACTTCCAAGTTGCGGATCTTGTATGTCAGCTTTGATTTCAATTTATTATTGCAATTATATGAAATATTTTTTCTGCGTAAAGTTGAAATAGATAAATTGAATAAACACAGAGAGTCACTATCAGAAGCGGGTTAACTGGCAGTCGGTTATTTCGTGATAAGAAAGAAGCTTTATCGAATTCAATTTTTGTTTCCAAGAATAGGTTTTCATGTTTGGAATACAAGAGGGTTAATTAAGAAATTTTTTCCGCCTAATTCTGTTGATAATAAAATTATAAAGATAGTTAAACAGATTCAGAGATATGGATTAAAAATAATTGTATCCGGTTTTGCTTTAACTAAAATTCTTTCAATATTTTTTTTTCTTTCTCACGATTTTCGAAAAGTGTTAGGATCGATTTAATTTAAAATCAGAATTAAAGTAAAAAAATAAGTCAATGTTATTGTATTTAAATAAGTAAAGGAAAAAATAAATATATGTGTAAATGATACATGTAAAAATCTTTTATTGTATAGACATAGCCAGGAATATTTTTACTTCTGTTTCACGAATTTTTTTATCGGTTCCGTGAAGGTTCACACACGTCTTAGAACACTTTTTTTCAGATTCGAAAAATTTTAACGGAAATGCACAGATACGTTGGCAACTAGTTCGCATTTGAAAAAAAGTTCTTAATTATAATATATGTGATTTTTTTCTCAACATATTAAGCAATAATGCACAGTAAAAACTTTTATATGCAACTCTTTTTTTACACGATAAATACGTTCCCTAGATATAACCGTGTAGAAAAAAAAGTTGTATTAAAAATACATACGGTTTATGGTAAATTTATTGATATATTCTATAATTTTAAAGAATCGTGTAAGATCAAAAATCTGTAAATATTTTCCCAAGAAATCGTGCAAAAAAGCAATAAATATCCATGTGATGCATTAAAAAACAAAAACAATTAATTTTTATTACAAAAAATAATATTGATATTGATTGATGATCAATATGATTAGGAAATTGAGACTGATGCAATCGCTATCGTATTGGCACGTAAAGTGAATTATCAGTTCTTAATCTTTGCATATATGTTTCTACTATATATTTTTTGAAAATAGTACATTTTAGTATTTGCTCTTGTGACGAAGCCGATCTCTTTCCCCTATTTTCTAACAGATCCCTTGCCCTTGCCGACAGACGGTGCGGAAATTCCAGGCATTTCCCTAATTGCTGGGAAGGAATTTTGTAACTGGTGGTTGAGTTTCGGAACCTTTTTTCCCAGCTGACCGAACTGTCAAAAAGAGGCTCCTTAACATTGTGTATTCATTTTCCCTACAACTCGTTGACGACGGCGCGTCTGAGAACGTACAAGGTGCACCCAGCCTAGGCGCTTCTTAGACTAGTGAACAGGAAACGAGACCGATTTGGCGCGGAAGAAGGGTAAGAGATCAAGGGAGCCAAGACCGGAAGGCGGCAGAAGAACAAGAGGGTTTGAGGCCGACAAAGAGTATGAGAGAGAGGATATAAGAAGGGCGAGAGAGTCCGGACGAGAAAAGAGACTCGATTTTTGAAGGGAGCCGTTTGGACGTCCCTTGAGTGATAGGAAAAGCGATAACGAGCCCGCGAAGTACAGCGGTCTCCTGGCTTGGAAGATCAGGGAACGGGAGAGAGTGCGAAAGAGACTCGAAATCATTACGGACACTTTTGCTATTGAATTGTAAAGAATATACCATTTTATTTATTTATTTATTTATTTTGATGATTTTCATTCTGAAATAAATAGTTATCCAAGAGCTGAGTGAAATCATTACACTATGTAGTTGTGAGTACAAAACAAAATAAAAACAACAACTTAATTAATATTCTTGATATACATGTTCTTGTAAATATTTTTATTGTGAACAATTCAGTGATTCAGTCTAAGGTGATATATCTTTCAATTTTTCCACTAGGTTTTTTTAGAGTCTGCAAAAGAGGGAAATCTTATCATTATAAAAGAGACCTACGTGGACCTCTTAGAAAGGCACTGCGGACCCCCGGAGGTCCACGGACCACAGTTAAGGAACCGCTGCCATAAAGGAATACGCACATTCATGTGAAAATAACTGGAACGATAGTGACGAAACACTAGGAAACTGCTTATTCAGTATTTTATGTGATCCTCATGGGCAACTACACAAACCTCTAAACCAGGGGTCAGCAACCTTTTAACTGTGGCGTGCCAAGCCAATCTACCAATACAACGTGCCACACAGGACATTTTTGAAACAATTCGAGTCCCAAGATAATGATGCGAAGTTAGAGAATAGAGGTCAGAAATATAAAAAAAAATTACAATTTCATTCTGCATCATTTAAAGATATTTCTTGACTTAAAAATAAACATCATAAAATGTAACTATTTCTTCAAAAAATTTTTTAACAAATAAAATTGTACATATACTATGCATTTTTAAATATATTTAGTAAAATAAGAAGTAGTCAACATAAAATAGAAGTATGTTCCTACATTTTATAAAAATAAAAATAACAATTTTGATGTGAAAGTAGTTCTTGAAACCTTTTTTACTTTATATCAAAATCGGGGTGTTTTTGGATTTCAATTGAAGATTTGGATTCAGTTTTTCTTTCCTTTTGGGGACTGAAAATTTTTTTTTATATGGGGAAAAAATTTTTATTTAGATTAAAAACCAAAAGAGAAAGAATAAGCTTTTTTCTTTAAGAATAAATTTCCCCCATAATGACGTTCAATAATTTAAAAACGCCGAAATTCATCTTTTTTAAAAAATATTTTTCAGATTTTTTTGAAATTCCGTAAATGTCCAAATTTAAAAAAGTTTGTAGTTAGGGTTTTACAAAAATTTAACAATTTCCATCCACCAAAAAAGGAAAATTTGAGATATAAAAGTGCCAATGGACGGTACTGGCCATATGACACGAGTGCTATAGGTTGCCGAACCCTACTCTAAGCTTTGCTGCATACTGTCAAGGAGGCCCTTTAAAAGTCCCAAACTTTCTAAAGTCGACCCCTTCAAATCTAATTTCTTTTATAGCACCTTGTGCCGGGGTAAAAATGAGGTCCTGTTAAAAAAATGTGGGGAGGGAATCCTGGAATATAACTATATGCCCAATTTTCAGCATAGTTTATATTAAAATCTAATTGCTAACCTTTTTCCCCCTACTAGGGGAATTCTTTTGATGCGTAAAAAAGGGGAAAAGTCCCTTTTCTATCTGCCTTTTTTCATAGCCCAGGGTTTTGTCAAGGGCAGGGGGGATTTTTTATATTTCGGGGAGGGACCCTAAAAAGCAGGGCCCAACACTATTTTAGACTTTGTTTATTTCTTAATTTTGTTTTTTTCCCTTGTAAAAAAGTCTATTTTCCCCCTTTTAATCCCGAAAAAAATTTTTGGGGAAAAAGTTTTTTTGTAACTTTTTTTAATATTTCCCCCCAAGAAATTAAAAACCTTTAAGGAATGTGCGCCTACCCCAGGATTTGTTTAAATTCAATCCTCAAAATGCATCGGGAATAAATTTTTTAAAAAATATCTTTTGGGGACTAAAATCTTTCAGACCCCCTTTTTGCTTTTGGGAAAACTCACGGGGCTTTTTGAAAGATTTTTTACGAAGCTTTTGGGTGAAAATTCCCTTGGGGCTCTTTCATTTTGACTCAGGATTAAAAGAAATATCTGATATACAACGCCCCATTCAAGGCAAAAAACCAAGAGAAAGATCCGGAACAACTTAAAAAGGGAAAAGATACTGTGCCCCTTTCATCAGAATCTAAAAAAAAATTTTATTAAGATTTTGTAAAAATTTATATGAAAAAAAACCCAATTCTCGAACATTGGTTTTGGAAGAAAAAAGGCATTTTAAAAATTGGAACAGTGGTGACACGGTGATAAAAAAACCACTATTTTTTTTGATTTTTTTTCGTATAAATTTTACCAATTCCTGTTTCTGTTTTATATTATTTCATTTAAATATACAGTCGGACCTCTTTTAACCAAGCTCCTAAATCCCCGGAAAAAAATTTTTTTATATAGAAAATTGGAAAAATAGAGGTTCATCTTTTTAAAATCTTTTTAAGCCACATAAAAAAATTTTTTAAAATTATAAACACTATATTTAAACATATAATTATTTAAACCCTTTTTTAAAATTTAAAATATTTTTTTTTTATATATCTTCCATCAAAAAAAAATACAAGGGGGACCAAAAAAAGAATTTAAAAGAATACACTGTATTTTTTAATAAAAAGAAAAATTTTAAAATTAAAATTTTAATGAATTTTTAAAGGGCATTTTTTAATTTAAAGAAAACAAATTTTTTAAAAATACATTTTTTTTTTTTTGGGGAAACCCATTGAGTGTAAAAGAAAGGGGCCCAAACGGGAAAATATTTCTAGTAAACCCGGTCCCAAAGGGGGGTTGGTTACCTTTTTGGGTGGGAAAAGTCAAAACTCGGCCCCGGGGAGTTAGATTTAAAAAAAAACCCGTTCAAGATTTATGACCCCCCCATAAAATTTTAAAATTGAGAATAACTTCAAATGTTCAGAAATACTTTGAAAATAGAGGGGAAAAATTTTAATCACAGAAGAAAAAGTTCGTTATACAGAAAATGCACTTCGCTATAGAGAGATTATTTTACGAAGAAAATAGTGAAATGTTCAAGGTTCCAGGAAAAAATTCACTATGTAGAAAAATTTGCAATATAGAGGTTCGTTATATAGAGGTTCGACTGCATTTTAATGCCAAATATCTGAAATAAAATGATTGAATCACCTTCAAACTTAAGTATAAGGGGATGCATCTGAGAGCTGCTGCAATCCTACGGATGAAACCTTTTGAAGTGAAGCCTAGCGGAGGGTTAAGGGTATACATCCGGTTGAAATATGAATTTTCAATTCTCTTTTAATGTTCATTTTATAAAAAAATCTCAAAAGGTGAAAGAACATAATTTGGACATTTTAGGACTACAGATTTTCAAAATAAATTTGTCTACAATCCTACTCATAAGTTTCTGTTTAAATTTAAAAGATTTTTCAGTAATAGAAAAGGAAGATGGATTATCAGATTTCGTCTGAAATAAATAATACAGAAAATATTTATTCGTGATTCATGCCAACTCTCTTAACGTTCCCGCAGATGCTGAAGTTCATTTTGCACGAGCACTTTCAAAAAATAAAATTCCTGGTATGTTTCACCTCATTTAACATATATTGTTCAGCATACTTGCTGAAGAATGGACGTGAGGAGCTGAAACATACAAATGATAATAATCCAGAACAAATGACACTCGCAGCTGAAGAGGGAAAATCGCGTCAAGAGCAGACAAAGACTATAATGCGTTTGTTTATGCGAAAGTCATGCGTACAAATATGATTATGGGATTCTGCGTGAAATTATTCAAAGAAATCTGAGAAATACTTTCGGCAAATTTATGCTAAATTACTTTTTTAAAAAGAGAATGTGGCTTGAATTGATGTTGTAGTTCAGCTTGTTTTTCTTTTGAGTTAGCGCAGGATGTGATCCAATCCTTATTTAATTTTATGTTACTTAATTTGATTGTGTAACATAAAATGTACATAGATATAGCTTGTATGTAGCTTTTACATATAGAAATTTTGATGGTGGAACTGATGAGGACTAGAACTAAGAGGATAGTTGTATGTAATATATTTGTTTATTTGAAAGTCACGTGCATGAATAAGATTACAAGATACATTAGAGAAGACGTACTCGATGTAACTTAATGACAGCTAGATACTTAGAAAAAACATTCTTAGTAAATTCTTGACAAATTACTTTTATAAAATTTATAATAGTGATACTGTTCCATGACTGTTGGACATTTGTACATACAATGTACATTTATTGTAATTTACCTAACAAAATGATTTAATTTAGATATTTATTAATATGAACAGAAAATGCACACATCCTGTATTATTTTACACGTAGTCTAAACTAATATATCTATTGAATACTTAGAACCTGTCAAATATATATATAAGATTGTATTAAAAAATTTTATTTCAGAATTTTTGTGTGCATCGAATTTATTATTATAGCTTCTGAATAAGTACATTAAATAATTTTTGAAGATGGAAAAGGTAACATTTTAGTATTTATGTACACAATGAATTACACATTAAGTAAATTTAAAGGGAAAAAAATTCATGAAAAAGCTCTAGATTTGAAAGGAAAAAGTTTACAATTATTTTTTTTTTTATTTTTAAATATAAACAAAAGACAATCATAAAGATGCTAAAAACTCTATATTGCATATTTTGGAGTACATAGCTCAAAAGAAAAAATAATTGTATTTGTGAATAATAATTTTAAGACATCATGTGAACTTATTGACTAACCTAGAATTTTTTTAAGTAAATAGCCTTTATTTCAGAAAATTTTTTACAACGGCAGTTTTTAAATAATAAAAATTAGATGGCAAAGGAATGAGAGATTTTTTTTGTATAAAATCTTTTAGATGAATTCTAGCAATACACAGCAATCGTAAAAGCAATGGGGGAGACCGGGACAAGATGACTTTGTTAACAGTTTTTGTTGTTTATTTATTAATTTTTAAAATTTTTTTTGCATGAAGTATTAGAGTAGTTCTTTGTAGTATTAAGTACATTACCATTTAATCTTTCAAAAAAAAAAAAAAAGGATAATTTTATTTTTTCAGAAACTTAACAAATTGTAGTCTTGCCCCAATGCTGGAGCAAGATGATTTTGGCCTTGAGATAAGATGACAACACTGAAAAAAGTTGAACAGATTTTATCTTTTGAATATGTTACATGGTTTAACAAATGATAACTGTGTTTTTACATCTTACCAAGTATCAAACTAAGCGTAATGCATTGTAACGTAATGTTGAAGTGTTTAGTTGTGCAGCTAACAATAGTCACAAATAAAAATGCCATTTTCATAATTGGAACATTCCTCATGCCACCACTCTTGGCATTTACAGCGCTGGATCCATTCTTCTGTTGAAGGGTCACAATATTCCTCTTCACAAGCAGGGCATTTTATAACACCATCCTTTGAAGTTGATGCATTTGGACTGTTTGGCCTGGATTTTATAGACTTAGGCCTACAGGACAATTGAGTTTTTTTACTCCCTTTTTAGATTCACGAGCTTCTCTTCTCTGTTTTTTCCTTTGCTCTAACATTTCTTTAATGGGTGTGCTTGTAAGAATGCTTGAGCTCATTTTTTTCCTTTTTTTTTTTTCACATTGTGTTGCTTTAGGTTGCGTTTTTTTAAATAAAAAAACACTAACAGGCTGCTTTGGCGAATCGGAATCAGTATTTGCCATAAGTTCTGGTTCTTCTAGAGGGTTTATACGTTGGTTTTCTACTACCAGGGTCTGAGGAATAGCACTATTAATCTCAGTTGCATCATCAACAACATCATGGTCAGTAGTTTTTGCAGCAGCAAAGTCATGTTCGCTAAACACAAGATGATTATGAGGCTCGATCTTACATTCTGTAAACCTTTTCACGGCATTTCCAACTGTAGCTGCTTTAAAGTAAGCGGTGCCCAAAAGCTCACCAATATTATAGATAGTTATCTGTGATAGTTTGTCCTGGATGAGTGACCATAAAGTTGTCACGTGGTTGGCTATAGTAGATTTTTAATGGGCCGAAAAATAACACATCACGGGTCTGGAAACGATGTGATGTGGGGAAGCAACCCAAACATGATGATGTTTTTCTCTCTGCACAATATAAGATAACCTTCAAAGTTATATAAGTTTTGTGACTGTCAATAATCAACAGAGTAGGATATTCTTTGCTTGGTTTCACGTGAAGATAAAAGTGATTAAAAAAAGAGAAAAATGTGCCCTCATTCAGCCGTTATCCCTGTATCCGTGTACTTCAGCCGTTATCCCTACAGTTCCTGATGGGACTTTTCCTACAAGTTCAGGAAGTATTCGTTTTCTGGCAAAATCAGAAAAGGTGCCAGGTAAAAATTAGGTGCTAATGCAACAAATTATTGTTACATTACTTCCTCTCTCTGCTGAAACAATTTTGGAAACTCTTCTAGGTACTGTAGGACTGATCACCATGGGTAGCTTATTAGGCACAGTGAACACGGGGCAAGATGACGAGCTCGTCATCTTAACCCGGACTGCCTGTTACAAAATATTCGTTTCCATTTCCATGAAGGAAGTCGATTAATTGACATTTATTCGTGGTAATAAGTCGTATTTAAACATACTCATAAATATTAAAGAAAAATTATATATCTTACTTGTATCTCTAGCAGAGTTTATTTACACATGCTGAAAAGTTATATCGTGGCAGCGGTAAGCAATTTAAAGCTTCACAGCTAACACAAAAAGGGCAATTTCAGCTTCTCTATGCTATTGTTTAACAAACGGTCAATAGGAGAGCCAGTAGTGTTTGGTTGATCCTGTCACCAAGCGGAAAACGGAAAAATTAAGACATTCGTTATCTTGTCCACGCTTCATCTTGCCCCGGTCACCCCTATATCTATTTTCGAAGTTAGAAGTTAGTAGACGAAAGAAATTCAAAATATTCATGCTTCTTCCAACTGTGATACTCACAAACAATAAATTAATCGGCATAATGACCTTTGCTGCTCAATCAATCAATGCAATCAATAATCTGAATTTGTTCTGAAAAATAAACTCAATTTTTGATAACATCACATTAATCATAAATAAAATTTTAGTAAATAATTCCTGGATTCACGCAAATAAATTTTCAATAGGAAGGACTTTAAAATACTCTAAATTGTGTAGGAAAAAGTTAGTTTCATCTCAGTTATTACCGGAAATGTTTACTTATTGAATATTTGATTTCAATTTGATATAAAGGTCTAAGAACCACAACCAATATGTCTCGTAATTTTGAATCATTGTCAGAAGACGAGGTCGGAAAGACCCCTTACTCTGAACATCCATTCCCCACTAACGTGAGGACTTCTAATCTCAATAGATTCATCATCCATGAATTTCTCCACACGACGAGACTTCAATAGAATCAAGACTCGGACACGTTGCTCAGTCTTTATCTCGCAACTAAACTAGGTTACCTCAGTCGAAAGCAAAAGCGCAAATAGAAAACAATTTTTAAAAGACACTCATAGACAAAAACAATTAGCGCACAAAGGAGTCGTCAAAATGAAACGAAATTTTACATACGAAATGACTACTTTGATGTAAGTAAATGATTAGAAAATCAAAGAAAAAGGATAATTTATTTCAGACAAAAAGACAAAAGAACGGAGGATTTAATACCCAGTTGAACCCCCTCTATATATATAGCGCGAATGCACGATGCGATACGATCGGGCATTGAGGCATACAAGTTCTGTATGATGTCTTGAGATTTTTCATTCCATATTTGTTGTAACCTTGCCTGTAATTCGTTCAAACTCGTGCGATTTTCAACTCGCCATCCCAAATGAGCCCATATATGCTCGATTGGAGAAAAATCTGGGGATCTGGCAGACCAAAGATGGGTAGTAAAATTGCGGAGACAGTATTGCGATTCCCTTGCCATGTGAGGCCGAGCATTGCTTTGTTGAAAAATGGCCCCTGGGAGCCGTTGCATGAGTGGCAACACATGTTGCAGGATGTCATGGACATACGGCTGGGCGGTCATGGTGCCGTCTCACCGTGAGATATCGGTAAGAGATTATTTATAGAACGGACTTAAGCTTATTAAGGAATCTACAGTAGATAAAGATTCTGAGGTTAATTTCTCATAAAGATACTGATTAGTATTTCAGGCGCTATTTACTTTGAATTGGTAATTACGTAGTATCTCTCCTGATCATATTCCTCTACGTAAGACTTGTGTTGCGTTGCTCAATATATATTTAGACAATAATGAATTAGATTTATTATGGAGAATTTGAGTGGTCAATCATTTATTCCTACAAATCTAGGTCGCGTAGATGAAGAGATGATACCCCCGGGCCAGGGGGTATCACAGCTTTTTATGGCGGTACTTTTAGGTACCACAAAGTTATTCAACTCTAAAATCAATTATATATACTGTTCACTTAAAGCAAATAGTCAAATTGTTTAGCTAACATATAAAAAATAAGACACTTACCTTTTGACTTTAACTACTTTTGTGGAACAAAAATGACAATCTTGGCAATCCGACCCAAATGGCAGCAGAAAACGCAACTTGAGTTTTATATATAAAACTATTCTCCTTCCTCGTTAAAATACTCATCATAGAACCCGTGCTGCCTTATGTCCTGTAAGAGTGGGCTTAAAGAATATTCCTGCTAAGTATCGGCAGAGTGTTCGTAAAAATGGTTATTCTATGTAATTTTAAAGTGAGTGCTACTTATACCATCAGTAGTTGTAAGATGTTATCTTGTTCACTCTCGTCTATTTAGATATCTTTTAAGAGTCGTTAAAATCAATCTCCCATTGATTTATTGACAAAAACAGCACCATTTAAACACCTACAGTTCAACTCTTTATCTACCGAAGGTACTTATAAGTCCCCCTCACTTTAAAATTACATAGAATAACCATTTTTATGAATACTCTGACGATATTTAGCAAGAATATTCTCTTAAATCCACTCTTTCAAGATATATGACAGCACGGCTTCTATGGTGAGTATTTTAGCGGGGAAGGCGAATAGTTTTATAGCAGAAATTGCGCTTTTAGCGGATTGCGAAGATTGTCATTTTTGTCAAGAAGAAATAGTTAATGTCAAAAGATAAGTGTCTTACTTTTTTTGCATGTTAATGAAGACCTTGGAAAACAATTTGACTATTTATTTTAAGTGAACAGTGTGTATAATTAATTTTACAGTTGAATATCTTTAATTAATTAGTTAGATCTAACTAATTAAATTTCCAAAAGTTGAGTATTTTGTTTATGTATATCCCTTAATTTTCATTGTAGTGATTCAAAAAAAAAATATTGTATCAGAAAAACTGCAGTAAATCATAATGCGGTAGATAAAGGGTTAATTAAATGACTTGATATACCCCATTTTCCAAAATTTCATTATTCGTTATTTGAAGAATTTGAAACAAAATATGGACTAAATAGTGTAATAGTTGCCATTATTCATTAACACACTCTTATCTCTTGTGCATTCAATATCGAATCACAATTACTTTAGCATGTCGGATTTCTCCGCGATGTGATATATAAGATTCTTTTCTTTCAAGTCAGGAGAAGTTTCTTTCCTAATGATCAGATTCGCTTAAATTGACTGCGGAAAAATAATTATTCGAAAAGATGAGAGTTCACCTTAAAAAAGTGCATTAACTCTTTTAGAAAAGTAACATTATAAAACATGTTTAAAAAGTTTAAAAAGTGAAGGTGAAAGCCATTAAAGTCTTTAAGTAACTGTTTTGCATAAATTTTGGTTACTTTCTTAAGATGCGTTCGTGAGAAACTTTCAACGTTTAATGAGAGAATACAGTAAAACACATTACACTTTATAATAAGTTACGGAATTAGGAAATACTTCGTAAGATTCTTTTTTAAATGTATCACGTTAAAATAATGTATGCTTATATAATACTTTGTGGAAATGTGTTTTACATTCTAAAATTTGAGTGTTATTATGTTAACACACCTGGAACAATGAATACAGTTTTACTAACAAGAGAACATGAGTAATACAAAATTATAAGGTCATTCTTATTTCCATAGCTATATATACGTATATATATATATATTTTCTTCTCTATGACTTCTTGGTGTATAACAATTTAAAAAATTGAAGAAAAGAAAGCTCTTTATATCGAACCAAATTTATGAACTAGAGAAAAAAAATACAATTTTAAAGTTTCTATGTAAAATACATTGATTAATTTTTTAAAAAAAATCCGAATAACTAATGATAGTCGTATAAAATGATTTTTGAATATTTTACTGAAAGCTGTATTATCATTTTAGCTTTAGATACAATCGTTCTGTAACCACAAGTTCGCTTGCAAGCTAAGTCGATTATGTTGTTCAAATATTTTAATAATTATTGCATTAAAATAGTCGTAAAAAAATTTTAGAGCTAGTTTTGAAATAACTTTTATAAGTTTTTTGAATGTGTGTAAATATAGTTAAAATTTAAAACTTTTCTTAAAATGTTAGCTACATTTACTCTAACGCTATTTTCTATGATATCGATCGGTTAGTTTCATTATAAGGAATATGAAGCAAAAAAAAAGGCTATATTATCTGCTTCCGTTTATCAAATAAAATGAACTATCAAATAAACTACTGCTACATTTCTCCATTACATAATATACTACTTTTCTAACTTTTAGTTTCAGAACTAAAAGTTTTTTTCCAGATTTTAAAATTTAATTGAGTATTTATTAACTTTGCGCTACAAAGATATACGAGAATCATATTGTTTAAGTAAAAACGGCTGTGATAGTCACAGTCTTGCCCTCGCGGACTTGAATTCGAGACCTGATGCCATGAGTCCCATGGTGTAGAGAGGCTGATGTACGTAAAGACTGTCCAGACTCGAATTCTTTATGTGGTGTGGAAGTTTGGAGAGAGAAGTGCAGCTCATGTGTTATTCTTCAGGTTGCTTCTAAGAGTGATATTATAAAAAAACAATAATTATCTCATTTGAAATATCTCACAATAGAAAATTACTAGTTTCCAGTCAATCAATTCATAAATTTATGTGACGTTCAAGTCACATGATAAATGCAATCATGTGTTTCCAGTCAATCAGTTCACGAGCTTCATTGTGTTGTTTCTAATGCCACCTGTCTGACGTAGTTAGATCGAGGTTACGAAATACATCGTGGCAAGGGGCTGGAAGTACGCCTGTCGTTGGCCTTGAGCACCATACAGGTGACAGTACGAATTAGCTCGGCGAAATTCCTCGAAGGGACAATAGATGGCTACACCACCGTTCTTTACCTCCACAATTTAGGCATGGAACTGAAGGGGGGGAATTCTCCAGTCCCTCTGCACTCGTAATTCAGCCCACAAGACTTTCGGACCCTCTGATTTAACGAGCACGTACTCCGTAAATAATTATGCCATATTTAATGGCATCGAACCCAGGCCTTCCGGTCTGGAGTCCGATGTTCTAACCACTAGGCTACCACGGCTTCTTTGTAGACAACTTTAGCTTTTGCAGAAACTTTCTTTTAAAAAGTACATATTTGTCAATAAAAATGCATGTAAGTAAACAAAATTCACTTCATGTAAAAATGCACGCAGAATATAAGATTTTTTGTTCATAATTTTGAAAATTTTTGAACCCACAAGTTCTAATTTTAAATTTTATTTACATTTTGCAAATAAAACAAGTAGAAGTGTAATATCAGTTTTAAATTCAATGATGAACACGTGCTAAAATTTATCATGCCACTGTAATGAATTTAGTCAACGAATTTAAAATTGAAATGCTTACTAAAAGTTGAAGTATATTGTCCTTTGGAAAGCTATTAATTCTTTGACATCCTTAAATAGTTTTCTCTTGTGAGTTATGATACTAATTGTATCTAAAATCATTGTGCGAAAAGGAAACTAAGGCTTTTGGACAAAACTATCAACATGCCTCTTGATGGAATGATTTTTTCATTTGAAAAACGTTAATATTTGATAACATTTTTTTTCTTTAACCCAACTATAATGCACTGAAATATTCAATAAAAGTTCTTTTTGTATTTGGTACCGAATCAGATCTTGTACCTAAGGAAAAGCTTCTTATTTTTTAAAAACATTCATATTCATATTTCGATTGTATATACTACAATCGGACCTCGATTTACCAAACCCCTATTTAACGAATTTTTCTCTTTCCTTGATCAAAGCGAAGGCAAAAACCACTATTTAACGAATAATTAAATCCGAACTAATGAGTTATTGGAACAGCTGAAAGTTCTTTTTATTAGTTTGTACTAGAAGAAAATTAAATTTTTTATTACAAGACGTGTCTTTTTTTTTTCTTTTTTTTTTAACAGAACAAAAAAAAAAAACTCTTTTAAACAGCAGATTGCGACGGGAAAAGGTGCAGGCCATTATTAGACTTTACATGTGCAAGTGAGTCTTGCGTGTTACCTATGGTATGAGTTTTGAATAGGACAGGAAATTCCTTTCTTATCTCCTCCCATTCCTCCTGGAAATATCCTAAGATCTTGATGATTATTCTTATTTTTATGATGAACTACCTATGTGTGCAACTGAAGTTGACTAAATCATTGATTTGTCGCAGCTAATGAATAAGAAATTAATAATGAAACTCCATTATAATGAAACTGTAACATTTTCTAATACTTTACATTGTTTGAAACTCATGCAGCAGGATGTAAATAACGCATTATTTTCTTTTCTGCATAAAGTCGTAAACGTACTCTTTCGAGTCAGGAATCAAAAACGATTGTCAAAAATCTATTAGTCAGTTCTTTAAAATTTCCAATCAATTTATCCGTACTAATTCACTAATACTATTTTTAGATGTTGAATAAAAAATGTGTAATTTCTAACTACGGATATTTTTGTGTAAATGCTTATTATTGAATTTCTAAAAGATAAGTGCACATTTTTTTTATCGTTGTTTGTACTCCGATATAAAGAATAAACTCAGACATTTTAGAATGCAATTTTTAGGCAAGTTACCTTTATCCTGTAATGGATTTAGACATTCTATTCATTATTTTCAATAGGGTTTTGCTCAGCATTATTAAGACAAAGTGGGAAAGGTTGGCTGGCCCCAAAACATGTTCAGACCCACTTTTATATAAATTATTTTATATATAAACTGTCCTAAGTCAGCAATGTTTATAATACTACAGCATCCATTTTCCAATTCCTACTATTAGCTCACACTCTCTATATATTTATTTATTCATTTATTTATCTTGGTGGAATTTTCAATCGTTAATAAAATACATTTTAAAGAGCTCAATTGAGCTGAAATTTTATATACATGATTATTTTGGATGACAGTACAATAATTTAATTATAATTAATAAAAATGAATTGATTAAAACTAATTATTTCAAGAATTACAAATACAGCCACGTTGGCATCATTTTTGGTGACTTGTGTCAAAACTTGAAAAGGTTTTTTTTTCTCATGTTTTAAAGCATTCAGTTGAACTGAAATTTTATAGACACGATTGTTTTGGTTGACAATACGATACTTTAATGATAATGAATAAAAATTAATGACCACTTAATGTTGTGATTGTGTCATATGTATATACATATTTATATTAATTGTAACTATTTAATAAAAAGTAGCTAAAAAATAAAAATTTTCTTTGTTGATCTAAGTAGGATTTGACTTAAAAATGTTTCTTTTTATATTACTTGTTTAAATTTTAATTTGTTATATGACCGTCAATATACGGTTTTTAAACAATCTCAGTATTTTTCGGTTTTGATTGACAAAATTCCTCTCATTTGGCAGATTTTAGACTATATATATATATATATATATATATATATATATATATATATATATATATATATATATATATATATATATATATATATATATATATATATATATATATATATATATAGTCTAAATATATATATATTTAAAATCCCCCTCTAAGGATTTCATGAAATATGTTTTATTTTTATCAATTTAATTATTAGTTTTTACTTTCTAATTGGGGTTAATTCGGATAGTAGCAGAGGGCCAGAAATGAATTTAATTTTCCAAAAATGTTCCATGAAAAATGTTTTGCATTATTTTTCAAAATATATCTAATAATTTTGTTACTAAAATGATAGCTTTTAAAACATAGCTATAGGAAGTTAACAATACAAACAACATACACCAGCTGCGTTTTTTTCCCTTTATTTTAAACTTCAGTTCAAAAAACGGCTCTATTTCTTACTGTGTATCTTCCCTGCTCAAGGTTAAACAGATTATACACAAAAAGAGAAGTCTTCCCTTTCTAAAAACCATCACTTTCGACATATGAACGTATTTAATTCGTAACAAACACGGTTAAAAAAGGGTTGTTTTCTCCTGATATTCCATTATCACTGTTCACATCGCAAAAACGTGAATTCCTTCATTTCAAGCAGTTCTATAATGCTCCAAAACTCCTTTTATATTTAAAAAAAATTAAGTAAAAGGAAATCGATAAAAGATAAGCAAGACGGGAGTACGTTCAGCGAAAAAAACACCAAAAACAAGAAGGAACCCACAACCGCGCAGTTATATAACTTGTAATAAGTCAATCAACATTTAATTTAAATGGCGATGATTATTTCCCCGGAGAAAGACTTCACAAATTCTCGCTGTGTGTCCGGCGAGAGGCTGTTGACCTTGGGCCAGTCGATTCAAGGTCGACGTGCCTCCAGTGGGTGACCTAGGGCGACGAACACTGAAAAATGCAAATTATTCTCTCTCTCAGACGAGACCCCCTCTCCCCATTGAATCGGGCACGCGGTTTCGGATTTCTCGATCGTTTTTCCGCTCAGAATTCAAATCAAGTTTTATTTTTGTGCCTATGATTTATAGATATTAATTGCATGAGAGAGAGTTTTCATTTCTTTTTAAATTCATCTCCGATTCGTTTGAAGTAAAATAGTTTGGTCGAATTGCCTTCTTTGTGTTTAAAAAAACTTAGATTCACGAGAAATAGAGATCTCTTGAGTGAAATTTCACGATACAAAAAGGATTTTTTTTTAATTTGATAAATTTTAAAATGAATTGTGAATTAAAAATTCGATCTATGTGTTGCTCTTATTATCTCTCTTTTTCACTACTCCTCTAATTCTGCTTCTCTCTCCCTGTCTGATTGTACCCCTCTCACCACTTTGCACCTCTCTCCCATTTTGATTGCCCTCTCTCTCCCTCATTGATTGTAGCTCTCTCTCTCTCACTTTGATTGCATCTCTCTCCCACTTTGATTGTACCTCTCTTTCCCTCTCTGATTGTATCTCTCTCCGTCTCTGGTTGTACCTCTCTCTCCCCATTGTACCTGTCTCTCTCCCACTTTGATTGTACCTCTCTCTCTCTGATTGTACGCCTCTCTCTCTCCCTCTCTGATTGTACATCTATCTCACCCTCTGATTGCACATCTCTCTCTCTCCCTCTCTGACTGTACATCTCTCTCTCCTTCTTAGATTGTACCTCTCTCTCTCCCCCTTTGTTGTATCTCGCTCTCTCCTACTTTGATTGTACGTCTCTCTCTTCTTTCATTGTACCTGATTGTACCTCTCTACTTCTTTGATTTAACCTCCCTCTCCTTCTCTGATTGTACCCCTCTCTCCCTCTCTGATTGTACGTTTCTATCTCACTCTGTGATTGTATCTCTCTCTCCCTCTCTGAATGTACCTCTCTCTCCCTCTCTGAATGTACCTCTCCTCTCTGAATGTACCTCTCTCTCACTCTCTGATTGTACCTCTCTCTTCTGATTCTGTATCTCATTCTTCCCATCTCTCTCTATACATAAATATTAATTTAAGTATGTATATATGTATATATTAAATGAATTTTAAAAATAAATGATGTGTCATTAATTTAATTTTACATTCAAACTATTTCGTTTCAATTCTTTATATTGCAAGTCTTGTAAAATAGCGTAAGATATGGATCTTAGGCTCAGATGCGGCAATTATCATAGATTATACTTAAATGATGATTATTTATAAAGTAAAAACATTTAAGCACATGTACAATTTCCGATAAAACACTCTTTCTTTTAATAGTCTAGTAAATTTCAAATATATTTTTTTAATAAAACACCCTGCAAATTCAGACATCGAAAACCGCTGTATAGGATAGAATAGTCAATAGTTCCATAGATAGTTGACAACATATATCTAAAGGTTTAGGGCTACTTTGCAAGTGGCCCTTTTAAACTTGTCGCGGCATTTCAGTCAGTTTGAAATCTTGCACCACTGAAGAATTGTTATGTAGACGGGTTGTTGCAAAATCTGAGATTCAATCCTCCCTTTCACGTGGTGTGGAAGGGGATGTCAGCTCTGCCATCATCATCATTTAACCGTGGTGCAAAATTCATGTTGTTTCAGGTTAAGATTGAAATTAAAATTAAATCACGATCCAAAAGCTTTGTTGATACGAATTGTTTAATATTATGTAATCAGATTTCCTAATCATCAATGACTATCTATGCCTAATGTTTATTGAAGGTATCCAACTACGTTCGTAACCGTGATTTTAAAAAAGGCGCATAAATATATAATTTTCATGATGTTTAGTGTCACTTAGATTAGAATCATGTATAAAATGGTTTTAAGGACATTTTTGACAAAAAAAGGTATTTTAATATTTCAGCTAAAAATTAACTTAAAATAACGTTTTTCAAAATTTCTCCTTTCTGAAAAAATTTTTCTATTATAATAATATTTTTTCCTGTATATAGCTCAGACCTCTTCAGAGTCTAACCTGGGGTTTTTAAAAAATTTACATTATTTTCAAGTTACAACCAATTAAAATAATTATGGGGCTTTTTTTTTTTTTTCTGTTGTCTAAAAAATGGGTAAACCCACTTCTAAATTATATATTTCAAAACTAGTTGCCTCTTCGATGTCAGCTATATAAAATATTTTACTTAAATAATTTTTTTTTGTAATACTATTCTTTTAAACAGTTTTTTATACATGTTCTAATCAAAGTGACATTAATATCATAAATATTATCCATTTATACGTTTTTGCAAAATCACGGTTCTGGACGTAGTCGGATACCTTAAAACAAATTAGACTTACTTTAATTACTTTTGATGTTTTTTACTTTTACTTAATTAC
Source organism: Trichonephila inaurata madagascariensis (assembly GCA_019973955.1). NCBI lineage: Eukaryota > Metazoa > Arthropoda > Arachnida > Araneae > Nephilidae > Trichonephila > Trichonephila inaurata. The sequence continues at coordinate 362,789 of BMAV01020703.1, read as the reverse complement.
TTTTGATGAAAATGAAACAGTTGTGATTTTTATATCCATAAATTCAAATTTAATCTACGTTTCGCTCTGATGCAACACGAGGATTTCTGGTGACGGGCCACGTAATTTTGAACCGAGGTCAGGTGACGAGGACGACACCGGGGATAGCATCTCCCTCAATTAAATTCCACATCTCGCCAATGAGAAGACTGAAACTCGATAAATTTCCCGCACATCAGCATTTTGCATGGCGGGTCCTCAGAGGCACTAAGGCTCGACCGCTTGACTCGACAACGCTGGCCACAAGTTCACGACCATGACTACTCGGCTACCGTGGTCACACATAAGTTCAACAGCTGCCAATCACAATTAATTTAATTGTAATACATATATTTTTGATTCAATAAAATATATCCTTAAGTTATTTGTACTTGCAACTTTGAAAATTTAAATATTATATAACCTGTAGATACAATTTAAAATTCTCCAATTACAAAGCTATTTTACTCATTCTCTAAGTCTCTGCTAACGTTCAATGTTGCTCGTCAGTCTCTCTCTTCCTTTAATTCATTTTTGAACAGTACAAAGATTAAGGTATACGACTACGTTCGGAACCGTGATTTTAAAAAAGTGCATAAATGTATAATTTTCATGATATTTAGTGTCACTTATATTATAATATATGTATAAAATTGTTTTAAGGACATTTTGACAAAAAAAAAAGAAAAAAAAAGGTATTTAAATACAATATATTTCAGCTAAAAATTAACTTAGAATAACCTTTTTTCAAAATAGTTCTCCTTTCGTGAAAAATTCTTCTATTATAATAATATTTTGCCTGTATATACCTCAGACCTCTGTACAGAGTCTGAACAAGGATTTTTGGAAAACTCACATTATTTTCAGAGTTGCAACCAATTGAAATAATTATCGGCGTTTTTTTCTTAACATTTCTCTCCTCTGTTGTCGTAAAACACGGATAAACCCACTTCTAAGTTATATACTTCAAAAATTCTAGTTAAGCCTCTGTACAGAGGTCTGAGCTATATACAGGCAAAACATTATTATAATAGAATCATTTTTCGCAAAAGGAGAATATTTTGAAAATGTGTTATTCTATGTTCATTTTTTGTCAAAATATTGTACTTAAATAATTTTTTATTGTGATACTATTCTTAAAACAATTTTATATACATTTTCTAATCTAAGTGACACTAAATATCATAAATATTTCCATATACACGCTTTTGCATAATCACGGTTCCGAACGTAGTCGGATACCTTAAATTTGTTTTAAAATGGAAATTATGTTAGCTTCATTTACCAAATGGTTATACACTTTGTTTGATATAAAATTTCCGGCATTCATTTCAATGAAAAACATAATTTAAACCGGTTCAGCCTTTCAAACAAAATCGGAAATCAGTATTTCGATTATATAAGAATCTTTAAAACCTATAAATAATGAAAATTATATATATATATAAAAATTGCCTTAAAAATGTTAAAACGTTTCGTAGCAATTAATTGTATAAGTTATATTTAGACCGAGGAAAATTGTTAATAATTAATTCCGTCTATCATTCTACATAGTTAGGCACATTCTTTATGCGTTTTAAATAATCGTTATTTCCTGTCCCCAATTTATTTCTAGTTAAGTTAGATGAAACTTCTGATCAGCCAATTACGATGCATACAATGTAAATGAGATCCCCAACCCAGGTATCAGTGCAGACAACTGAAACAAAGTCATAAACCTTGTCACTTGAATGAAACTCATACGTGGGAACACGCGATCCTCACTGGTCAAGTTGTCAACTGCAACCGCTGTTTGACGTCCCGCCCAATTCATACATCCTGAAACGTTTCAGTTACATTCCTATCAACATGTCACAGGTGCCAATCAAGCACTCTTTTTCAGATCGGGGCAGGAAGTCTGCGACAGCGCCGATGACAACAACAACCCGCTTAGTCATTTCGCCTGCAGAAAAGTCCAGCCAGCCCAACAATGTCGGAATACCTAATGCCCTCGGGCCTCATCTGATATCAAGATCGAAAAATCGAACGAAAAAAAAGAAGAAAAATCGAGTAAATCATACGATAGAACGTGATAAGGACGGGTCCTCGTCCTGCTGGAGACTCTCGACCCAGGCTAAAGAGAGATTGTCAAAAAGGAAGTTCCCTCCGTTCTTGGCGGCTGGCTCAAAGGTATTCTACATAATCTACCAATCGAACAACTGTGGTAAATTACACACCCGAATCGCGAGCCGTATAAAACCTAAATGACGAGCATTATCTTTTTGAATTATTGTGGTTAGGGGGCACTATTTCATTATTCGGGTATTTGTTCGGTGTAGAGGGGAGATGTAGGGATGAGATATTGTTGTTTTATTAAATCGAATGAGCCCGTATGGGTATATGGAACTGATAAGGAATTGTTTGTCTGCAATGGTTGGAATGTAATGCGACCGATTTGAATGCTCTGTGACTCCGGGCACAGTAGGATGGGAGTGCTCGTTTCTGCGAATGAAGATACATCAGCTGATTACTAAGTAACATTTCATAAGTAATTTTATTTTGTTGTAAATCGGCATGTTTCACATTTGCTCAATTATAGGCTTGCTTGGCTGAAGACAAATTGGACTCAGTTAATTGTTCAGAATAGCACGTGTGTTGGGTGAATGTTCAGAAAGTGTTTGGAGAAAGAGCATTCACACATTAATAATGAAATATTTCATTTTGAAAAAAAAAATGTACCTCTAACACAATTTATTGATAATTTCGATAAGTATCACTGGCTTATGAAGAAAAAGATTGGACAGTTGAGGATTTAGATTTTAAATGTTATTACGGAATTGTTTTGTTAAGACAAACTAAGATAAAAACAGTTTTTTTTGCCCTGAAAAATTTAGTAGATGTGGCTAGTCTCTAAAGAGCAATTTTCTCATTTATTTTAAATAATATTCAGCTCATAAATTAAAGATTACTAAAAATTTAAAATTATGTATTAGCTAACTAATAATTAATAAAGTTTCTCTCTATATACATATACTGCATATTTCCATGTATAAGTAGATAAATTTTGGAAGTTTTTTGAAGTTATTTTAACTTCAAGAAACACAGAAAGAGTCGGCTTATTCACGGATAGGCTAATCTAAAAAAAAAAAAAAAAGAAAACTTAGTTTAGAAAAAGCGATTTTTCCCCTTAAATTTTAAGTTAGCCATGGGCAAGGGATTTTAATGTTTCAATTTTTTAGGTGTTTTTAATGGAACCTTTATTCTACATTGAAAAAATAGCTACATAAACCCTTTAAAGACAGTATCTAAATCCGAGTTTCCGTATAGTTCGCAAAATTCACATTTGCTCATAAAGATGTGGGAATGCATATGATCATCACACAGTGAATTTTCCCTCTATATCTTGAAACTTTGATCGACTATCACATGCCGTATACAAAAATTTATCTTCCCACTCATTTTCAAAGAAAAAAAATGGTGCAGGCAGTATGATTAGCACAGATAGTGAACAAGATAACAAATAAATGAAAAAAAATGTGTTAGCATCAGAAGAGCAATCAGAAATAAAACTAATGTCGTTAGTGTCGTTTTACTGAACAGCAATTTGATGGAAAATATTTCACTCATTCGACAGCTCTTTTCCCTTCATTATGACATGTTTAAAACTTACAGAATTTATTTTTCATTTTGGCTTATATACCGGTTTCAGATTTTAAGTAAACTTTTGAAGAAAAAACGCACTTTCGGCTTGTACACGGAATGACTTACATTAGAAAATACAATAACCTTTAAAAGTTAAGGTACAACATGTTTTCCGAAGCCCACAAAAAAATTTATAATTTTATATGAACGATAATAATGAGGTTTAAAAATATTTGTGCAAAAACGATTGCTACCACTTTAATTTTATAGGAAAGAACAGGTATATATAAACAAAAGAAAAATATACAAGTTTTCGTAATTTCGTGTATAAGTTTTTTTGACTTTCAGTTGTCGGCAGTTTCGTTGCAATAGTCAGTACAATATAGCAGTGTCTAAAAGAAGTCGTTTGCCCAATTCGTTTAGGCAGCGAGCAGTCGGATGGACGGAGGAGTCTCTAGTATGGTCAAATGAATGTGGGATCAATAGCAATCCGAAGAATCTGTGTCCAGAAGACATGTTCCAGGAAGACTTCGAGCTACGACAGCTGCAGAAGACCGTTTTCTATCTCTTTCGGACCGAAAGAAAGAATCACTGCAGTACTGCAGCTTATTACAGACCATTGTGTAGCACCAGAGAGAAGAATCTCCGCTTCTACGGAGTGACGATGCTTTCAGAATGCAGGCCTCAATGCAAGACGACCCATTGTGGGTGTCCTCCTCAACAGATGTCAGAGAAGGATCCGCTTATTGTAGTTAGAAAACACGGTTCCTGGGTGAGTGAGTGAGTGAATATTAACGTCGCACTGTTTAGCTACACTAGGGCTTTTGGCGACGGACCGCGTAATTTTGAACCATAGGCAAGTGACGTGGACGACACCTGAGCTGGCACCCCTCTCTCCTAACTACCACACCACGCCAACGGGAGGACGTTTCAGCTCTCGACAGATTTAACGTGCATCGCTGCCCTACACGGCGGGTCTTTAGCGGTACTGGAATAGAACTCATGACATGCTTGCCATGATCAGATGCCTTGACCACTGGGCTACAGCAGCCCTACACGGTTCCTGGACCAGACAGCATTGTGCTTCCTTACTCCTCGTAGAAGAGTACCGATGCACACTGAAGAGAGATTCAAGGTATTTATTAATCAGGAAGGAACAACGTACGAGATACCATCAATCTAACACTATTGACAGACATAGTTACAGAGGTGGCGGAATCCTGATTTGAGCAAGGATCTCACTCGGTGGTCAAACTGACCTGCATATGTTCCAAGGAAGTACTTTGACTGGAGTAAGATATTGGGATGAGATCCTTGATCCATATGTCTACCCATATGCTGGTGCTTTTGGTAAAGATTTCATTCTGATCGATGATAATGCACGATCTCACCGAGCTGAGGTTGCTGAGGGCTATCTTCGGGTCCAGTTTTAAGCGAATGGAATGGCCAGCTCAGCCTCCAGACCTGAATCCGACAGAACATTTTTAGAACTCTCTTGACAGGTAGGTTGCTGCTTTAAGTCTTCCTTTAAGGTCGTCACATGTGCTGGAACAAGGCTTACTCCGTGTTTGATCTTCCTTTCCCTTTTCGGTGTCTGACAATTTAATTGGCAGCATTTAAAGTCAATGCTGCCAATATATTCAAATTAGGTGTGGGCATAATTCATATTTGAACCCTTTTTTGTAATGTTTCTATGTGATGTATGGTTTTCTCCAAAAATGAACTTTTCCTCCAAGAGCCCTTTTTTGTTGTTGTAACTTATTTTTGCATTAAAAATATGTAAATTTCTGTGACTCATTCAATAAATAACAGTTTAATGCACATTTCTTCCAAATTTGTTGTTTCTACATTCTTTCACTAGCAAATTAGATGCATAAAAACGGTTGTACCTTAACTTTCGGAGGCCTTTGTATACGGTACAAATAAATTTTGCTTCAGAACCAATGGCGTAACGTACCCCTCCGTAATACCCACATCACATGATTGCTGACAGGTGCCTACCCTTTGTAAAATCCAATTTGAGGGCCCAAAACCTAACTTTGCGGGGGGACCCAGTTGTTCTCCGTTACGCCACTGTTCAGAATACATGTTACAGCGTATTTTCAAGGGATACTTTAATTTTTAATGTAGACCTCTTTGCAATTATGTTTTTATTTATATAGAAGGACAGATATTTATATTTTGTTTTAATTTCAGTTATACATTTTTATCTATTATTGATAATTATCTTTCTATTTGTGTAACTTAATAAATGGTAAACTTAATAAAATCCCATAGAAATTAAGGTAAAAATATTTGCAACAAAATGTTAAATATATATTTTTATAATGATAATCCTAAAAATAAATTCTATTGGTTTATTTAGAACTGAATAAGATGCTTCATCAAATTAAACGAATTCTAATTGTATTTTTTATACGTTACAGTTGTAAAATATGCTTTAACGTTTAGTAATAACATTTCTTATTTCTATATCATTGAATTGTCAAAAATCTAAATATACATATGAAGAATCATATGATACTCTTAATTTCTCTTTAAAAACGCCTTATGTCTGAAGCATTTATAGCATTTTACTGCCTTCTAAGATTTTAAGCATTTAAACCATAATTATTCAGGGGGCTTTTAATTTTTATGTCAAAACGATAAATTAATATTTTTTATCATATATTAAATTTAATGAATGTAGATAACGGCACCTGAAATTAACAAAAAAGGATAAAAGGAGAAGAAAGACAGAAATAGCAGGGAGTGTTATTAAAATTCTAACTAAAAAAAAACAGATACCATTTTCTGCTTAAGGTGACTGCCTACCTTCGGACCCAATTTTTATATAAAAAAAAATTCTTGAAACAAATGGAGTGTTTTTAGGAAGAAAAAAAAAAGAAAGAAATATGTAAACTAATATATAAATACATAAAACTTTTTAAATTAATATTGTACTTTTAAAAAAATTGATTGTTTTCAAGGAAATTTTACCAAATTTTTTCTAAAACGGGTAACACTGTATAAAAATTTCTAATACAATTATCATAATTTTCTTTATACACAACATGTATATTATGGTGCTCTTCAAAATGAACCAAAATCTAAAAGAAATATTAAAATACACACACAAAAAAAAATTACAGACAAATTATACATAAAATATGAAAATTTTGATATTTTTAAAGTTTTTTCTTTATACAATCTATCTTAAATGAAAAAATATTTAACCTACCACAAAACTTATGGTTTACTGTATGAAAACTAGTATACTAAACTATATATATACAATTTAACACTGTATAAAAATTTCTAATACAATTATAATAATTTTCTTTATACATTACATACATATTACGATACTCTTCAAAATGAACCAAAATCTATGAGAGAAATATTAAAATATGCAAAAAATTTACAGACAATTATTCATAATAATATGAAAATTTTAATATCTTTTAAAGTTTTTTCTTTATAAAAACTACCGAAAAAGGAAAAAATATTTAACCTACAACAAAACTTATGGTCCACTTTATGAAAAAGAGTATAATAAACATTTCCCACAAAATTTCAAAACGTTATCTGGTTTGGCTCTTAAGATATCATGTATCTGGTAAAGCGTTTCTTTCGAAAACATAATTTTGAGAAAAAACCCATTGAAAGTTTTATCTTACTGCCCTTTTACATAGAGTGATTTTTTTAAAATCACTATAATTTTTTATTTCTATTTTGCGTAAAGGAAAAAGAAAACCGTTTTGGAAAGAAAAATATTCAAACTGTAAGATTTTGAAATAAAAAAAGTGCCTTATGTAGACGAAAAACGACATTTTCAAGGTAGGCAATTGCCTTAACTTTCAATCATCTTTCTCACTTCACGAAATTTCGAGTTCCCTTTTATACAACCTCCCCCTGTCGACACTAATAACAAATAAACACGAACAGAAAACTCAACAACTGACTTTACCGCATTAAAATTCCTTTCATAAAATTACTTATTCACTTTATTTTATATCCCATCTTCTCTCCAGACCTTAAGGTATGGCCCAAAGGTACTCCCCCAAATCGACAGGTGAAAATCTAATTCTACAAATCAATGGTTGGCGATGAATGAAAAGGTAAGGACAGATGATTGTTATTAGTCTTTAGACCCGGATAATCCCAATGATTACCTATCAGGAGAAATGAGTGTGTTTTTCTCCCGCGGTGGGTGCATGCTTCGAGGGTGGGGCAGGGTTAATAGTCACGGTTACGGTTAGGCCCCTGGGGAGGGTTAATGGCCCACTCACAATGGGAAAGGAGGAGAGTTAATAACTAAATAATAGTTTATACTCTTTCCAAGTGGAGGTTAGAGGATTGGTTTTCTCAAATCTTTTGTTCGGAAACACTCGCGTATCTTTTCGATTGCTCTCGTTCGAATTTGGAATGTTTGAGGAATTTATGATTTTGCATTTAGAATGTGAAATTAGTTGAAGGAAATTTAGATAAATCCCCTTTTATTTATATTTGCTGAATCGATCACTGCAGATGTTTCAGAAGTTTTTGTCTGTATAAACAGTTCTTTATGCAGAAATTTAATATTTATGCGATTCAAGTTAAAGTAGAGATTAGTTTTGTATTGGATTTGGATGTCTTAACATGTCTTTGCTAAATTTATTTTAATAAAAAGATAATTACACTCTGAAGTAAAGTGTTTTCAATCAGGACCGATCCCAGGTTGTCGGCCGAATGCGTGCAAAAACCTAATGTGCCACCAATCTTGGTAGTTTTTGATTTTTGACTAATACTTAACTTTATAAACTGACCTTCCATGCATAAGAGTGGAAAGTAAACGTCAATAAAAATGCAAATAGATATAAAAATCACTTCTTTGCTTTATTTTGTTTTTCTAAATTGCAAAGTTATCATTCATTTGAAAACTTTTAATTTCGCCAAATGTGTGCATATTGAATTTAAACACTCCTATGACAAAAGGTAAAATCAACCATAATAGATGTTTTCGTAAAGCAACTTTTGCAAAAATCATTGTTTCGAGCTTCAACCCACAGTGCGCCGTCAGTGCCGCTGAAAGAAATCAGCAAGAAAACCTTTTTTATTGGGGTATTTCCGGCTCTATCACGAATTTTGCTATCAAATGAAGGATGTGTGCAAAAAGGGGGACATTAAAGAACATTGTGGACCAACACACTGTGCATTAACATTATATTTTTCTTAAACTATGCTATACTATTGAGAAATTGGGATTTATTTTGATTCTTCAATAACTGTTTAAAACTCAACATGTTTATTAGACTTGTTATAAGTTTTATTTTGAGAAATTTTTATAAAAATTTACTTGATTGACACAACTATATGCAGCTACCCCTTGTTTTGGCCACCCACGTACGGAGCATGCGCTGCAAACCTTCTAGGATTGGCAGTGCTTTCAATTCATTATCTTTCTGTAATGTCGCGACTCCAAGATTACTTAATTCCTGGGTAGCAGCAGGGATCACACAGCTTTAGTTTAAAAAAAATTACCTTTTATTTACAGAAAGTTAATACGGAATTTACACATGCTCAATTTAATCTTTTAGCTATGTCTATTGCCCACCATATACTGCGAGTATCTTTGACAATTGGGCTTATTCATAAGGGTTTGACACTGAATATCGTTATGTACGCACACCACCAAAATAGTGGAATTAAACTTCTAGTATTACAACTTTAGATGAGTTCCATATTATTACGAGACTAGAGCCAGTATCAATCTTTAGCTGCCCACAGACTTTTGTTGGAAAAACGACTGGAAGACGATCGCTGATGTCTAGCTATCGCTTATCTTCCCACTGCCTAGCAGCCAATAGCAGGTCTAGCTCCTCTCTGATCACTGATCCGACTTCCCCACTGCCTTGTCGCTGAAATTCCCGATCGCTCTTCCTGTCAATGGTCTTTCCGCTGACTAGCAGCCTTTTGCATTTATCACCAAAGTGTCCCCGGTCATCTTCCGATCTGTCTGTTTAAACCCTCTGAATAGGTCTCTCTCATACTCCCTTTTATTTCTGATTAGAAGGAACACGGGTCTGCACCCGGTACTCTTTATCTTGATACAAATCATCACTGGTCTTTCCGGGTCAAAAATATGTCTGAACTGAGATCCTCTAGTCGGCGTACATTGTATATCCTATGAAGGGTTTTAATCGACCTGTTACTTCGACACTGAGAATACCATCCTCGACATTTCTTCCTTACAATAGCCGACACTTCTTTCCAAACATGTGTAGCGTTGCCACATGTTAGAGGGAGCTAAAGAAGGGACAACCGTGGAAACACGTGTATCCCTTTCATAGTTCACTGTGAAGTGCTTTGCGGTGAATCTATTCACCTTGTGACGTCTCTCGCGTCCTTCTGCTAACATAACTCCTATGTTCTTTGACGGCCACGATTAATGGCAAAACCTTTCCAACCCAATACCAAGAAGATAAGCGAATATAATATGTAAATGAGATATACTTTAAAAGGATAGAAGCTTTGATGATAAGAGCGGCAAGTTTAGAGATAGCTTAGTGTGGAATCTTTCAGATCAAGAGTTAGCTGTCCTATAAATTTGGAAGAAATAGAAGTTCATTATAAAGAAGTTGGAAACCTCGCATATTCAATTACATTATAGATATCACTCAATCACTGAAGGAAGGAGATCTGCAAAAGGTAATATTTTGGTATAGGAAGTTAGATGAATCGGTTTATTTATTATAATTAAGATAAATGTTCTAGTTGCGTGATCTGACTTGAATATAAGGTTTAATTGGGTGTTAACTCTCACTTTAAGAAAGTTGTCAATTAGAATTAAATAATATAAGTTATTCTTAATAAAAGTTGTATTGAGAAACCAATATGTCTCATCATTTTGATAATCCCACACCTCTAGCTTACGCGGATCCGGAACGACATAGTCATCACAGGATGGCTATGTCACAACCTCTTGGTATCGGAGAAGAAAAAGTGGAGTAACAACCAACAGTCCAAGAAACGACTCTACAGCTGCTTCGCCTCAGGCCGTGAGAGAAGAATGTACGGTTCACTTGAAAGAAAAAAAACATTTGGTGATTTTCTCTGGGCTTCAAAAATGAAAAGAGGGGTAGCAAACGCCCACCTATGAGCCGTTGCTACAGTTTTTTTTCACCTAATAGAAACATTTGAAGCATAAACGTCTTTGTATTAAATTTTTTTCTCCCGTAAATATAGTCGTGTAAGTAGTATGGGGTTAAAACAGTAGATTGCGCAAGTTTTGAAAAAAAAGTATACTTGTTATTTTAGTTGTTTAAAAGAAGGAAAAATAATATAGCAAAATATTTCTACTGTATGGAAAACTCTATTTTTGTTTTGATGCAATAATTTTCTCAACTAATTTTTCATAAGTTCTCTTTTAACTTAACTTCCAACTCAGGGTTTCTCAAACTTTCAATATTGGGGACCCAATTTTCAGTCATAATTTTCTCTCATCACGCTCCCCTACCCCCACTGTACAATGTAACGTATTAAATGCAATAATAATATGATTTGACGCTAAATCTTCAATATGGCCTTAATCATAAGCCGTAAGAATTATCATTATAGATATTAAATTTGGTATACGTTACTTTTGAGCGAGTGTTGGGTTTTATGACGCAAGAGCCAGTTTCGGCTAATTTTTGCCAAATACGTTATTTTTTACTATTAGGTTATTATTATATGTTACTTTTCATAGTTCAGAATGTATTTTTTTTTATTTTTGCTTCCTTTTAGTAAATCAATAAATTTTTAAGTAAAATTTATTTTCTACTCTTCGATATGTTTGCGCCCCTCACGTGGGGTTATTACGCCCCCTTAGAGAACCACGCCCACAGTTTGCGAAACGCTGTTCTAATTAATTCTTATATATATATATATATATATAATATATATATATATAAACCAACTAAGCCAATTCTAAACAATCCACATGAAACATAATTAAACTATTCGGGTTTTTTGTTGAAAATTATTACATTTGAACTTGTGTGTGTGGGAATTTAAATGATCGAATGTTTCTTATATTTCACACACACACACACACAATACCATTTTACAAATTAAAAAAATCACTATAATTCATAAATCCTGTATAAATTTTAAAATAAAGTATTTTTATATATTGTTGTAAGATATAAAGCATAAAATTATTGTTTAGAATAAGACATGTAAAAAAAAAACATTTTCACGAAATAAAAAAAAATGTAGTTCTTTAAATGAATTTTAAAGTTATGTTATGAAACAAAACATTGGGTAAAATATTGATCAAACAATGAAACTTTTTTGAACTGTAAAAGAAATTTAAAAGAAATGAATACTTTTGCGATAGTATTTTCTTAATGCACATGGTAAGGTACATTATAAAGGTTCTTTCAATTGGTCTAGAAATTATTGATTAATAAATTCCAAGTGAGATCCAATCACACAAAAAATCACAACATTAAAAAATTTTTTTTGGAATGCTCTTCATAATTTTTTTAAAAACAAAATTAATTTTTTTCTGTTGTTTGATCGTAGTATTTTTAAATGATTTGAACCGTATCAGATGTCAAAAACACTTTTTTAAAAATATTAAGGAAGCCGACTCGAAGAATTTCTATTCATCTTCATTTTTTTAATGTGTGAATCGTTGAATATTTCTAGATGGAATGTTCCTTAACAAATGTTTATTCAAGCAGAAAAAATGAATGTAAGTGTTTAGTATAATTTTTTCAAATATCCTGCAATACATCCACAGTAAATTATTCCTTTGAATGATACGGATCATTTAAATTTGAACTGCATTGTGATCGCAAATAGTTTTCTTACTCGCATTTTTATTTTGTGTATATTTTATTTTAGGTATCGTTTTGCATGAACTTACAGTAAAACGAAACTGTCTTGTTTTTCCGTTTGCAACATTTTGCCCAGAAGAGCAACATCATACTCCATATGCTACTGAAAAGAATCTAGAATACTTTGGAATATTTCACAAGAAATAAAATATTTTCGTTTGAAGAACATTATTGGAAACTATGAGTAAATTATTACCAAAGTTTTATATCATTAATATGCAATATTTAATTTTTATGGGCACGGATGGCGTAGTTCAAAAGGATGAAAAGGCCCAGATATGTTCAAGATTTGATACATTAAAACAATGGGTGATGATAATATGCATTTCTAAGTGATTTCTTTTTGCAATTTTTTAGGTTTCTTAATTAAATGTTGGGGCAATATTTTGTATATTTTACAACCCAGATCTTAAGCGAAATTTCTTAGAATTACAATTCTTGAAACAACTGAGAGAACCAAGACAGTTTTGAAAAAAAAAATACAAATTAATTACAGAATCTGTAAAATTAAAAGCCACATTTTAGAAATTTTTTGAAAAAGCACTAAAAACATTCAATTTTTGATAGTGTAAAATCTTTTTGTACAAAATTCTATCGATCCAAAGGATACGGAACACGGGATTAACATTTGCCCTCTTTGAAAAGATAAGGGGAGAGGGAATTTAATTTATATAAATTTTTAATTTAATTTTTTATAATTATTAAGGTGACTAATAGTCCCCCTTTAGGAAGGACAGTCCTTCATTTATAGGTTCTGTCCTTTCTCAAAAATTGTCCCCTGGTCGTCCAACTTTTCAATATTTTCAAAAACTAATCTATATATCTCTATTCAGAGATGCAGGATGAACTGTTACGCGTCTGTATGAAGAAATTAGAACACTGAATGTATATTTTAAATTCTGATAAATTAGAACAATGGTAAAATCAACATGTTGAAATTCATAAAACATGGGTGGAAATATTTAACCATTTCAAAAATGAACACATTCTATATGATAATTTAGTTATTCTTATTAAATATGCGTTTTGCTGCTCAGAACCATCGGTTGATACTTTAGCTGCAGCATTTATTGTACAATTCAATATGAAGGATATTTTTTGCTCCAAAATTTCCAATATATTAGAAAATGATAGATTGACAAAAAAAAGAAATCATTCAATGGAAAAATACTCGTTTAAGTAAACAACTAAAAATGATCCAAGCATAATTAGCGTATTTTGTTTGAGTAAATAAAATACTTCATATGTTGACGTTGTAATTTTTTCTTAAATTTTTCCTCCTTCTTTTCATTGTAAAAACTGGTCACCTTATGATTATGGAGCAAGTTATTCACTTTTCTTTCTTTAGCTAAAAATATATGCGCAAACCTCTGGCGCATATTATATTACATGACGTCATGGTCTCTTTGTTTCCGGTGACTTTCTAATTTATATAGTGATTTCTGATACATTGTCTGCTAAATCCGCAAAAGCTAATTTGCAGCTTGTTGTTAATTATTTAGATTATTACACAATTCTGGATCCTTTCTCATTTAACTTACTTTCCCAATTGTTGGATATGTTGTCTAGCATTATTTTGGACATGATTCCTCATGAAAATATTTGCTGACAGGATGCTAAAAGGCTTGCACTTAGTAAAGTAATCATTTTTTACAAACATATTCTTATTAGTTACAAAACTTAATCAGCGATTTAAAAAAATCTTTTCAACCTAAGAAATATTTCCTATATGCATTCTTCCTTTCATATCTCTGCTTCGATTCAATTTGCCCCTGCTAACTATAGTTTTGGGATTCTAATGACTGTGAAAGGAAGGATACACAGTAACTGTTTTTGTCCCTCTTTAACACACACACAAATTATAACTTATAGGAATTAAAAGCATGAGCCCTTTACATAGCAGGTATTGTCCTCATCATTTAAACAAGGTTTAATAATGATTAATCAATCAATCGAAGTACTTCTCGATACTGCTACCAGGAGATATACACTGTTTTATTATGATTCTGTTAATGCTGTTAATTGTGTTAATAATCCGATAATTGAATTTATCTGCTTTTCTCACTAACACTATGGGAAGAGTATTGTTAATATTAAAAATCATTGTTTTATGGATTATTTTGAAAACAGATTTCTTGTTTGAACATTCTGAAGAGCTCACATGTAAAAAGTAGTGAGAACTCTGGGATAGTAATTTTACTAAAACGTAAAATAAGTTTATAAATTTTTTATACTTGTTTCAATCACATACGCCATAGATCCGGGCTCTATTACAGGGCTGGGCAAGGTCGATACAACCTTTCATACCTACTGAATGGGTCGATAAAGCTTCCTTGTGGACTTAAACACTGGGGGCCCGCTTCAGACTGACCACCTGACCGAGGCATCTGCTCATGCATCTCAGCGCCCAATTGTCACGCATACTGGGATGGGCACAGTAGGCTCTGGCCCTCATGGGCTGTTGCGCCAATGAGTTTGAGTTTGGTTTGAATCACAAAAGATGTTCAGAAATTGTAGATATCGTGTCTTAAAAGGCATCCATGAATCTGAACCAGATAGGTGAAAAAGTTCTTTTTTTTTCAAAATAGTTTTAAATAACAGTTCCACTATTCCTGAAGTGCAATTTTTAAATTCTGGACACTAAACGGAGAAACATTTGCATCACTACAATGCGTCGTCCGAGTGAATTCCAAACATACTCGATCCGATTTTGGTCAGCAAAGTATGTTGACCTCTCCATCCGCTGTATTGCTTCGGCTTCAAACATATTTTTTTGAAATTAAGCTTTATGGTATAGCATTGTCAGAATTTTTTAAAAATGAATTGCGAATGATTCAGCGTAAGGTCGACATGAAGTTTTAGTATCGCTTCCGCATACGCGGGGCTGTCAAACCACCCTGAATAGCATTGGAAAGCCATGGGAATCCTGGCCACTGTACTGGAGGTCATATCCCGAGGCACCTAGAGAGAGCCGAGGCTGTTTCCCGGTTTCGTCCAACCATCGGACATGACTTTTTGGGAGTATACCTCCTCTGACTTGACCTCTCTGTTGACTAGGCTTGCCCGTTCTACGGCTATGCTGGCTGCGGTAGCCGAGTGGTATAGGTATCGGATCGTGGCTGGCTTTGTCACGAGTTCGAGCCCAGTACTACTAAAGATCCACCATGTAGGACAGCGAAGCACGCTAAATATGACAAGAGCTGAAACGTCCTCCCGTTGATGTGGTGTGGTAGTTAGGAGAGGGGGGAGAGGGAGCTCAGCTGTCGTCCACGTCACTTGACCATGGTTCAAAATTACGTGGTCTGTCACCAAAAGCCCTCGTGTAGCTAAACAGTGCGACGTTAATATCCACTCACTCTCTCTACGGTTATGCTAGGATGAATGGCGACCACCAATGCACTGAACTCAATGAATACCCGACTGATGACGTCGTCAGTCGGTACTGGAAGCTCAAGTCAAATAGTCAAGAAGCCAAGCACGGGTGTTGGATAAATAAATAAATAAATGCCCAATTACGCTGGTTGCAGCCGTTACTATAAACCCGTCTTCTTTATACTGCTTTTCACAAATGAGCGAGAGATTATTTCAGTTTTAATATGTTTCTCTTCAAACTATGGTTAGCATGTTTTACGTTAGTTATCAGTAGAAATATTTGCTCATTTTCGTTAAGCTTCCTTAATTTTTTTCAACAGTAATAATTGTCTCTAAATTTGTAGATTTTGGGCTACAATCAATAAATGCCTGGCAGAATGTCGCAAGATGAGTTTGGAAATCTTTATTATTCCTTACATCTACATTTAAAAATGCGCTTCCTCACCAGGGTGGGGAGGTTCCTCAATTTTGTTCATTTTAATATTCAATGTGCAATCACTAATCATTGATGGGTACTGCGGCTTTGAATTTTTAATCCTTCTTTTGTCTGTGTATGAACTTAACACTTGATTCAAATCCAATAAAAAGTCACTTTCTTCATGGTGTTTCCTTTTCTGTTTTTGTTTTTGCAAGATAACGTATTACTGCCAACAATGTAATAAGATTGTTATAATGTGTCGAGAGAGAAGATTAACCTGGAGTCTTTGATTGCACGGAAGTTCATATTTTGTCAAAGAGATTTTTGTAAGTGTCAAAGTGTCAAAATAATAATAATAAATAGCTTAGAATTATTCCGATGAAAATTAAGTGATACTTTTAATAGCATTCTGGTGTACAAGATATGGCCTTTCTCTTCTCCACTGCTTAAAATAATCATTAATTAACAATAACTTTTCAAGTTTGAAATTTGATTGTATATTTGAATCAAGCATAGCTTCTTTACTTTTAACAAAAGTTCGAACTATTTTAGAAGAAATTAATGTTTTAAGGATAAATATTATTATAAAGAATAAATATTATTCCACCTTTGCATTGTTCCAAGAAAAATCTCGGCAAAGCTATTTTGAATAGCCTTTTTGGAGAATACATAATATGAATTGCAACTTTATCTAACGTGGAATCAGATAATACGACTGCTCAAAGTTTCTTTAAAATCTATAATTATTTTTTTTCTAAAGATAGAGAAATATTCAATAAATGACCATTAAGTAGAATATTTAAATACCGAAGCAAATAATTATGTTTAATTTATGAAGAAAACAAAGACATATTATATATAAAATAGCTTCGAATGATCAAGAGATATTTATTAAAGCATAACAACTAACCACAGCAAAAAGTCCTTCTGTGCTGAATATGTTCTTCCAAATGATTCTATCAATGTATAATAGGCGAACCATTCGTCTATTCTAACCGTTAAGGCAAAAAACGGTTTTTGAACAATCAATCATAATTGTTTTATCGATATATCGTTATAACGATTACCATCCCTGATTGACAGAGGTTTCTCTGATTAAAAAATTTTCTGGTCTTCATGTTCTCAATTATGAATGAGCTTTGATTGAGATTGCAGTAAAAGGGTAGGAACGATTAGTAATAATGTATCATGGAGTAAAACCCTGCATTTAGGCGGTCAGAGTAATCCACTATTGAATTAGACACGTCCGTTAACGTCTCAATGCGATCCGTGGGAAATACAATGAATAATACGAAATGCATCATTTGTCAGGATCTCCAAGACAGGGTAATTGTGAGCGCGAG
Source organism: Trichonephila inaurata madagascariensis (assembly GCA_019973955.1). Lineage (NCBI taxonomy): Eukaryota > Metazoa > Arthropoda > Arachnida > Araneae > Nephilidae > Trichonephila > Trichonephila inaurata. The sequence continues at coordinate 345,171 of BMAV01020703.1, read as the reverse complement.
AAATTCTTTATTGCTGTAGTTGCACCCAATAAAATGCATAAGAAATCCAGTCGGAAACGAGACTGTGCTTGTTTTGTTAATCTTATAAGACGATTAATTTTTTCTGATGGTTGAATGAATCAGTGTTATGAAAAATAAAATTATTTATGAATCGAATATGTTAATGCTGGAACATTTATTTGAATCTGTTTGTAAATAGATTCATGCTATCTATGCTTATCGGTTTCCGTTTCTAGTATATTCTCATGATTGTATAAACTTAATTTATTTTGCTTAAGCTGTGCAGAGCAGAAAAAACAGATGGCGTTCAGGAGGACTGCAATAGAAAAATGTCGGTTTTTATTTATGAATGTTTATTAGTATAATTTCTGTGTAGCAAGCACTTAGAAACATCACACACTTACATAGTTTTTATTTACTCTTATTGGAAGAATTTCTTCTTTTTACTCAGGAATACATACAATACTAGATTACACCAGTGCTTCTGAAACTTTCCATATTTGTGACCCAATTTTCAGTCATAATTTCCCTCGCCCTCCTTCTCTTACCATAACAATTTATTAAATGCAATAATAACGTAGTTTGATGCTAAAACTACACAATACGACTTTAATTATAAAATATACAAGTTATCAAGATAAGTATAAATTTTGTATATGACAAGCCCACGAGAGTCTCTAGTATTTATTAAACGTCTTTAATTTAGTATTGATAAATAAATTATCAAATACTTTGTGCAGTACTGATACATTTAGAAGTATATTATATTGGTGTGATTGTGTACTTTATTATTGCAGAACGTATTTTGTTTTGCTTCATTTCAGTTAATTGAAAATTATTTTAAATATTTTATTTTCAATTTTTTCATATACTCGCGCGTTTCACGCAGGGCTATTCCCCCCACTCTATGTGGAAACGTCCCACAGTTTGAGAAATGCTTCCTTATACACACTACAGAAAAACTGAGCCTTTCCATTTTTCAAATATATCCATAATTTTTTCTTTTAATTAATTCGAAAATTTCTTTTTGAAGGTTGAGATTCTTTAATCCTTTAACTGCCGATTAAAAGTTATGCGATTTACTCCCCCGTGCCCAAGTTCTTCACGTGGGTGAACGTATGTGGTGTATTGGGGGAGGGGGAGAAAAGGCACAAATAAGTAAGTTTTTCTCTGAAGTAAGTAAATCTTTCGCGCGCTCAAACACTCTTAAGGTAATTTTATAGCATTCCAAAGCCTTCGTAATAGTTTTACTGAGAACTGCGAGAAAAAAAAAAAAACGTATTTCGGAACGACGGATATATACGTCCGGGGCACATAAGGCACCGGCTGAGCGAGAGGGTTAAAGGATTAACTGTATGGATCTCAGTACCAAGTAATGATATCTTAGATAAATGTAGCGCAATTTTGACTTGACTTAATAAAAATATGCTGGACTATCTTTTGTAGTCATACTATTTAGAGCCATGGATAGCTGAGTAATGGTTTCTCACAATAGAAAGTTTTTGATCTGTTCAAAGCTTCACAGTTCCTCAATAAATAAATAAATAAATAAAACATAGGCAGTACGTACTCTAGCTTGAAAATAACGATCTAGAACTGAAGCGGGTAAACTTTTCCTGAATACGGGTTATTTCTAATTTTTTCAAGGTGTAGCGGTCTACCCAGTGGCGTAGGTGTGGTGAGCTAAGAAAAATATCTACAATCCTTATTAATATTATAAATGCGAAATTATGTCTGGATATTTGTTCCTCTTTCACGCAAAAACAACTGAATGGATTTGAATAAAACTTTACAATGATATAACTTATACATCAGAATAACACATATGCTATAATTTATAACGATATTGTGTGAAGTCTCCAAAATATAACTATAATTGTCAAGTAAGTAAGGAAAAATTGTGCCATCTGTAAAAAATTCCGTGTCAGGATATATCTACCTTTTATGTGGGGAGCAAAACTTTCCTGTTTCGTTTTGTCTACGCCAGGCGCCAGGAACTGCGGAGGCTTAACAGGCGGAGCGTGAGGCAGATTACAATTTTAACATAAAATAAATACAACAGAAAGTAATATTAATGTATTACACTTCTAGATATATAAATTATTTACATTATTTTACGCGTTCATTACACAAAATTTATAACAATGTGTTTCTTTTGCTGAGCAGAGATCAGCTTAAGAAGGTGTTTTCAAAAATCGACCCACAAGAGAGTTACTGGGCGTTATAAATAAAAAAAATTCTTTTTATCAGCTATTAGATCTACAGACATAAAATTTAACAAACATGGTTTCCTTTCTCTTTCTTTCTTTCTTTTTTTTTGTTCAGCTGAAATATACAAAAAGCTTTTTTTTGTTTAATGTGCAATTCACATAAAATTAACTCATTAAAAATTTCTTTATCCTTCAATTTTTATCGTTTAATTTTTCAATTCACCTGTGTGAAGAACGGGTATACCAGCTAGTATTTATTATAACTTAACAATAAATACGGAATACGTACTTACCTACATAATTACAATGCAGTGAATTTACACTTTTAAGACCACGTTTAAAGCAAAACGTCAGATACAAATATAATAATAATAACCACAAATTGGATAATATCAAATGATACATTTGTTTTGAAACAATTCGAAATGCTTTAAAAAACAAAAAAAATTCATCTTAAGTTAGTGCTCATAGTTATAGTCAGCAGAAGACGTAGTCTGCATACTGTCAGCCTATCTTGAATATATTTCGGTATACTCGTAAATTTACCTAACTGCTAATCTTCAGGGGTTCACCCCAAAATGTCTTGGTCATCCCCCGGTTGACCGCGATCGACTTAATGCTCACCCCTGATCAAGAATATTGTTATGTGAAATTTGACAGTTGGAAAATTGAGAAGGTAGCTGTGCTTTAAAAACTCTTACAGAAACAAATAACTCAAAAATATTCCAAGAATTTGTATTTTATTGAATAAAAATATTTTTTTACAGGATAAATTTTAAGGTAAATTTCAGCAGAATATATTTAAACAGAAATCCATGGTTTCTTACATTAATTACATAATTCAAGAATTATTCGTGGAACTTGCAATTTTGGACTCCAAGTAACGAAGCTTTAGCACCCCACTTTCCAAACTTTCGTACCATGCCAATGACAGAGCCTCGACAGAGATAACTTCGAGGATTGTTAGATCGTGTCACCAGGACTAGATTGAAATAGTATAAACCACACTCCGCATCCATGTTCCCTCGAATACTGCAGCGGTCTAAAAAGTTCACTAAATGGCCATTATGAAAAAGTTGATCATTCAGAAGTTTCTGATCAGAAGAATTTCTTGCTTAAATGAGATATTTTTTTCTGCGAAATTTCTGTGGAAATTTTACAGTTTACTCTCCATGTTGTTTAAGGTACCCGACTACGTTCGAAACCGTGATTTTAAAAAAGTGCATAAATAGATAATTTTCATGATATTTTGTGTCAATTAGATTAGAATACATGTATAAAACTGTTTTAAGGACATTTTGACAAAAAAAAATTATTTAAATACAATATTTCGGCAAAAAATTAACTTAGAATAACCTTTTTTTCAAAATATTCTCCTTTTGTGAAAAATGCTTCTATTATAATAATATTTTGCCTGTATATAGCTCAGACCTCTGTACAGAGGCTCAACTATGATTTTTGAAAAATTCACATTATTTTCAGAGTTACAACCCATTGAAATAATTATCGGTGTTTTTTTCTTAAAATTTCTCCCCTCTGTTGTCGTAAAACATGGATAAACCCACTTCTAAGTTATATATTTCAAAAATTCCAGTTGAGTCTCTATACAGTCTGAGTTATATACAGGCAAAATATTATTCTAATAGAAGCATTTTTCACAAAAGGAGAATATTTTGAAGAAAAGGTTATTCTGTTAATTTTTTGCCGAAATATTGTATTTAAAAAACTTTTTCTTTGTCAAAATGTCCTTAAAACAATTTTATACATGTATTCTAATTTAAATGACACTAAATATAATGAAAATAATCCACTTACACGCTTTTGCAAAATCACGGTTCCGAACGCAGTCGGATACCTTAATTTTCTTGTTGATGTTTTATTATATTACACAGGTATAAAAAGGATCGTTCAGAAATTAAATACTGATGTATATTTTTTGTAACTGGTATAAAGTATATTAATTTTTCTTCTGATTCAATAACCTCAATTTTATTCAAATTATTAGATGTCATATTTATAATTTAATGATTCATTAAGTCACAATCCATTTAAATCTATATTACTTCGAGGTGAACGCTGCTTTTATATTCTATATATTGTTACAGAATTCTTCATTTCTATGAGCTGTAATAACAATTATGAATGGCATATAACAGTAATAAACTTTCAGAGTTTCATAAATCTGAACTTTTAATTATATTCAATATCTTGAGACTTCTTTTGCTAATGTTAAATGTTAGAAATATTCCTATATATTTATATCTTAATTTTAAATCATAATTCATTTCAATGAATTATTAATGCACTAGCTGGTATACCCGTTCTTCGCACGGGTGAACTGAAAAATTAAACAATACAGATTGAAGGATAAAGGAGTTTTTAATGAGTTAATTTTACGTGAATTGCAAATTAAACAAAAAAAAAGCAACTTTTTGCATAGCTCAACTGAACAAATAAAGAAAAAAAAACACCTTTGTTAAATTTTAAGTCTGTAGATCTAATAGCTGATAAAAAGGATTTTTTTTATTTATAACTCCCCGTAACTCTCTTGAGGGTCCTAAGCTGATCTCTGCTCAGCAAAAGTAACACATTGTTACACATTTTGTGTCATGAACGCTTAAAATAGTGTAAATAATTTATATATCTGAAAGTGTAATACATTAACATTACTTTCTGCTGTATTTATTTTATGTTAAAATTGTAATATTCGCAAGCAACGCCGTTTCTTAAATTATAATGGCGATTCATTGAAAAACATAGCGAAATGTTGGCGATAGAGTCAAGTTGACAAATGTCTAGCTACTTTCATAGCTCGAGCTCTATTAGAGCTTTGGGAAAGATTAGACTTACGCTTTCGCGGCATAATTCTTAGTAGGTATTTTTTCTACACTTCCAAAAAATACAGTGGCTGGCCTAGTCACAAGTTCAAGCCTAGTACTACTAAAGACCCGCCTTGTAGAGCAACGATGCACGTTAACCCTTTATCTACCGCATTATGATTTACTGCTGCTTTTTTTTGCAATATTTTTTTTTTTGGATCACTCAAAATACAATCAAACAAAATACTCAACTTTTGGAAATTTAATCCATTTGAGCTAATTAATTAATTAAAGTTATTTCACTGTAAAATTAATTATATACACCGTTCACTTAAAATAAATAGTTAAATCGTTTACTAAGTTCTTCATTAACATACAAAAAATATAAGATTAACTTAATTTTAAACTTAATTTTTTTTAATACTTAAATTTTGACAATAACTATTTTTTCGGAACAAAAATGATAATCTTTGCAATCCGCTGAAAACGTCGTCAGCTGAAAACGCAATTTTTGCTACAAAACTGTTCGCCTTCCCTGCTAAAATACTCATCATAGAACCCGTGCTTCCAAATATCTTGGAAGAGTGGATTTCAAAGAATATTTCTGCTAGGTTGGTGTGGTGGTGGTAGTTAAGAGAAAGGGGTGCCAGCTCAGGTGTCGTCCACGCCACTTGACCATGGTTAAAATTACGTGGTCCGTCGCCAAAAGCCCTCGTGTAGCTGAACAGTGCGACGTTAATATTCACTCACTCACTCCAAAAAGTACAGTACAGTAGTTATTATTATTTTTAAACTTAAAAAATGCAATATCTGCCTATTCAATTAAAATTATAGCGTTATAATTAACTACCAACCACAAAAAAATTATGCAAATTTGTCCAAATGATGTAGTGTGAAAGACAAAGTTTATCTGCTTTTGAGTACCAGAAGCGATAAAAGTATTTATTTTGATATAAGGATCAGTTTGTTACTATTAAATGTGCATAGAAATAAATTATTAAATTTTTTTTTTATTATGGTTCACTATTTTGGCGATAATGGCTTACCCATGAAAGAAATCAATAGTAGCTATTCACACACACACAAATAAAGATAGATTTAAAACAACCTCTCGCTTCAAAATTTGGTTTTATTCTAAAATAAAAAAAAAATGGGGATTACACTGATCACATGAATAAATTAGAAGCGAGCGTCTTGCGTAGACAAAACAAAAGGGTTTCTGCACAAATAAAAGATAGATATATGCTGCCGCAGGTTTTTGCAGCGCAAGCTAGAATTGCTAGCAGATGGCAGAACTTTTTCCTACTTACTTGACAAATATCGTTATATTTTGGACACTTCACACAATTCACACAATATCTTTATAAATTATAGCCTATGTGTTATTCTGATGTATACGCTATATTATTGTAAAGTTTCATTAAAATACATTCAGTTGTTTTTGAGTGAAAGACGACCAAACATCCAAACAAACTTTCACATTTATAATATTAGTAAGGATTCTTTGGTTAAAAAATTAATATTCACGATAAAATTTAATTTAGATTCTATCATAAATGTTAACTATAACAATTATATAGATAAAATTTAAAAAGCTAAGATGAATTATTTTTACTTGTATAAAAGTTAAATTTCTCAAAAGTTAAAGTAACAAAAAGGGCTAAATATTCATATCCCATTGTATTTTCTTTTGATAACTTTATTAAGCCGAAACAAAGGAACAAAATATTTTCCCGTAATAGTTACACGCAATACGTATGCAGTTACGCACTTGAATTATTACTATTATCATAGTTAGGCTAGATCAGCATCGCCCTAAAGGTGCACAATAGGTTATTAGAGGAGTCGAGTTCCAAGAAAAGACGCAGGAAGATATTTTTATCTTATTTGACTCACGGAAACTTCTATCGCGTCGTCATGATTTGTGGCATTAGTGCTCGCTTATATATTCTATCATTTATATTTTATTTATTCTATTATAAATGGTGGAGTCGAGTCTTACTTGAAAGTTATTTTCGTGGATAGCAGACAGAGATGTTATTTTTGCTGTGAAGTTGATGCTAGGAAGTTCTTATAAAAGTGTTGATCGAAATGTACGAAAAAAATAAACAGTGGTTATACTCTTAAAACAGCTTTCATGGGTTTTAAACGTGAATAAGTATTATTTTAGTCACCATAATAACTCAAAAGATAGTTTCAAATAATAAATCTTTCCCAATAATATTCATAGTAAATGTATGTATATTTTACTGATTGAAGCCGATATATGAATCAACTAGAGGTTTTTCTTTAAAAAGTGACAAAGGAAACTTGTGTATTGTTCTCACGTAAGATGTTGACACAGTGAATGAACAAAATATTCGCAAAATAGTTTTCAAAATGGCTTTAGTTTCTTAGCGATAATTTCGAACGCATTGAAAAGAAACAATGTTTAGGCTGTCATTCGAGATTGAAATAACGAATAAAACTTTTCTCATACAAGCACCAGATTAAAGTTTTATAAGTAGCACGGTAGACTAGAGAAGAGATTCAAAGTGACAAAAGTTTAACAATTCTTCCAAAAATAAATATCCTATCAAATATTAACAGGAACAATGCCAATTTTGAGAAAATAATCAATTATACCAGATGATTATGCATTAATAAATAAGATCAGTTTATCAAATACATAAATTAGAATAAATTGAATCAGAGCAGACGATAATATAGTGGATTTATAGATTTTTTAATTTATTGAAGAACTGTTTATTATTTAAAACAGTTCAGTACCTGAAAAAAAAGGCAATACATGTGTTCCAAATTATTTTTGGTATATCGTGCCGACGTGACTTGTATATATTCTTCATCAATTCTTAATTGATGGTAGATAACATCGTTTTTATCATGTTAGCTAATTAAATTCTATGTGATATTTGAGTACTTGTAAAAAGTATAAGATGACGTTGTCAACATTAGCTTTCATACAATATCGGACATTCACGCTTTTGTAGCGAATGATTTAAATATCTCTTTCAAGCGAAAATTTTGGAGATTTTACCATCAAAAGAGATATCATTTCTTTTACAACATTTATAAAAAATGCATGTGAAATCACGTTTTTTTTCAACTCTTTTTTTTTAAAAAATCCTTCATTAAATCTGTCGGGGCTTAAAGTCCTCTCGCTGACTTAGTATAGAAGATTGAAGACGGATTTCAATTTCAAGTATCGTTCTCGTCACTTGACCATGGTTCAAGTATATGAGATCCGTCCCTGGTAGCCTTCATGTTGTTTTATAGTGCGACGTTATTTGAAACTCACTCACTCCAATCAAAACACAATTTTCACAAAAATTACTTGCCCTTTAAATATTAGGATTATATATGTTATCGTTAAAGGGTATAATTCAGTTATATTTCATAGAACAACTACCGTAAAATCCAGCGTACAACGCGCACTTTTAACCTCCTCCTCCCCCCCAAAAGTCCAAAATTTACGGGTACCGCGTTAAACGCCGGGTATAAAAATAAGAGCTGTAAAATTAAAAAACGGGATAAGCATAAAAAAGACTTTGGCTTCTACAAAGATCGGAATACTGTTCATTTAAAGGAAATGCTATACCTTGAACTAACAGGGTTGTTTTTCTAGAAATATACTATTTTTTCAATATCCTTTGGGTAATGTCTTGAATAAATGGCTTTAAAACATAATAGAGCATTGCTAACGTACATTGCAGGTTCCTTTGTAAAAACGGGGTTGCGCGTTATACGACGAATATACCTTAGAATTAAAAAATGCAGCTTGAAAGTATAGGTGCGCTTTATATACCGGATTTTACGGTATGTATTTCATGAAATAACTAGACAAGTCGATTAAAGTATATAATAAATGAAACATTCCGTACTTTACCTAGTTATTCTATGAAATAGCTAATGATAGACCGTTAAACTAAAAAATTAACGATTGCAAAGTTATTTTATAAATTAATTGATCATAAATAGCTAAAACCTCACGAAAACTACATTTTAACCCTATTGTGGATGATTAATTGGCAAATAATAAGGAAATGCATATGATATAATTTCTTTTAACTCATACTGCTAAAATTAGTTAAACAGAAAGGGAACAAAGAAGGATATGTTTTGCATCTGTTACTGGAACAATTAACTTTTATATACTCCTTGAACTTCAAGGATACCATAGCTCTGAAGTAACCAATAGTCACGTGGTACTCTTTTCTGTGCTGTTTTAGCACTTCTCATTTCTAGTATCCAAGTTAAATTTTTCATGATTAAGAGTATAGAACCTTTTTCTTTTGTCCCCGCTTATTTTAAAAAGATTCAAATCTCTCACATTAGCCTTTTTTACTTACAGGTTAGTCTCCCATTCCAGCAGAAGTCATTGCTTAAAATAAGCTGCAAAAGTATCTATCAATAATCCAAAGTGTAAAAAAAAAAACCGTTAACATAAATACACCCCTAAATTCTACGTCTAAAAGCAACGAAATGACGGGTACACACACACGTTATTCCATAAGTGGTTCAAAGCTGATAAAAAGCAGCTAGAATCGGTTCAAAATCTTTCGAGTGCTGTACTTCATTCTGCAACGATCATGTATTCGTTATTCCATAGAATACCTAGTTAAATCGTAGAATTCAATGGTTTTATATACTTTAACTGACATTTCTAGTTATTTCCTGAAATATCTAGTCATTTTATGAAATAACGGATTTCGCACTTTAACGGTAACATGTATAATTTCCATTTCATATAAATAATAAAATCAAAAAGCGGTTTTTTACATTACCTATCCTATATATAAATCATTCTTAAACATCCTGAATATATATAAAAATTCCAGCAAAGTCGATACTAATCCAACATATTCTTTCGATGAACTCAAAGTTTATTCCCTGAACGATTCCCACGATTTTGATCGAAAAAAATATAAACAAAACAGTGTTTGCACTGTGCACGTATACATAAAGGTGTATTTTAAAATGAAACTCCTTACCATACTCCATCTACCTGCCTTGAATTTTAATGTTGAATTCACTGAAATTATATCAACTCATGTGCCAATATTTTGTGCCCACATATAACCTATCAATTGACTTTGAACAAGGTTTCGAAGTTAATTGAGATAAACACACCTATATTTGAACTTTGTAAATTTGCAATGTCACACTTTAACAGTTTAATGAAGGGTTTACCCAGTAATTGAAGCATCAAAACAAATGTGTAGGCTTTTGAACATGAAGCCATGTGTATAAACTTACCTCTGTCGAATCTGTCATATTTTGACATTAAATTTGAATTTACAACGAAACATAATGTTTTAGTACTGTAATTAAAGTTATTTTTGAAGGGTTGATTTTGATAAGAATCTGATGCTTCTAAAAGTTTTTGAGATTAAACGATTAAATTTTTGTGTTCTACCTTTTTTAAAAGCTTTGTATGTAAAGGTAGTTAAGATTTTCAAAAAAATGACCTTTTAAATGTCTTTACACTACAATAGTATTTATTGCATCATTAAGTTTGCTGACTACTTTCGGAATTTTTTTATAAAAGCGTATAACTAAATTATATTTTTGATATTTACAGTCACCTCAATTAAATTATACTTATAAAAATGCTTGAAGATTATTATTCCGATAAAAATTAATTTAACTGCAGCTTTTTGGCAAAAAATGAAGAATTAACGGCTTATTTTCAAAGCATTCTTCTTTTACGGATGATGCTTCTATAACAATTATAGTTTGTTTATTTATAACTAAGACTTCTTTGCGAGCCTCAACTGGGAATTTTGAAAAATTATCATTTTCAGCATTCCTATCCATTTAAATAATATATAACCGGTGTTATTTTTATTAAAATTTATCTGCTTTGATATATTAAAATATGAATAAATTCCCTTCTAATTTATGTTTTTAAAAAATCTGGTTAAGGCTGTTTACAGAAAGTTTTAGCTATACATAAGCAGAATACTATTAAGATAGAAGCATTTTCCATAAAAGGAGAATGTTTTGAAAATATGTCAGTGTTTCTTCATTTTTTGCCAAAAAAACCCCCAACCTTTAAATAGTTTTTTTACTGCAATTCTGTTCTTAAAACCATTTTACGAGTGAATTCCAAAAGTTCCCGGACTGTGTGTATAACTTAAAAAATAATTGCCAATTAAATTTCTGAAACACATCCACCTTTGAAGTAAGACTCTTGAGCAAAAACACATTTTTGGGATCGCTTGTAAAGGTCATCGCAATGTTTCTAGAATCATTTTTTTAGCACTGGCGTAGCTAGCTCTGAGGAGGCCCTGTACCAAAATTTATTCGGGGTCCCTTTTAGATATGGGTTAGTGGGACTGTAGTTACACATGTTGGAGTCCCTGTAGCTTGGGGGCCCCGTATCATTGATACGGCGGTAGCTACGCTCCTGATTTTTAGCCGCGTCCTTTAATTCAGCCTGCGACGCACTTTAGTTCCAACTGAAGATTGGAATCGACGACCCCTGAAAGCGACGTGTCTGTTCTGGAAATATTCTGAAATCGTAAGGAGGGGGAATCAGGGGAGTAAGGAGAATGTGGCAAAACAGTTGTTTTTGTCTTCACCTCGTCTTTTGATTGATTGATTGATTGATTGAATATTAACGTCGCACTGTTCAGCTACACGAGGGCTTTTGGTGATGGACCACGTAATTTCGAACCATGGTCAAGTGACGTGGACGACACCTGAGCTGGCACCCCCTCTCCTAACTACCACACCAACGGGAGGACGTTTCAGCTCTCGACAGATTTAACGTGCATTGCTGCCCTACACGGCGGGTCTTTAGTGGTACTGGGCTCGAACTCGTGACAAGGCAAGCCACGATCCGATACCTATACCACTCGGCTACCACGGCCTCCATCTTTTTTTGAAGCCTTTTCTTATGTTCCTCCTCAGAAACCTTTTCGATGTTTTCAGCGATGCTGAAATCTGCGGACGTCCAGAGCGTTCCTCGTCTTCGACACCTTCCCTACCTTCCCTGAAATGTCAATGCCATGCAAAAGCTTACGTTCGTGATAACGTATCGCTGCTGTACATATGCTTCAAAATTTCGCAAGTTTCCAAAAAATATATTTTCTATAAAATTTGATATTCATTCTGTGTTGTACAAAAATCATTCCTTTGAGTTGCCGGTTACTAAATGCATCCGCTTGTGAAATACGACGCCGAGGGGAGCCACCGACCACTTGGTGTAGGACAGAGTATCCAACCCAAACGACCTTGCTGGCCACTTTGGAATAGCATTATAATCTCGCGGACCTCACATAAAATCTGTACCTTTATATCAGATTTGGAAACAAAAAACATTTATTTGAGTGAAAATTTAAAACAGAACGAGTTATTATTATTGTTTTCATTATTTTTCATGCATACCCCCAGACATATAGATAATATAATAATGTTTATATGTGATATAATAATGCAATGATCAAGTAATGTTTAAAATATTACAGTTGCCATTTTCTTAAAAAATACGGTGTTTCTTTTTAAATTGATATTTAGTTACTCATTATTGAAATTTGATTGTGCTGTCATTAGCAAGCGATTAAGTATACATTGCCCTTTATCTTAACCATCCATCCTGAATATTTTCTTAAACTTTAAGAAACATCTCTGATTGCCTCTTGCTTTTTGGGCACTCCAAACAGAAAAGGAGAAATGAAAGTCTAACACACGAATCATGTACCATCCATAGTAAAGGATATGCATAATGCAATTCGAAATTTATTAAGGTATCGACTACATTCGGAACCATGATTTTAAAAAGCGCATAAATGTATAATTGTCATGATATTTAGTGTCACTTAGATTAGAATACATGTATAAAATTGTTCTAAGGACACACATTATGAGAGAAAAAAAATTATTTAAATACAATATTTTGGCAAAAAATTAACTTAGAATAACCTTTTTTCCAAATGTTCTCCTTTTGTAAAAAATGCTTCTATTGTACTAATATTTTGCCTGTATATAGCTCAGACCTCTGTACAGAGGCTCAACTATGATTTTTGAAAAATTCACATTATTTTCAGAGTTACAACCATTTGAAATAATTATCGGCGTATTTTCTTAAAGTTTCTCTCCTCTGTTTTCGTAAAACATGGATAACCGACTTCCGAGTTATGCATTTCAAAAATTCTAGTTGAGCCTCTGTAGAAGGTTCTGAGCTGAATACAGGCAAAATGTTAATTCAATAGAAGTATTTTTTACAAAAGGAGAGAACATTTGGAAAAAATATTATTCCAAGTTACTTTTTTGTTAAAATACTGTACTTAGATAATTTTTTATTGTAATACTATTCTTAACCAAATTTTATATACGTGTCTAATCTAAGTGACGCTAAGTATCATACATATTATCCATTTACACGTTTTTGCAAAATCACGGTTCCGAACGTAGTCGGATTTTCTATAGTAAAATAAAATGTAACTGTTTGATAAAATATAAATCTATTTTAATCTAAAGGACATTTTTATTATCAAAAAAGGATTTATTTTGAAACAAGAACAGGTAACACAGACAAATACATTATATATATATAAATTTCCCCTCAATTACATTTCAAAATGAAAAAGAATTTGAAAAATATCTGATATTTAAAAACTTTTAAAAAGAGTCGGTGGGCCGCAACTTACGTACTGGCGGGCCACATGCTGCTCGCGGGCCTCGTGTTGGACACCCCTGGTGTAGGACAAATAACTTTTGAAAAAGGGGAAGAACGCAGTAAACAGAAACGTTATCGAAGTCACTCTACTGCAAAAATGTTTCACATTATAGGCTCAGTCCGGCAACTTTTGAATCCTACCTCGTGAATGCACATACACAGTAAGACAAGTGACACTAAATCACAAAAGTATTCATTTACACGCCTTTACCAACTAACGGTTTCGAACATAGTCGGATACATTCAAATGTAATGTAAAATTTTTAAATATTGCGATTCCGTATAAAATACTATTTAAAATATAATATTATAATTTTTTTAATATTTCATTAAATTTTATGACTAAATATGTCTGATTTTTAAATTATTAAATAATTCAAAGAAACAGAATCTTCACATTTTGTGATTGGATTTTTCATCTTTTATGATAATAGAAGAAATAAAAATATTTGAATGAAAAAATAAAATATATTTTTTACAGTTTTAATTGACATACTCCCAAATGGTGAAATTATGGCCCTTTTTATTCCCTAAAAAGTTTCTTATTTTTGGGTCGGAATGGGGTATAATTGATTTAAAATACAAAACCAAATTACTTTTTAAAACTGTTTATATAAAATGCCATAAATATGTCTCCCTTCCATTTTCAAATTAAAAAAAATCAATTTAAAAGAATATCTTAAGTCGATATTGCAACTACATTTTTCTGCCAAACCCGAAATAAAAAATGTATCTACACCCTAAGAAGACAAAGGGCTTACCTATTTCTACTTTTTATTTCGTTGAAGTTCTCAGACAACAATTGATGATTATTCTCACTGTTTTGTTTTCTCTTTTCAATTTCACTATCAGAGAGAGATTTTTTTTTACAAATAGAGAGAGAGAGAGGTTTGCCTATCTCTGCAATAGATCATGTAACGAATGTAACACCACAACACATATATATATATATATACATAGTTAAATTTTTAGAAAACTTTCATTAATTTTAGTACTATATGTATATATTTTGTAATTAATATACTTTTGTTCTTTGTGTTTTACACAGAAACGTTTTATTTAGAGAGAAAATTACATTAGTAAAATTTTCTATTTTCCAGTATTCTTTGATATCATACAAATGGCCCCGGTAGGGCCAAGTGGTCATGGCCAGGAACTCGTGGTCGGCGTTGTTGAGTCGTGGTCTCGAGTTCTAGCGCAACTGAAGAGCCGTCGTGTAGAGGAGCTGATACACGTTGTATTTGTCGAGGCCCAATGTCCTCCCGTTGGCCTGGTGAAGAAGTTAGGAGAGATAGGTGTCGGCTCTGATGTTATCTTCGCGACTTGACCATAGGATCAGATTTAGTAGGTTCGTCGAAAATAGCCTCGTATTGCTTTAAAGAGTAAAATCAATCAAATCAAATAGGTAATACGCATGTGTGTGTGAGTATAGTGTAGTATTGCATGACATTCTCTGCAGCTTATAATTCATACAAACTTTTGATGTTCTTTAAATGACAAATAGCTTCCCTAAATTCTGTATTTTACATAAAAAATTTGAAAGTTTAATTTAAAATTTGGAAAACATTCCTTTTTTTTTTAAAATTATATATAGATAAACTAGAAAACTAATCTTTATTAATTTCTGTAAGAAACGGTTCTAGTTCTGACCATTACTATGAAGTAAAAATAAGACGATTAACTCTCATTGGAAAAAACCCGGTTGCGTTACAAACAAAATTAATCCATTTAAGCTTCAACTATATTAAATATTTTTGCGCAGCCCATCGGGCAAAGTGGTTAGCGACGCTTACTGCTGTACCATAGGGCCTGGGCTCGAATCCCGGAGAAGGCATGGATGCTACTAAATGTATACCTTCGCGACAGTATGTACTCTAAATAGCCGTCGAGCAGCAAGTCCTCTCGTGAGGGTGGTGGAAAGGGAAAGAGGTAGGTGGCCCCTGACCACCAGCGGGGTGTTCTCCCTCTGAATTGGGATGGAACCGAGCCAAATCGTATAGTCATCTGCATGGAGAGCTCTTCAAAGCTACAGCTAATAACAGACGTACAATCTAGCCCTTTGCTATGAAGAATTTCGAGGGCCTCTATCTGACACGCTCAGGCAGGCGGTATTAGAAACTTAAGCTCAGGTGTCATACTCGTCAATTGACCATGGTTCAAAACTACGAGGTCCGTCGCCAAATGCTCTCGTGTAGCTGAACAGTGCGACGTTAATATTCACTCATTCACGCCGTAATTGCATTAATAATCGCGAAAAATGACTTCCTCTTATTTAGATACCACCACATAAATTCGCATAAGTATGAATTCAAATGTTGTACCGTGCACTTTACGCGATGTTTCTTGTTTTGCAATTTGGTAAACCCACAGTTTTTTGAGTACATATATATTAGCCTATATTTTTGGAAATACACCAATGCGTTCACTTCCGTAGAAAATAGGTACCAAATTTGAGTTATTTTCCATAACAAAATAAGAAAAGAACGCAGAATAATTTATAAATTATAAATAATGCTATTACTTTCGAGCATGTGTGATCAAGAATGTGTTTGAAAATTCCCGAAAATGGTACTACCTATAAAAAAATTATTTTCGAGAAAACTTTAACAAAGTTATTACGTTTTAACATGCACGGGAACGATTTTGCATATCACGGCATTTGGCGAAACTGGAGGATGTCATAATACGGAAGTGCTAAAAATATTTGTAATAAATTTTAGTAAAAAAATGTGAAGAAAGTTTGAAAACAAAAGTCGCAATATTTTAGTTGTTAGAAGATATATCCATTTAAATTCCATTCTCATTTTCTTAAAATTATCTCTATCTTTCATGATATTTTAAGCGAATTTTAATTTCGCTATTTTACTCTCATTCTAATTTTTAAAATGCTGCGGATCTGAACTTTTCTATGAAATCAAATAATTTGTATGCTTTTTTCAATGAGTGATTTTCTGAGTAATGCATTATGCCCCATAAAAATATCTGGTGGTATACCGAAACCCAAACCATGGTGTGTCTCAAGAATTTTATTTTAATATATTTAGCAATGGACCTTTCTTCTCGGGGAAGTCTGTAACCCCTAGAGAGTGCGTCATCTGGTGGCGGATCAGGGAATGCCTCCATTGGTATATCCTTTGGGTGGTAGAGGGGTTATAAAATAACCCCCGTAGAACAACAGGCAGAAGTCCAACTTTTTCGATGCAATGGCACCCCTTTTTTCCATGATGGGTATTAAACAATGAGAAGCTCGGTGGCTGAGTGGTTAGTGCATCACGCTTCCACACCACAGATCCGAGGTCCGAATGGCCACCTGACCGAAACACCTGCTATGCACCTCAGGGTCCAATGTCTCGTATACTGAGTTGGGAACAGTAGGCCTTGTCCCTCATGGGATGTCGTGCCACTGAGTTAAGTTTATTTAGCAATCCCTGTAAAACATCAACTCTGTGGAGACCGCCTTATAACAAAGACCATTGCTAACATAAGAACAGGTCATTACACAGGAATGAATATTGATAGGGATGGTAGAAGAACTTATAAAGGAATTGTGATAACTGTTCAGATACAGAGCTAGCACCTGCTCATATTTCTGACTGTCCAGCTATTCTTGCAGCTCTACAAGAACTTGGGGTCCTGTGTTTTCGTCAAGAAAACTCTATGGGGGTAATATTGAACAGATTGCCGGAACAGTCATCTTGGCCCAGAGCTCTATTTGCCTTGGTCTCGTCATGTACACGACATCATCATCGTTGGACCTTTTAAAAAATATCTTGGAAAAATATTTTTTAAGACCCTATTTGTCATTTACTTTGATTTAAAATATTCTCTGTGTCCTTCTCAAATCACATTTAAGATTTATATAACATGTATTTAATTTTTTACAAAAGAGAAAATAAAAATGCTGTAATACAAAATTGTAAATCTTATTGATTAATCTGTTCACTTTGTTACCGGTTGATGCACGTTAAATCTGTCGATGCTCAAAGTCCTGTTTTTGTCGTGGTGTAGTAGTTCGGCGTGCGTGGTGCCAAGTCAGGTAACATCCACTTCATTTGTCGATAGTTCAGAAGTGCGAGGTCCATCATTGATGACCCTAGTGGTGCTTTGCAGCACGAGAGGTTAATTAACACTCACTGAATTTTTCCTTGATGAAAAAAGGGAAGTATGTGATTAATAATTTTTATAAAATAGAATACAAAATGATCTGAAATACGTTTAATGCGAAAACGCTTACGACGAAATATCAGTTAACACGAGATATCGGTTAATACGAAATAATACAACGGTTCCGACAAATTACCTTGTACTTTCATGCCCTTTATTCCTCTTACTACGAAATTAAAATCGCTTAACACGAAAAAATTTCCCTTCTGGGAATGAACAAAATACGGAGACACCGGTCGCATTAGACAACGGTTCTATTGTATTATCGGAAGATTTCATTGCAGTAGATGAGATGACAATGTGGGAACACAGCCCCAATTATGGCAGACAAAGACATTTTGGAGTTTGTTCAATGTCTAAAAAATATCATTGATGCAGATTCCGACAAGGAAAATGAAATCAATAATGCATCGCCTTTTCTCACGTTATCCGAAACGCGAGGGACGTCATGAGAAAATATACACAGTTATTTAGACGCACGCAATCCAGTGGTGAAATAAATAATAAAGTGGACGATATCGAGCGATTTGGTTACAATTTGATGCTAAAAAGACAATGCAAAGAAAATATCAAACTATTTTCGAAAAACTCAATAAATGTTTGTTTTTCAAAAAATTTGAAAATTTTGTATTAAATTTCTTTAAATTCTTATGGATGTTTTTGTTTCATTGATTTTTACTAAACAAATGCATATAATACACATATCTATGTAAATAAAATAAACTCTAATATACTTAATTTTGTTGATATATGTGTTTTTCTTCTTTTTTTTAGAATATCTTTTAACACGAACAAATATTTCAGTCCCTTCAGTTTCGTGTTAAGTGATTTTCACTGTTTTTCCTAACTAAATAGTGCATTTTTTATGCAGTGTGAAAAATATTTCACTACTTACCCACCAAAAAAGTAAAAATCTTCAAAGAGGAAAGCGATACATATTTCAAATGTGTGTGAATACTGAATCCTAATATTCCAATGTTCACAGGTCACAGATACATTTAAACTTAGAAAAAAGAATCAAATAATACTTTTTCAACACTTGAATGAAAAAAAAGAAAAGAAATTGTTTCTTTTTTCGGCACAATTCTATCATCATTATCAGATGAGAACAAAGACTTGATTTTCTTACATATTACAAACTCATTTTCATTATTATAAAGAAGGGGGGAGGAGGAGGAGGGGGAGTCTTAACGAAGTTTCGGATAAAAAAAATCCGTGCCCATTCATTAATTTCCAAATGAAGTTTTTCCTTGTAGTCGTTGATTTTTAAAAGACAATTGATGGCATCCTAAAGTGGTAAAATGTAAATTACTGTCTCTTTTTCAGTTTTAAGGGACCAGAAAAGAAAAAAAAAAAATGAAAATCGTAATTTCCTCAAATTGAAGTTGTGGAAAAGGGAAAAAATCTTACATTAAATTGAATTTTCTGTGTTGTACGAATGTCAGTAAAAATTAAAAAAGTTACCTGTTTTTTTATTTTTTAAAACCTAATCTTAATACAGTTGATTAATCTGTGTTTTTGCTGTTATTTTAACTTGAGATTATTTTGACTGTCTTGCACTAGCATTTGAAATGGTAATTGTTTTCTCTTTTTTCGTGTTTTCACCAGAAACAGAGGAAAAAAATTTGAATGGGTACTTTGCCCACTTCAAGACCATTTTAAAAAATACTTTCATTAAATAAAATTTTTGAAATTTATTTTACCCAGATCAGGAAAAATGTTTTTAATTCATTAAACAGATGAAGTTTTCTGTTTATTTTAAAAAAATAATCAGAGAAAAGAACACAAAATTAATTTTTTTTCATTTGAAACAAACTGAAAATATATTAAAATTTTCAGTTTTGTTTTAACAAAACTGTATCCTTAGTAGTTTAAGAGTGTTTCGGTATTCTAACCATAACTCTACGTTTTTTGACAGTCTTATGCAAAATTTAACTGGAAAATGAACATCTAAGTCTTTGGTGTGTTTGTGAAAAGGGAGGTTAAAAACGTTTCGAAGTGGGTGTTTACCCCAAAAATTTCACATAATACCATTTAAAATGCATACTATTGCAATAAAATATTTGAATTATATTAGTTCCCCCAGCACACAGTAGGTTTAAAACTGTTTAGAGTATAAATTAAAGAATTTATTTAAACAGCAATTGCGCAGTTTTCTGTTTTAAATTTAAATTACTTTAGGTTTACTCAATAAAGTCTAAAATTAATTTAATTTTCTTAAATAAAAGTAATTAAAAATTTAAAGTATATCCTTAAAACTTCTAATTTTACGCAAATCCCAAAAGTATCGAAAATGGCCATGTTACCACAATGACCAATTTCGCATAATCAAAGACATTGCAAATAAAAAATATCGCCAAATACTGCCATCGTGTCCAAGTATGTGAGAAAACAAATTCCCACGCATACGCATGCTCTTTCACAGTATTAGACCATTGAAAAATAAACTGACAAAGATTTAGAATTAAGTACTGTATTTACAGTGGGGACCAACTAGTCAGGTACGCCTTACCTTTATTTGATTAATTTAACTTTTTCAATATAAATAATACAATATTAAGAAATGCAAACATGTTTTTATGTTTGCACATAACAATTGGATTAATTTAAGGAAAAATAAAGAACTATCAACGGAAAACTTCCAAAATGTAAAATTTCAAAAGCATTTTAAGTGAACGTATGCAGATTTTTATCTAAAAAAAATTGAGAATACACCAATTAAGTTTTTGTAATATCTAACACACGAAGAAAGTGTCAATATTGAGAATTGCATGTCCTTTGGTTTTTATGATGGCCTCTAAACGTAGTAGTACTTTTGGTGATATCTGAAGATATTTTACTCCATTCTTGCGTGCATATTTGTTTAAATGGACTTTCTTCTAAGTTTTTTGCTGTGAATCGGTTTGAGTGTGGCTCCATAATTTAATGACTTTTATTGAAGGAATTTAGTTGTTATGAAATTCTACAACCACATTATTGAACTTACATGCCAAATGTATTAGTCGTTGTCCAGCTGGAAATTAATTATATCAAATAAAATTTATTTGCACCTTCTTTGACTGTTGCGAGTACACAAAAACTCTACCAGTTAAAAGACAACGGTTAAATTTAAACTTATAAATTCAGATGAGCGCTCATCCCAAACTATGACTGTACTAAGCGGACTCCGGCTATTCTGTAGCTTAATTACATTCTAACTTTTTGAATCTTCTATAAAATTTTCGAACCCTTACTATTTATTTTGCTTAAGGTTTTATTAGAGAATCTTAATTTATCATTTTACTTTTTTGGATCTAGTTTTATTAATAAAGTGTTTCGTATTTTCTCTATACCAGAAGAAAACGGAGCTATCCATTATAATATTTTACAATTCTTAATAATTATTTATGAAATAGTACTGAAATTCTAATTATATACTCAAAAACCTCAGGGTTTGATGTCCCCAAATTTTATAAATTGAGGGGTGTAGTTTCGTCTGAATGTTCTTTCGATAAGTTCACCATCTTCGATTCTATGGGGAAAATTGGCCTTAAGTGCAAGACGTAAATTTTATCAAACAATAGTGAGCACTATCTCACTGTGTGACAAGTACCAAAAACTTATTTCAAGCATCAAAAAATATACCTACTTCCAAACCATGATTGATCACAATTGGTGAGTTTCCGGCAATGTTCTAAAATATGGCCCAAATTCAGATATTTTTTTCTATATATAAATTATTCGAACATTAATATTATATTTTGGCTTCGGTATCCTGTAGAGAATCAATTAATTTATCATGTTACTCATTTTTATCCTAGTTTTGATACATACAATGTGTTTCGTATTTTTTCTCCTATACCATAACGTTAAATGAGCTATCCATTTATATTTTAAAAGGAAAAACTAATTATTTATGAAATATTCTGAAATTTTAAAAAACATTATATTATAAACAAACACATCAGTTACAATGTCACAAATTTTATAAAAATTGAAGTATTTTTTTCTGTCCGAAAATGTGCTTCGCGTTAAGTTCACGATCTCGTTTCTATGGCGAAAACAGCCCTTAAGTGCAAGACGTAAAATTTTTGAATCTAAAGTGGTAGTGAGCTTTATCTACACGGTGTGACAACCGTCACTGCAAAAAATGTTGAATTTGCTTTCATCACTAAATATATCTTTCTTCCAAAAGTTATTGATCTTCAATTGGTGAGTTTTTGTCAACTCTAAACGCTTTTTCTGATTCTGCAAGCTGATGTGTGGTTTCTTTCTAACTATTGGACTTTTATATCTAGCTTGTCTAATTACATTTCGTTCGATTTCAGCACGAACACTTTTACTTACGATTTGAGAAGTATCTGCAGCAAGTTTGACTGCACTTATTTTTGGATTAATGATTTCTTTCAAAAGTTTCTTTTTTGCTACATCATTTAGAATAACTTTCGTTTCTCTTCCACATTTATTTTCAATCAATGCATAATTTCAAAATTTTATAATGATTTTCTGGATTCAAGTGTGTCTTCTATCAACAACTTTCAGCACAGTTCACGATATAAGATTTTCTTTTCTAAAATTATCTTAATACGAATTTCCTTTACATCAATACTGGTTTCGCTTCGAAGAGCCATTTTTCAATTAAAAGTGTGGCTTTAAGTTCAAACTTATCAAACTAAAATGATCTTTGAAATGGTTTAAGATAAGATAATGTGAAATTAGATTAGAATATATAACAGTCAAGTAAAAAATATTTCGTAATAATTAAACATGCTTTTTCATAAATGCATTCTCAATTTTTCTAACATTTCTATATGTTTATTAAAAATGTTTCTGAAGCTTTTTAATTTAGAAGTGTTTCGTTGATTTTTCTTTATTTTTACTTTTCATTAAACCATTTCTTATGAGTCAGAATTAAAATATGTTTACCCATCTCAGTAATGTGATATTTATATTGAAAGTTGAATTTATCAATTAAAAAATAAAGTGTATTCTCAATTGTTTGTGCTACATTAAATAAAAACACATACTCTTGAAATAAACGAGAGATCTAATAACAACTAGACTGACTATTCACAGGAGGTCAAAACGCCATAGTTGCTTTCAAAATCGTGACAATTGAGTCTTTTTCTTTATATAGACAAATCTAAGTACTGTCTTACAATTTCGTGATATTTATTGCTTCGCCATTTTGACAAAACCCTTAGTTTATGAAGTATTTACGTAATTTGAGCTGTATTTTTCAATTCCTACTATTAGATCACTCTCTCTCTCTCTCTCTATATATATATATATATATATTTATCTTGGTGGAATTTTCAATCGTTAATAAAATACATTTGAAAGCGCTCAATTGATCTGAAATTTTATATACATGATTATTTTGGATGACAATACAATAATTTAAAAAAGTAATATAATTAATTGATTAAAACTAATTATTTAAGGAATTGCAAATACAGCCTCCTTGGCATCATTTTTGGCGACTTAGCGATCCTTTTAGCTACTTGTGTCAAAACTTGAAAAGGTTTTTTTTCTCATGTTTTAAAGCATTCAGTGTTGAACTGAAATTTTATATGCACGTTTGTTTTGGGTGACAATACGAGATACTTTAATGATAATTAATAAAAAAATTAATTACCACTTAATGTTGTGATTCAGTCATATGTATATACATATTTATATTAATTGTAATTATTCAGTAAAAAGTAGTTAAAATAAAATTTTCTTTGTTGATCTAAGTAGGAATTGACTTAAATTTTTTTTATTACTTATTAGTTATACTAATGTAAAGTGAGAGTTATTTTAACATCACACAACAAAGCAACACCAGGTCTATTGGTGATGGACATAATGTTGAACCTCGATCAAGTGACGAGAACGACCCCTGAGCTGGCAACTCCCTCTTCTAACTATAACACCACACCAACGGGAGAGCATTGAGCACCAACAGATTTCACTTGCATCGAATCCCTCTACAAGGTGGGTTTCAATGGCACAAGTACTCGACTCCGTGACAGTCCGGCCATGAGATCGTGAGCATAAACACTAGGCCAGCCCAGTCACAACATTTACGAAGAAAATAGGTCTAAAATTCAACTAATTTTTCACTAGACGATAAAATAAAATAATAATAGTACCAATGAAATAATAAGCAATAATAACACACAATTATAAACTATGTTTTATTTTCTATTAATTGATTGATTGAATATTAACGTCGCGCTGTTCAGCTATACGAGGGCCACGTAATTTTAAACCATGGTCAAGTGACGTGGACGATACCTGAACTGGCACCCCCCCTCTTCTAACTACCACACCACACCAACGGGGGGACGTTTCAGCTCTCGACACATTTAACGTGCATCGCTGCCCTACACGGCGGGTTTTTAGTGGTAGTAGACTCGAACTCGTGAGAAGGCAAGCCACGATCCGATACCTATAACACTCGGCTACAGCGGCCACGTTTTATTTTCGAATATACACTGGAATAGAAGAACATATAAAATATGGTTATTTTTTCGAGCCTGCTCGAACAATATTATTATGCTTTAACATGAACAGGAATAGTTTTCCACTATTGACTGTATATCGCAGCTTAGGGCGACATTTTTTTAATTTGACGGGGTTGGTCAATGGTATAATACGTAAGTAACCACGCGATTCATTATAAATCTATTTTCTTGATTTAAAGATTGTAAGAGATTTATCCAAGAAAAGCGGCTCCAAAGGGTTATGTAACGGTTATAACAACTCGAATGAGCTTCATAATTGATTTTTTGTTGTATTGAACATTTCTAAGTGCGAACACCACAGCCAATACTTATTTTTGAACCACGGTCAGATGACGATGTCGACATCTGAGTCGGCACCCACTCTCCACAATCATGCTCCACTAACTTTAGGACTAGGAATCTCAACCAATGTATTATGCATCAGTTCTTTCGCATAATGGAAATTCACTGGAATGATGACTCGATCACACTAATTCAAAGTAATGGCTTTTCGGCTACTGCAGACATTGAGTACTTCCGATTCTCTAATTCTGTTTTACACAAAAGTCCATTAGCCACAGCCACTGGACCTCGTAATTTTGAGGCAGTCAGATGAGGCTTCGGGTTAACACACTTGAGTAGACACTTTGTGCACATCCACGTCATGTCTGTGTTGATACTTTGAACCTCCTATAGATATGTGGCGGTGGATATCTATATGAATTAGTACCAACATCACGCGTTGACGATCGTTTTGGCGTGATTGGTTACGTACTTGCGTTCGGAACGGAAGGTACCCAGAACGAACCTCACTCCTTAGATATCACGTGTGTATTATCCCTTCTACAAAACAATCTTTGGAAATAAGGGATCAAATTACTTATAACTTATTATTTTATAAATCAGACTTTGCTTCCACTTCAATAAAATAATAACATTAAAATTAATATACTGTCTTGTATTTAGTGGATATATATATATATATATATATATATATATATATATATATATTAGCTGTTAAAATTTCAAAAATTGTAAGCTTTCATGGCGATGCTATTCATCAAGTGTCCTATTCCATTACCAATTTTGTTTCCATATTTCAGATTTATAAACACTTTTGTCTATGCTAAGTGAATCATATGACTCTCATACACATTTAAGGGTGTTTTCGCCATATGTACAAGAGCGTGACCTTAGCGCGGAGCACATTTTTGGACAGAAAAAATGCTTCAATTTTTATAAAAATTTGTGACATTGTAACTCATACATTTGTTTATAGTATAGTGTTTTTAAAATTTCAGAATATTTCATAAATAATTAGTTTTTTTCATTAATTAGTATAGGAGAAAAAATGCGGAACACACACATTTTATAAAAGAAAAAATGTTTCAACTCGTATAAAAATGAGTAGTATAATAGAATAAGTGATTCTCTATAGGATAGAGTGAAGCCAGAATACAACATTAATGTTTGAGTACTTTTACATAGGAAAAAATATTCATCACATTTGAGTCTTATTCTTTAACATTAGCTGAAAACAGCCTTAAAAAATCTATTATAGAATATAGAAGAACTATATATTCAAAGTATATATAGAAAAAAATTTTCTTTAATAAATTTCCTGAATTAGAAACTGTTATTTAGTCTGATTATTTTTGAGGATTTTATTTTATTTTTATTATTGAATTTACTTTAATTACACTATGGTTAGTATTTCTACTTCTGTTATTATTATTTTACCACGACTCTGCTTCTTATTTATATTTTAAAACGCTAATAACGATTATATTATATATTCCTTATCTCATTTAGCGTTTTTCCCCCTCTAATTTTTTTTTATAAGTAATAAATATAATTTATGCAGCCTTCTCATTTTGTATTTTTTTCAATTCTTACTATTAGCTCACACTCTCTACTATATTTATATATTTATCTTGTTCATATTTTCAATCGTTAATAAAGTACTTTTTCTATTCACATCCAGTCAAGTTCCAATTAGCTTTTTTAAACTTGTACTGGATGACACTTGATGTTAATACAATTTTTTCAAATGTTAGTTCATTAGTTAAAATTAATTAAATTAATTACCGGTTTTCAACGCCAACTTAGATTCGTCTCCGTTGTTGTAACAAAGTAACTATTAAAACAATGACAAAAGTTGCCTCCGAAAACCGGTTTTTCAGCCTAACTAGCCAAACCGGGTGTGCATCACACATGCACTTTTTTCACAATTCCTACAATTAGTTCACTCTACAATTAGTTCCTACAATTAGTTCATGTCGCCCATCCGGTATAGTGGTTAGCGACGCTGACTGCTGTGCCGTAAGGACTGGTTTGAATCCCGGAGAAGACATGGATATTTGTAAATATATAGTGCTTTGGCGGCATGGGGGTACTCTAAATAGCCGCAAGTCCTCTCTCGAGGTTGATGGAAGGGGAAGAGAGGTGGGAGGCCTCTGACCAGCCCAGAGTTTTCTCCCTCTAAATTGGGGTGGAATCGAGCCAAATCGTTCTGTCACCTGTATTGTGCTCAAAGCTATGGCTAATGACAGGCGTCACTTAGCCCTTTGCCATGATGAATTTCGTGGGCCTCGATCTGGCCTTTGCCGATCAAATGGCATTAGTAACAACAACAGCTCACTCTCTCCCTTTATATATATATTGTGTGTGTGTGTGTGTGTGTGTGTATCTTGTTCGAATTTTCAATCGTTAATAAAATACTTTCTATTCATCCATTCAAAGTAGAAATTGACTTAATTTTTTTTATATCACTTGTTTATAGAGAGTCTATATATAGAAAAAGAGTGCTTGTTATAGTATTTATCTTCCTTATTATTTTGAAGATAAATATCAGCATTGTTGTACAGACAATAACAATAAATTCTTTTCAAATTGTTTTCTTTAGCTGAAACATTTAATGCTATCGTACATATTTTGAAACATTTTGTAGCAGGAAATTTTTCTTCTGTTTTAAAAGAATTTTAAGTGATGTGCAAAAATAATGAGAATTTTATTGTCATATCACCTAAATTTTACATAATTTGTTTCTAAACAATTATTCTTCACATTGTTACTTAATTCGTTACACATAATCTTTTACAGCGCAATTATCTGTGAATCAAAACTCATCTCAGGGTAATTGATCAATAAAACGCACAGTTTCAAATTAATAGGTTTTTTTGAAAAAATAAGATATTTTTTTCTATTTTATAGCTTGTTTTTTTTGTGTATGCTATTCACTAACCACTCTATATTTCGTAATAAATCAACGAAATAACTAGAGACATAAATTTATCCTCTTATTCAATTCCTACTATTAGCACACACTCTCTCTCTATATATATTTATTTATTTATTTATCTTCGTGGAATTTTCAAACGCTCAATTTAGCTGAAATTAATATACATGATTATTTTGGATGACAATACAGTAATTATTGATTAATTAATTGATTAAATTAATTGATTAAAACTAATTATTCAAAGAATTACAAATACAGCCACGTTGGCATCATTTTTGGCGACTTGGCGACCATTTTGGTGACGTGTGTCAAAACATGAAAAGGTTTTTTTCTCACATTTTAAAGAGCTCATTTGAGCTGCAATTTTCTATACACTATTGTTTTGGGTAAAAATACGATAATTTAATTACAATTAACTAAAACTAATTGATTGAAACTAATTATTTAAAGAATTACAGATACAGCCAAGTTGGTTGCATTTTTAGCGACTTGGGTCACAACTTTAAAAGATTATTTTTCTCACGTTTTAAAGCATTCAGTGTTGAACTGAAATTTTATATACACGATTATTTTGGATGACAATACGTTGCTTTAATGATAATTAATAAAAATTAAATACCACTTAATGTTATGATTCTGTCATATGTATATACATATTTATATTGATTGTAACTATTTAATAAAAAGTAGCAAAAATAAAAATTTTCTTTGTTGATCTATGCAGGAATGGACTTAAATTTTTTTTATATTACTTGTTTTTTTCTCAATTTACACAAATCTGTTAAGCATGAGCCTAATTCTTATTTAAAAATGGATGAGGATGAGAAATTAAGATTCAAAGTGAACACGAACAAAAATTAATCCTTGGTATAAAAGAAATCAGAGCTAAATAAATGTCTTTGTTTTTAAATAATGGAAGTTTAATGAATTATTCTTAAAGTAATTTTTGAAAATTAAAGTGTGTGCCATAGGACAAGAAATCATTCTTAGTAAATGTTATTTAAATAAGAAACTCCTTTTAGTAAAATATCTCACGCACTCTTAATTGTGGCTTTAATGGATATTTTACTGTCTCTGACAAGAAATCGCTTGCATTTTAAAAAAAAAAATTTTGCTATACATGTCAGCGGCTTCCGACTGATAGATTCAACTTAATTTCAAGATAATGCTAGAGTAATACATATTTGAATTAAAATAGACGTATAAATTACTCTGACATATACATTCTAGCTTGAATAGACGATGCATGCATCAGTTTTGCAAAAGGTTAATTTTCACACCGAAATGTACCACTTAGCAGAAATTGTGAATCTTATATTGATATTGGTTTAATAGAGCGCGTATAGCTTATTACACTTAAACTTATTGTTTTTTTTACGTGTTATGTCCAAACCTCTTTGAATTATGTTTTATATATAGACATCAGTTTCTTCACTTTAATATAATTCAAATAAAAACAAGAATGTGCATAACTGAAGCAGCATAACTCTATTAACTTGCAAATCAGAGACAGATGTCTTCACTGATAAGAGAGATAGCGCTAATCAATCGATTTAAAAAACGTTAAATCATTCACTGTTGTTGCCTGATTGAACATTGATATATTGCTTTACTTGAAGATTAAACTAGATAAAGACTTATAAAGGGTCTATTTTACAATCACATCACGACTCTTGGCTACAATGGATAGGACAGGAGTACCTTATGATGAATTCGAAATTGTATGGTTAAGCATCTTGTTAATAAAATTAATGGTTATATCAAAAGGTCCTAATATAGCTACTGTATGTTTAATTTATGAGGTTAAGCTACTTCAGAAGCGCCATGCTGTCATAAAGTACATCTATTTTGTATCGGTTCTGTTTACGTAGTGAACAATATGCAAATAGCAAGCATGAAAGCGGCAAGACTAATAGGGAAATTTAAAGTTAAGATAGCAACAGAGATCGTTTTACAAAGTTATACAATTTGCAAATTTTCATTTAAAAATATCACGATAGATTTAAATTAGGGTATTGTAGAGAAATAAAAACTTAATTTGGTGTATCAAAACAAAAAAAAACACCCTTCAAGATGTCTGTCTTTGCGTGCAGAGGACTCAATGGCTTTTAGAATTTTTTCTCTAATCTAGCATTGCTTTTTTTTAGTATTATATAGTTAATTTGAGAATTTTTGCAAATATTTTAAAAGGTATAATTTATTTAAATTAATTTAAGATTTCTGTATTTTTTAACAGAAAGAAAAAAATAAAATGTTAAAGTTATAATCATACTTTTCAAAATAAAGTATATGAAATTCTATGATAAATATTATTTACCACAGTTCTTAATCAATAAAATAGTAACTCTTGTATAATTTATAGCCGACTTAAAATCAAATTACTCTTTAAATTATAATTTTAGATTTTGTCTTTTTGTATTTAAATTTTAAAACATGCAAGTTTTAATTTTTGAAACTGTATTTTTATTTATGGAAAAATTTAAATAAAGTTTTTTTTTTATTTAAGTGTTAAAAAATTTAACTTATTATTCAACATAGCTAGAGTAATTAAGCTACTATTTTAGAAAAGGGCCAAGCAAAATACTACTATTTACTAATTTCATATGCTTATATTTTTAAAATTACGATTATATTTTAAAATTTTATACTTTTTTAAACCCCCTTCTTTTATAAATAATTTAAAAAATTCAATCATTTAATTTAAATTTAAAAAAAATTTTTACCTGTTTGAAAATTGTTTATAAAATTTTTGACCCTGAAAAATTTTAAAACCCCGGCCCCCTTTAAATTTTGGGGCAATATTTTAAAAAATTTTAATACCTTTTTAAATTTTTGTATACGGGTTTAAGAAAAAAAAAAAATAAAGGCGAATTTAATTTGATTCAAAAAAAATGTGGAATGTTGAGTTTTTTTTTGGGAAATTAAAAAGTTTTTTAATCAATAGAATACTGTTTTTAACTCTTGATATCCATTTAATAGCCGACTTAAAATCAAACTGTACTACTTTGAAATTATGGAATATACAAAGATTTTGTGTGTCTACTGTTAAATTAAAACAACAAGTTTTCTTGCTGAAACATGCATATTATGGAAATAATTAAGTAACACGTGTTTTTATTTAAGGTTAATATCAAATAAATTATCTAAAAGCAATCACATTGCCCAAATATGTCGGAAAATGTTGAGAAATACATCTAGCAGTACTTCTCATATCTACTTTTATCTTAATTTCATTGCTTCTTTCGTAAGTTTAAAAATATTAAAATAAAAATAAAATGAGTATAAATTTTATTAATTTTTATAAAAGGCAAAGGAAAGTCTGTAATTAATGAATTATATATTCATTGATAAATATTTTGGAAGGGTACAATCAGTAAAAAACTTGGGAATCCTTGAAAACTTTCTTAGTTTTTACCTCATCTAAATAAAATTGATGTAGCTGTTAATAAAATTCAAAACGAAATTAATATAATGGTGTTAAATAATTCATTAAGTTCAGTAATAAATTTTCTCATTAAATAATCTGTTTTTTTTTTTGCAAAAAATAGGTAGACAGTGGTCTAAATAGTACATGTCTTGAATTTCAAGAAAAATATATAATCGACCATTAGTTCTAAATATTTCCTGCGGTTCAGACTAAGTTTTTGGACTATATATTACTTCACTTCCTCCATATATACGATTTATAATATTTTTAAAATTCTATAAGATACTGAATGATATAAATGTAACGAGATGATTAATTATTATAAATTGAAATATGACCCCTTATCACAGACTCCTTTTTTTCCGGATGTAAATTTAACCTTAAATATTTCGTAACTATTGGAGAATATTACAAGAAATTTTTTGAATTAAGTGTTTTTTTAAGAGATGTTGAATTTCAGAATCTAGATATTTTGGTTTGTTGCCCATTCAATTTCTTTTTTACATTTATGATTAATAAATTATATTTTTGATAATATATGATAACACTATTTTCAATTATTTGTATTTAAGTTAATGAGAAAAAGATTTTTCTTAAATGTTTTAAATATATTACAAAAGCGTGGAATACTAAATTTTGCAGTGTTAAATGTGATTCAATAAACATTAGGGATCCGTTTTTGAAATCTACATAACTCTTAGAAGTTTAAAAGCAGAAACTTGCGGAATTTGAAATTTAAATTAAATTTAAGCTAGTTAATCATATATATGTGGAAAAAAATTGGCATCAATAGTGAGAAATATCTCCTTAAAAGGTGATTAATTTTGTTAAGTTAATAAATCAATTTATTACATATAACATCAAAATATATTTAGTTTCCTTTGAGTTAATAAGCGTAATGCCAATTTCATTTAGTTGCGGAAGCTTTTAAGGGTGTATCCCCTAATATTTTATAAGAGAAGAAAACTGCTAAAATTCTGAATTGCATGACCGAAATAAACATTTAACAGTCAGATAAATGGTAGACACAAATCTTAAGGACTGTATTTTGTCTTAAATCAGTGAACAAGAGCAAAACTTGAAACTCTTCTCTAATTCTTGAAATTCTCTTCTAATTTAGCATTTCTTTTTATCATATTGTAATTTAATCAAGAGATATTAGGTTGGGGAAAAAGAAATCCATTATTTTTTCGGTAGATGGCTGTAGTGTCGATATCTCGTGCAGTATCGATCAAACAATTTCGAATTTATGCTCGTTGTCGAAGTGACAGGTCAAACTAAAAAAATTCTTTTGCCTTTTTTTGTTTGGTCCATTCAGTTGTGAGTTACAGTGTGTTAAAAAAAAATGAAAGTCAACAAAGAGAAAATTTGGTACATTTTACAGTTTTTCTTTGATAAAGGCAAAAATGCAAGCCAGTCGGCTGAAATTGCGAATGGTGTTTATGGTGCCGATACTGTAACAGCTCGTTGCGTGCAATTTTCGTTTCGTCGATTCCGTTCAGGCATTTTTGATGTTAAAGATGCACCTCGCATAGGCAGACCTGTCGTCGAAAATGTCGATAAAATCACAGAAATCATCGAATTTGACCGGTATGTTAGTAGTCGTAGCATCGCCCAGGAGCTAAAGATCGACCATAAAACAGTTTTAAATCATTTACGCAAAGGTGTATTCAAAAAGAATCTCATGTTTGGGTGCCACACCAATTAACATGATGGATCGAATTTCCATCTGCGAAGCCTTGGCCAAACGGAATGAAATCGACTGATTTCTTAAGCGGATGATGACTGGAGATGAGAAATCGTAAACAAAGCGTGGTGAAGTAGCTAAAACGGTGACCAAAGTAGGACTAATGGCCAGAAAGGTTCTACTGTGTATTTGGTGGGACTGGAAAGGAATAATTTATTATGAGTTGCTTCCGTATGGCTAAACACTAAATTCAGATCTGTACTGTAAGCAACTGGACCGTTTGAAGCTAGTGATTGACCAGAGACGTCTAGAATTGACCAACAGAAGAGGTGTTGTGTTCCATCAGGACAACGCCAGGTCACACACGTCTGTAGTGACTCGCCAGAAACTCTGGGAGATTGGTTGGGAAGTTTTAATGCATCCACCATATAGTCCTGACTTGGCACCAAGCGATTACCACCTTTCTCTCACATTCCCAAACTTCCTGAGTGATAAGTAATTGGGATCAAGAGAAGATTGTGAAAATCGATTACTAGAGTTTTTCACCAATAAGGACCAAGGTTTCTATGAGCGAGGCATTATGAAGCTACCTTTAAAATGGCAACAAATTGTACAACAAATGGTGCATATTTGACCCGAATCGGACAATCCGAAGCATGTTAAATAATGTTTTGAATTTCATGCAAAAATAATGGATTTTTTCCCCAACCTAATATATACGAGAGCTGTAAATTAAATAGTAGCAACTAAACATAGAAAATAGCAGAAGAGCGGGTATGTTCAAATACACTGCTGCCCACACAAAATGCAGCACCCTGAAGAAAACATGCAAACCATGTGAAGCTTACATCATGCTTTAACAGCGATGAAATATATGCAGCTCGTTAGCATCCTAGCGCAGACGCACATCAGGGACGAGCGTTGCGCCACCCGCAAGCGTATGTAAGGGGAAAACGGATTGGCGATTTGAAAAGTAGGGTAATTGTTTTTTCGTGCGGTGTTTTTTTTTCTGCGTAAGTTGCTTACCTGCGTCTCATGGAAGACATCCAGCGTCTTTTGACCGTGTTTCTGAATTCCACCGCGAGGAAGGATAGTAGACTATAGGGATTGCAGATTATCCTTCAAAGTAATCGGTCAACACGTCGGACGAAATCAGCAACTGTGATGCGGATCTATCAAGGGGATGCGAGACTCCCCTTGTCTGCAAGGTTTAAGTATGCAGCCCATTAGGGGGAAAAAAACGAAAGCTTTGTCTATATAACTACTTTTAAGAAGGTATACTTATATATATAAATGATTGATTGTCAATGTTGATCAATTGAATATTAACGTCACACTGTTCAGTTACACGAGGACTTTTGGCGACGGACCACGTAATTTTGAATCATGGTTAAATGACGTGGACGACACCTGAGCTGGCACCCACCCTCTCCTAACTACAACACCACACCAATGGGAGGACGTTTCAGCTCTCGACAGATTTAACGTGCATCGCTGCCCTACACGTCGGGTCTTTAGTGGAACTGGGCTCGAACTCGTGACAAAGCAAGCCACGATCCGATACCCATACCACTCGGCTACTGCGGCCACTTGTCAATGCCGATCTCTGAAGTAATATGAGGACAATTGGCAGCAGACCTCGTAATTTTGAACCATAGTGATGTGCAGAAGATACCTGCGAGTTAAAAACTTTATTTTTCCATTAACTTGGCTGTCACGCGTTATCACCGATTCCGTTGTTGTGTCTCCATTCGTCGCTAATTCTACACAAAAAATTTCCTTAGTCCTGTATCATAAACTCCAAAGTACTTTATGAGGAAAAACACTCCAGCGTTGTTCTCTGTATTTGTGTGAATAAACTTTCATTTATGTTTCGAAAATTTTGTTGAAATTCGAATAACTGAATGTGTGGAAATCGATTGTTGCCATCGCAAGTAAATAAATCTAATTGTCCTAAGGAAAAAAAAATGCGAGGGCCTATACTTCTGTTTTTGTTTCCAATGTTTTATTTTCCTCTGCATCGACGACATATTGTTGCTTGTTTGAACAAAACTTAAATTCATTAGGGGAATTTCGCGAACAAAGTCTATTGTTAACAAATATTATTTATTTTTTACAAAACTTGACACCAGCTTTTTTTTCATTAATTGGTACTAGCACGGGTAAATAGAAAAATTAAACAATACAGATTGAAAATAAAGAAGTTTTTAATGAGTTAATTTTACGTGAATTGCAAATTAAACAAAAGAAAAAAGCTTTTTTTGCATATCTCAGCTGAATAAAAACAACAAAAAAAGCATATTTGTTAAATTTTAAGTCTGTAGATCTAATAGCTGATAAAAGGGATTTTTATTTATTTATAACTCCCCGTAAATCTCTTGTCAGTCGATTTTTGAAAACACCTTCCTAAACAGATCTTTGCTCAGCAAAAGTAATACATTGTTACAAATTTTGTGTAATGAACGCTTAAAATAGTGTAAATAATTTATATCTGGAAGTGTAACACATTAACATTACTTTCTGCTGTATTTATTTTATGTTAAAATCTTGCTCTATATACCACCTCTCCCTTCGAAATCTAGTTCTATTATGAAGTAAAAAAATTGTAATTACACATCAACGGAATGAATTAAAAGC
Organism: Trichonephila inaurata madagascariensis; assembly: GCA_019973955.1. NCBI lineage: Eukaryota > Metazoa > Arthropoda > Arachnida > Araneae > Nephilidae > Trichonephila > Trichonephila inaurata. Next base: position 309,833 of record BMAV01020703.1, on the reverse strand, counting down.
GAGCGCTCACTGAGGCATGGCGTAGACAAAACAAAAGGGAATGTTTTGCTTCATACAAAAAAGATAGACATATGCTGCCGCGGTTTTTTTGCAGATGGCAGAATTTTTTCCTACTTTCTTAACAATTATCGTTATATTTTGAAAACTTCACACATCTTCTTAAATTATAGCCTATGTGTTATTCTAATGTATAAGCTATATTGTTGTAAAGTTGCATTAAAATCCATTCAGTTGTTTTTCCGTGAAAGAGTAACAAACATTCATTCACGTTTATAATATTAGTAAGGATTGCTATACTGTTTAATCTATAATCCTAGTAGCTTATTCACAAATAAAAGTTAAGAAATAAATGAAAATTCAAAATTAATTTCATGAATCACGATACTTGGTACGATTGATTTTATTTTTGACTGAACCGTGTAATAAAATTAGAATAATACATCAACATTGTAACATTTTTTATGTGAAAAGAGTCTCGGCTTTGATCTCTATCTTTTTCAATTAGCCGAAGTGACCTTTACGAACTCTTGTACTTATCAGAGTTCCGTTTCCGAAAGAAATTTTATTGAATTAAAATTATTTCTTTTTAGAAAAAGAAAAATACACACAAGATAAACAAACTTTTATTTTTCTATTAGTGTATAAAAAAAAAAAAAATTATTTTAAGAATACAGTCTTACCAGAATAGATTATTATGGAATTATATATATAGAATTATATATACTTTGTGTTACAAAACTTTTTCCTTTAAAGCTGTTGTTATTATTATTATTATTAAACAAAAAATTGAGTAAAATAAAATTTAATAAACTAATTTAAAACTTCTACAACGCATTTCTTGGAAATTATAATGATTTTATTTTTTACTTTTTGCATGCCTTTTAAAATATGCTGCCTTATTCTATAAACATTGTTTCTCTGAAAAGGTATTTCTGTTTTTAAAGTCAATCTTCTTCCTTTAAAGTGTTGATTTGTGTAGAAAAATCTAGACAAATAACAGTAATCAGAAATGCAGATTGTGAGTGGCCTGAGGAGAGACAGACCAGTATCCTGATGATAGTTAATTGAGTAACATGACTATAAGATTATGAGCTTGAAATTGGATTTCTTTATTCACTGAAAAGCTGATCAACGCATACGCTACTAATAATGGAGTTGAATAGAGTAACGGAGTTCAAATCCTTCAGAAGACGTGTTGTGGATATTTGCTGTGCGCAGTATTAATACAAGTATTACCTTGGTCCATATGATGTAGAACCAGGGTGGGCATTAAGTCGATCGAGATCGACCGGTGGACCACTGAAACATTTTAGGGTGACTGCCTGAAGATTTTAGCAGGTAGTAATTATAGAAGGAAATATTCAAGATAGGCTGAAGTATGCAGACTAAGGCTTCTACTGACTATAACAACAAAAACTAACTAGATAAAAATGTTTTATTTTTTTTATAGATTTTGAATTGTTTGATAATAAATGCATCATTTGATATTATCATATTCGTGGCTGTTATATTTCCATCTTGTGTTTTGCTTCAAAAGCGGATTTATAAGTATTAGTTTCTTTTTATTTTAGTTCTGTAGGTAAGTACATATTTCGTACTTATCATTAAAATATTGTAGACCTTTTCCTACCTCACCACACTTACGACACTGGGTATTGGAGCACACAAGAGTTTTTCAAGGGGGCTTCAATGGCTTGAAAGTCTACCATTCTCGTATCATGCTCCAATATGCAGCTAAACATTTTTTAAATTTTGTAGATTGTCGGGAACAAAGAACAGAGTAAAAAATAATTACTGAATAAATAATCAGCATTAATTAATTAAAAATTTATTAATAACAAATACTTAACTAAGCCTTACTTACTATATACATGGGATTATAATCAATAGGAAAAAAAAAATGGCTATGAGGGAGGGTCCAGACCCATGGACCCTCCCCTTGCCTTCTTGAGTCTGGGTGGACCGCGACACCTTGAAAAAATTAGGATTAGCCTGTACCCTGGATAAGTCTACCCACTCCTGATGCAGAAGTTCTAGGTTGGAGTTTGTATCAGCATTTCTCTAAAGTACAAAGGCTTAACAGGATATTCATAAACCTTTGATTAATTTTTACGAACATCTTCCAAAAACTTTCAAGATATTCGGAAACTTGCGGAAGAAAAAAATCAACAAATTGCTCTTATTTTCATTAATTTGATCTTAATATTTTCGTTCCTTTTATAGATTCCCAGAATAAATTATAGTAGTTTTGAATTCATGCATGCAATCTAAAACAGTATCTTGCAGTTTATGAGCTCTGTCAGGTAATAAAGTAATAAATGACATGAGAAAAAACAAAATGTTATTTCAAATTTCTGATATTTCAGTGCATTGATTTATTTTTATGAGTTCATTGAATTTTTGTGTGTGTATGTAATTTAAATTGCTAAAAAGAGAGAAGCAAGCTCAGGCATATTATTGTATTTAATTTCGATAACAATTTTTCAATATTGTTCATTGTATTAGTAATTTCAACTTGGGCACATTACGCATTTCTTCAAAAGATAAGAAATCTATTGGAGGAAATGCATATCTGGAAAAGAAACAGTAATTTTAGTATTCTGAAACTACAATGAGGCTATATAACGACGAGTGAGTGAGTAAGAGAGCTACAGATGGTTATCATAATAATGGAAACACCTTAGATTTAAATAAAAATCCTTTATTATTATAGTGTAGGATTTCCTTTGGCATGCAATACAGCTTAGATTTGACTCGGGAATCTATTCATACAAGTGCTGAATAGTGTTTAGAGGAATATTGTGAAAGTTCTGGGAGAGATGTCAGTCAAGGATATCGATTCCGTACTGACCATTCTAAAATAGACCATAATGGTTCAATTATATTGTGAGGTCGGGTGATTATATGCTCCAAGGTAGATATTTAACTTCATCCTCGTGTTCATTAAACCATTATTAGACATGTCGCACGGCATGAATTGGTCCTGCCTTATCATCTTGTGGAAAATTCTATCTCTGCAGGGAACAAAGTTTGGAACATAGGATAAACCTGGTCAGCTGAGATTTCTCTATACTTTTTCACAGTTGTCTTTCCTTTCAGGGGTACGATTGGTCCAACAAAAATTCATGAAACGGCTGCTCGTATCATGACAGATCCACCTCCATGCCTGATAGTTGGAAGGAGATAACCATGATCATACGCTGATGAAGGGGTGTCCTCCAAACATGCACCCTTCCTGTTGCAAGGAAGGGTGCAAAACACGATTCTTCAGAACATATTACTTTTTATTAAATTCCATTAGTTACATTTTAAATTTTAAATATTACTTATTAAAAGGGTGATTCGGAAGCGTTTTAATGCTATCCAAAATGTCCGGAAAGGAGATGTAGGTCCAGAAGAACTAAGTACTCCCACCTCATCATAACTACAAACAGACCATATTACTTTCTCCCACTTATCAATGGACCAGGCTTTGTCAGTGACACCAGTGTAGACGACGTTTACCCTGTATGTGTGCAAGTGGCTTGGGATTTGTTGCTCTGTCATAAATGTTCTGTTTATGAAGGTACCTTCTAATTGTAATCATTGATACTGGTGAATCCAGATGCTGATTGAGACCTACGGTCACTTTTTCTGCAGTTGTTCGTTATTCTGGCTTTTTAATCCTCTTCAATACCCGTCGGTCTTTTTCACTGAGCTTTTCTTTCCGTCTGTTATTTTACTTTTCTGAGCTTGTCTTGCCACGTTGTGTGTATGCTGTCACGACTTTAGACACCGTACCTCTAGAAACGCAGTTGGGATATTTGGGTCACACTTGCTCCAGTTATATGAGCTCCTCCAATTTGGCCTCTTTTAAAATCGGAGAAGACCGACATTTTACGCTTCTGAAAAATTCCAATACTTATAGAGCTTCAATAAAGCTACCACATACTATCAAAATACACTGGTGTGCAAAACTTAAGCAACAGGTGGATTTATTGCCATAACTTTACGAAAAATCGACTGAGAGACATGAAATTCTGAAATGAGGGAGAGTATTATGTACGTAAAGGATGACGAAAGCATCGGCGCTGAAAAAGGAATACAACGCATACGGTATGGAATCAAACAAAAACAAGCTTTATTGAACGCATAGTATCTTGACTCATGATTGCCTATCCAACAGGAAGAACAACAAGCAGATATTCCTTAATATGGTATATGCCCTCCTCTTACTACAATGGTTGCTTCGCACCGTCTCCGCATACTCAGAACCAGCTGGTGCAACATTTCTTGAGGTAGGAGTGCCCATTCCTCAATCAACATCTGTTTGAGTTGTTGGTTGTTCCCCGGATGATGAAATGCGTGGCAATACGTCTCCCCAAAGTATACCACACATGTTCGATGGGATTTAAATCTGGGGAGCAAGCTGGACAATCCTTTCGAGTGATATCTTCACTTTCCAGCAGCTCCTCAACAGCAAGAGTGCGATGTGGCTGTGCATTGTCATCCATAAAAATGAAGTCTAGGCCAATGACACCTCGGAAAAGATGAACATGGGGAAGAAGTACCTCCTCACAATAGCGATCCCCGGTTACAGACCCTCTGTCGAAAATGTGAAGCTCAGTTCGCCCGTTCAGCATAATGCCTCTCCAGACAAGAACTCCGGAACCACCGTAACGGTGTCTTTCCTTGATGTTACTGGGAAAAACCGGGTCCCGATCTCTCTCCAAATCAAAACGCGTTGAGAATCGCTTCTGGTGCTGAACCGACTCTCATCCCCAAAGGGACACGACTCCATTGATCAGTTGTCCAGTTTTTGTGTTCTCGGCCCACTGTAAACGGTGGCTTCGGTGGCCAACTTTCAACGGGAGGCAGCGTTCAGGACGGCGGGCAAATAGGCCCCCTTTGTGAAGGTGTCTGGCCACAGTAAACCGCGACATTTGTCGACCTGTTGTTGTACAGAGCTTCTGAGCAATGGTGCTAGCTGACTGCTGTCGACCTCTTTTCGCCTGTAGGATGATATATCGGTCATCCCCTGCAGTTTTGGTCCTCGGGTGGCCACCACCAACCTTTCTAACAGATGTACCTGTGGTTTGGAACGCTTTCCAAGCGCGCGAAACGACACTTTGTTGATTCCGAACTCTGCAGCTACACTGGTGACAGTACTCCGTCCTCCAGCTTTCCGATCATTCTTCCCGTGTGAAGTCATCCAAAGGGGATTTCTTCTTGCCATATTTCACGAACTGACTCACTGACACTTGCAGCGAATATGTTGAATTGCGTCTCCATCCATCATTTTATTCTACTGTTGAGCAGCGCGCGCCGACATCACGCGTTTTGCGTACGCTCACATCGCTTCTGACGTTTTGTTCCTGATATTTGCATGCGCATGACGTTTCTACTGACTTATGTGTTCACTGTACTGATCTCCAGACCTCCTTTTCTGCAATTTCATGGCTATCTGCTAAATTTTTACATTGTTGCTTAAGTTTTGCACACCAGTGTATATAAATTTCTATTTATAAAAAAACTGCTAGCTATTATTATATTTTAATGTTTACAAAGCGCATTCAAATATGTCACTCTTATTCACAGGTGTTTACATTATTTTGACAACCATCTGTTTCTTAACGATGCACAATAAAGCACTTAATTTTCAAGTGACGAGGACGTACATAACGACGAAACTCGTAATTTTGAATCACATTTAATCAATGCACTTTCCGCATTTCCACATTCCAAAGCAAGGAAACTGTTGGCTCCGGTAGCCAAGTGGTTATGGACGTGAACTCGTGGACAGCGGTATCTATTCGTTAGTTCGAAACATAGTGCCACTGTAGATTTACTGTGCTGTTGTCATGGCTCTGTCATTAATTTCAGTAGTGTCTGTCAGTAGTGTGATACCAGTTCAGAGATGTCATTCTCATCACTTAACCGTGGTTTAAAACTACGACATCTGTCGTCAATTGTCCTCGCATTGATTTAGAAAGCAACGTTAAAAAACCCTCCTTCACTCACGAAACCGTCTTTTTAGTAGAATCAGAAGTCAAATTGGCGAATGAGATCTAATCAATAAATTTCTGTTTTGATATATGGATGCTCCATTTGATGTTAAATATATATAATTAAACTGCGTCAAATAAAATCTAAACTGCTTTTTGTAAAAATTCACAACATGGGGTTATAAATTAAATGAAATTTAATGCACAAACGATTTTATTAGTACAAAAAAATTTCAAAAATTTTCAAAGAAAAAAAACAATATTGAGTGTCAGTGGTTTTTTACCCACCCGCGCTCAATACGTGCTGCTATACGGCGGGCATGGAATAAAACAGATTTTGAATGTCTGCTTGTGGAAGAAATTCCATTGCTTGTATCCCCAGAAAAAAATTGTCTTTAGCTGCGGGATGCGGATCACGGCGAGGCGCCAACAAATCCCAACGGCTCAATGGCGTGAGGGGGAGTGAATATTAGCGTCGCACCGTTCGCTACCAGGGCGGCGCGGACCATGAATTTTGAGCCATGATCAAATGCGTGGAGACCCCTGGCTGGCATTTTTCCCCCAACTACCACACCACACCAATGGGAGGACATTTTAGCTCTCGACAATTTAACGTATCGCTGCCCATGGCGGGGCTTTAGTGGGAATAGGCTCGCTCCGGCATGCATGCCATGATCCATACCCCGACCCCTGGGCTCCACAGCCCCTCCAGGACAACATAAAACCGGCGAATAAGCAGGCCAAAGGGAAAAAGTTATATTTGGGGGTGAACAGAAGCCAAAAGTCTTTGCAACAGTGGGTGGTATCCTGCGGGTAGATAGCTCCAGAAATGCCTTGAAGGAAGGGAACGACTTCGGGCTGTAGTACTTCAAGGACGTAACTATTGCTATTGAGATTACCCTAAATTCGTAGCAAATTGGATCGTCCATGATACGAAATCACACCCCAAAATATAACTCCGAGTGTTAGACCACTATGTCAAAAACGCACTCTGGAAATCAGCATTCTCCGGCATAGTGTCTAACACGAATGCAGCCATCATGGTCCCACAAATTGAAACTTGATTCATCTGGAAAGATAACTTGGTGCCAATCAGCTTGCCAGGCTCTGTGCTCATGAGCCCATTGCAGACTCAGCCGTCGATGGTTTGCCGTGAGGGGATCCTGTATGAAGGCACCCTTGCACGCAATCCACGGTGCAGCAGACGTCAATGAATTGACGAAGCCGATATTAGTACACCTGTAGCAGTAGGTCAACGTGTTGCCAACTGCCTGGAGGAAGCTGTATGAGCATTCACCACTATGTGGAGCAGGTGTCGATCATCGCGCGCTGACGTCACCTTCCGTCTTCTACTGCCATATTTTCGAGCTGTTCGGTGCTCGTCGGTCCACTGCTTTCAAACTCGCATCACTCTGTGGAACTGTTCCGCTGCACACGAGCTCCCATTGTGCTATAGCAAAATCCTCCTTCTCAAGGCCGATAATCCTCCCCCGTTCAAACTCCGTAAGTTTTTGGAATTTCTTTTTATTTCGTCATGGAGGCATTCTTAGATCTCACTAAACGTTCGCCGCTAACAAATAATCCTTAACTATATTCAACGTCCCGTTACAGCCTTCTATTTATACGCTTTAAGCATCAGTTCAGAGGGCGCTGCGTACGCCTCACATGCATGGTGGCTTTAAAACTTTACTATTTTATGTAACATTCTATAATTGATATTTGCTGCAGAGTTCACATTTAATTCTGATGATTCCTTAATGATGTTGCATTTTTTACAAATAGCAGTGTAGATCATTTTTAGGAGTCTAGAAAGAAAAGTTCGTGTACATATCTTACATATTTATATAATATATATACATTGCATAATTCTACGGGAGGACGTTTTTTTAAGTATGTTTTACCATTTAAAGGCAATTTTAAAAAAAAATCTGATAATTTTCATTGGGGAAAACCATTAAACTTTCACATAAGCACAAATGGATTCCTATCTTTATCTTTCATCTTGCTTATTCTTTTCTTTGAAGCAGGAGGTGTTCTGGATTAGTATCATTTGCATACTTTAACCCCTCATTTTTAAAAAAACCACGGTTGCAAGGGAAACCCTTTTTTGATAAAAATTTTTCTTGCTGAACAACGCAAGTTAAATGAGGTGAAACCTACTTATAAAACTTCTCTGAGAAAATGCACAGGAGAAAGTATTCTATAACCTCTCGAAAAAAAAAAAAATATTAAAATAAATCACAAAAAAAAAACCCGAATAAAAATTCTGCATTTCAGTAACAAAAAGTAATGAATGTAAAAAGTAAACTAAACAAAAAGTAATGAAAGCTTTAATTAAGGAAATTTTAATAATTTTTTTAAGAATTACCCATTTTGTGCTCCCAAAACTGGAATGTCGAGTACTCGTAATTAGCTATTATTTGTTTATTTCATTTCGTTTATCTTGGATGTACGGTGAAATACTTTTAAACCGAAAACGCTTAAGACAAAATATCGGTTAACACGAAATAACACAAAAATCCCTACAAACTACTATGTATTTTCCCCATCTTTTTTTTTCCCCAACGTGAAAAAAATTTTTTCTTGGGGATTAAACAAAGTACGGAAAATGTACCGGAGCCCCAGGCTAAAATTTAAAAAGGGGTGTGAAATGAAAAAGAGATGGTTTCACATGTTTCGCAGAATAGAGGCTTTGAAATACGCTCAAAAAACTGCAAAAGGGCCCAGTTTTGTTTATCTAAGCTACTTTTACCCTTCATCTCTAAAAATGCTTCACAAAAGCATCTCATTTGTCAACAGTGGGCTTTGAAATTTGGTGACATCGCACTGTCAATAAAAATCAATGGGTTTGATTCCTCTTTTTTTTTAATTTTTTTTTTTTTAATATTTTGAAAATTTTTGTGTAAACAAACCAAAAGCTCAGGGAAAAGTAAACTGTTATTTCGCTTAAAATGATTCTTAAGGTTGTTGTCAAAAACAGAAAACGAAACGGAAATCTATATAGATTTTAGTATTGCTAACTCTGTGCTTTATCAACAATAATTAAAAAGACAGCAGATTACGTCAATATTCGAATGGTGTTCCTTAAATACAAGCATATACACATATATTTATATGTAAATAAAATCTACCAATAAACTAATTTTGTTGAATATGTGTTTGTTTTATTAAAAATACCTCTTAATAAGAAATTCTTTTAGCACGAAGAAATATATCACTTTCCCCCTCTCAATTTTGTGGTAAAACATTTTCACTGTGTACCAAATTTGTATAGTATGATAAGACTTTCAGATCCCTTAATTTTCTAAAATATATTTGAAACGAATACTTTTCGTGCATGAGTTGAATTTCTACATAAATCGGTAGAAGGGTAATTTTATTCCTGAGTGTATTTGATTTGTTTTCAATTAGTTTAACTCCAGAAAATCAAAGGACTACCAGAGACAAATTTGTGATATTGAGTCTTGTCAAACAACGAAACAAATATGATTTGGTACCGCTCTCTTCTGACTTTCACAAAACGTCGTATCACCCGTACACGTTTCAAGCAATTTTTCGTCCAATTCGTGCAATTTTTTTCTCGTTCTATAACAACGGCTTTTGAACAACTTTTTAGTGACTCAAAAAAATTTTTCCCAAAAAAAAGTTTGAAATTCACCAAATGGGGGTTCTTCGGCTCCCCACGTCATAAACAAGGGGGCTTCGGTTTCTCTAACACATCAGATATGCCGTATTATATTTTAATGGTGTATAATATTTTAACGTATAAATAGAATGGTGCTCTATTTCTGTTTACACCCATCAACAAAAGCTCAAGCGAAATGAAAGAAATAATTTTGGATGTTCGTTTTCCGAAGCAGAAGAATCGGCGAGTAATTTTTCAATATGGAGATAGAGCGTGGCTGACGTCAGAGCATGTCGTTTTGTTTACGGTAACCCTTCCCCCTCGGTAGGACGAAAATTTGCTTGAAAAAATTGTACCAAAAATGTACGTGTGATACGACGCTTTGTCTTAGGCCATGAAATATCATCTCTGTTTGCGTACAGAAATAATCTTAATATGTCACTTTGGTGGAATCATAAATCGACGAAACAGATCACAATCTGCTTACTTCATTGACCTTACGTGGGAGTGGATTCATATGTGTAAACAATAATAATAATAAAAAAACACTTAAGAATTTTTCTAGAACCATGAGATAAACTTTGACTAGGGGAAAAAAAACCTTTTTGAGTGAGTGAATGCATATTAACGACACACTGTTCAGCTACACGAGGACTTTTGGCGACGGACTTAGTAATTTTGAACCATGGCCAAGTGACGAGGACGGCACCTGATCTGGCACCCCCTCTCCTAACTACCACACCACACCAAAGGGAGGACGTTTAAGCTCTCAATAGATTTAACGGGCATCGCTGCCCTACACGGTGGGTCTTTAGTGGTACTAGACTCGTACTCGTGACATGCCTGCTACAACCCGATACCTTGACCACTAGGCTACCGCGGCCACAAAAAATAACCTTTTTGAATAAGAATGCTTAGAAGGGTGGGGGGAGTGAGTTTAGAAGAACGAATACAAAAATGAGACACGAAAAGAAAACATTGTTTACGCAGACAAAGTTCTTCTTTTCAACAATTTTTGCAATAAATTTTTGAAATTAAGACTATTCACAGTAATTACAAGTTTGATCAAGCTGTAATGGAGTGATTAACAGGTGTTATTAGCGGCAGGTAGCTTGCAGCACGTGATTTGATGCATCTACAGGAAAGCGCTAGTTCCGCCTCTGTTTTAAGAAGTATTGAATTACTTTATAATTTCTAAAAAGACAGATATGCTCTGATGTATGATTTATTTTAACAGTTATCTGTGATGCCATTTTTAATGTGCAATGGATTGAATGTAGCAGACCATTCCGATGGCTATCACGATCACCTGATTTTATTGAAACTCAATTACTTCTGAAGCAAATATCTGAAGGCCCTCAGTTATGGAACTGTCTGATTCTATTGAGGAATTCATTTTTCGCCTATTCGTCGGAAATGTGTGCGTGAGGATCTGGTATTGTGAAACTGTTTTTCCCCCACCCCATTAACGCTGCTAGCTTTTGTGCTTTTGGGTGATTTGAACATTTTTAAAATTTTATAATAAAGCACGTAATTTAGTGTACACTGCTTTTTTGTTTCTTTTTTAGTATTTCTGCTTCAACCCGTCATTTCCGCTCATACATTCCTATACAAAAGATTTAGCCTTAAGGTAAGTCGATGCACAGATGTCAGTTTCTGAGTGTTAAAATTTTCAAAAAAAAGTTATTCATAGTGTAGTGAACTGTATCATATCCACTTCAATTTAACCATAACTAACTACACTAAAAAGTTCAATAACTGACTAAGCTCGCCTGCCATTAAATTTACATTTGGCAAAAAGAACATTAAAAGAAATGCACCAAACAGGAAATGAAAAGGCAACCGTCACAGACACCAGGAAACCATGTAGACGAGCCCCCTTCCCCTGAAGTTTTAAACTTTGTTTCAAAAACTCCCTAATGACAGTTTCTACTGCTGATGTTTTCCCTTTTTTCGTTTTGTTATGTTTGTTATGATGTTTTCCAATGCGTATGGGAAAGGCTAAATGGCCGATCTTCCATCTGTGAAGGAATGAGAAAGAAAAAAGAATTATATTACGCCGCTGTTATGTGTAACACTTTGTTGCAACTTTTCAAATAGAGACAATGGAAAAGACGGGTTAACGCTTTTTTGAGTGCTCTGTTATTATTATTGATTTTTTTTACCTTTCAAGTGGACTCGTATGAGAATTTTCCTTCGATTCTTGATTGTTAGACGGATGCGGGGAATGTTATGGTATGAATGAAAAGTAGCGCAAGGGGTTAATGACTTTGGGTTATTTTAATCTCGGAAAAAAAGTCACATGGGAGGATGACATAAATGAAAAATGAAAGAAAAAAAAATGGTTTGAAATGACTAATCTTAATTTTTAGCTCCGCACAGAAGAGCTGCATGATAAAACGGTCGCAGAAAAAAAATTTTAAACCCGAAAGGAAGTATGATGCTATTTCCGATTCAGTATAAATGTTTAAGAACGTTTCTATACCCCTTCTTTCATCATATAAATATTACAATAAAAATAAAGAACAATGGTTTGAAATGTATCAAATAATTAAAATTCAGAATAAAAAATGGGAAAAATACTTGAAAGGTGGAAAAAATATAATTCGATTGAATCATCGAATTATAAGGATCAAATTATAGCAAACTAATTAAATTATAAGGATTGCTAAGAAGTTGCTGTAATAAAATTGTCTTTTGATTATTTTACTAGGAAGCCAAATGAAATATTTTAATGTATCCGACTACGTTCGGAACCGTGATTTGAAAACATAAATGGGTAATATTTATGTATTTATTTACTGGTTAGAAAATGTAAATGAAATTGTTTAAAAATATTATTACAATAAAAATTATTTAAAATTTTCAAGATTTTGACAAAAAAAGAACATAGAATGGCCCATTTTTTAAAATATTCTCCTTTTTGAAAAAGCCTATTATAATACTATCTATTTTGCCTGTATATAGCACAGACCTCTGTACAGAGGCTCAACTAGAATGTTTGAAATATATTATTGTGTGAGAAGTGAGTTTATCCATGCTTTACGACAACAGAGGGTAGAAATGTTAAGGAAAAAACGCCGATAATTATATTTTAATGGGTTGTAACTCTGAAAATAATGTGAATTTTTCAAAAGTCACATTGTTGAGCCTCCGTACAGAGGTTTGAGCTATATATAGGCGAAACATTATTATAATAGAAGCATTTTTAAAAAGGCAAAAAAGGTTATTCTAAGTTAATTTTTTCCGAAATATTTATTTAAATAAGTCAAAAATTTCCTTTAAAAAAATCTTATACTTATTCTTATCTAAGTGACATAAATATCAAAAAATCCATTTATCACTTTTTTAAAATCCGGTTCCTAACCGGGATATTAAAAGTTACCAATTGAGGATTCTATTAAATGGTGAGAAAAAAGTATAAAGAGTAAAAAAAAATTAATCTCAAAACACATTTATTGCTTTTTTTAAAATATAAGACGAACCTCTATATAACGAACTTATTTATATTTTGATTTTTCTATACAGCGAACTTTTCTGGAACCTTGAAAATTTCATGATTTTCTTCGTAGTAAACTTTTCTATAGCGAAGTGCATTTCCACTATGAACTCTTTCTGTTGTGATTCATTTTGTTCTCGCTTTTTAAGTATTTCACAAAAATTTCCAGGATTATTCTCTCTTTAACACACATTTTTATGGTGGTCAGAAATCTTGAACTGGTTTTATACAGAGTTTTATACGTGCTGAGGAACAATAGAGTTCTGAACTTTTCATCCTAAGGGTGCAGAAGCCTTTAACCTCCATTTGTATCCAGTTCACTAGAAATAACTTCTAATATCTTTCACCCTCAGGTGAGATTTGACCATACATGACCCGTAAAAATAATGTATATTTAATATTACTTGTGTACTACAGGTATTAAATGTCCGTAAAATTCATTAGCTTTTAGAAAAAATTTATTTTACTTAATATTGAGAAAATACAGTAGATTATTTTGACATTCTTTTTCTTTTTTCTTAGGATTTTTGCTTTCTTTCTTTTATTTTTTGATGGGTAGATAAAATAAACATATAATCAATTTAAAAGAAAAAGTTGAATAATTAGTTTTTAATATAAAGTGCTTATGAATTTAAAATTTGGTGTTTTTATTATTAGTTTATATATAAAGTATATTAAGGTACTGCATCTATATAAGCTTTGGTACTCCATATAACGAACTTTTTTTCCGGGATTTAGCGACTTTGTTATATAGAGGTTCGCGACAGTACTTTTAAGATGAACTAACTTATATTTGTATGGGTTAAGGAAATTTAAGAGCAACAGCAAGTCAACTTTTACAGTTAGGAAGCCAAATTTTAGGAACATAGCTATGTCTGTAATATATTGAAAGTTTTGGTATTGATAAATCAATCTCGCTCTGAACTCTCAGATCATACAGCTCGCGAATAGCATCTATGCAACATCTTAGTCTATGGAACGCTTTTCTGTTACTCTTCGATCCACTAACTGCCCAGAGTGGCCACTCTAGCCTAGTGGTCATCTGCGTCCAAGAGTATAAAGGGGCTGATGTACGTTAAATATGTCGTAGCGAAATGTCCACCTGTTGGCGTGATGGGGTAGTTAGGGTAAGTGAGTGAATATTAACGTCGCACTGTTTTGCTACTCGAGGGCTTTTGGCGACGGACCTCAGAATTTTGAACCACGGTGAAGTAACGATTAGTTAGTTAGGAGAAGGGGGCCACCTCTGGTGTCATCTTCGGCCGCGGTAGCCAGTGGTTTAGGTATTGGATCGTGGCTTTGCCGCGTACGGTTTGACCCACTAAAGACGCCGTGTTAGCGGAACGCAGCGATGCACGGTAAATCTGACGAGAGCTGAAACGTCACCAGGTGGTGTGGTGGGCGTTAGGAGGGGGTCGCAGCTGGAATTGTCGTCCACGTCATGACCGTAGTTTACCAAAATTACGTGGTCCGTTGCCAAAAGCCCTCATTTGCGCTGAACAGTGCGGCGTTACATATCAATCAATCAATCAATCTGGTGTCATCTCGTCGTTTGAGCTGTGGTGAAAGGATTAAAAGAACCCGAACTCTATAGCATTCGTGTTGTTTCAAAGTGTTAATTAAAATAAAGGATTAAAAACAAAGAATACCAAAATGCATTTGGTTTTAAAATTCTTTTTTTAGTTTTTTTCAAGAAATTATCTTTACTCTCACTTTGCAATATTTTTCAGAAGAGATAGTTTTTAAAGGTATTGCAGCTCTATTAATACTCTATAAATTTCTAAAACATATTTTGAAACGTTCTCTACCAATTGAAAGTATTTGTTTTATTATAATTTTAGTTATGGCCTTTTTTATTCACTATTCTCAAAGCAACCATTTTCTCGCAATTTTATATTTTTGTACAACACCATATATATATATATATATATATATATATATATATACGGATGATGAAAAGCATCTACTGTAAATTTGCTATGTTTATAATGAATTATATATATATATATATATATATATATATATATATATATATATAACATATATATATATATATAATCCCAGCAACTTAATTCTGTTATAACTTTTTAGTATTGATGCGTCTATCATTTAGGGACCCCACGATGCCCAAATAATAACTAGATACCTTTGGCAGGTCGCTTTTGAACTATAATAACTCTGTATTTTTCGGCTGCGTCCACGGGAGATCATGTAGGAGCCATCTGTACTTCCATGTTTGGGCGGCTTCATGTATAAACCGAGATTTCTAGAAAATCCATATACTTTCTATTGTTACATTTTGTCATGTAGCCTGCTGCGGCTCATGGTGAGATGTTCTCTGTTTTCTTTCATTGCTGTGTATTTCACGTTTTGTGTTTTAAGACTAATACTATGAGCACGGATTTACCAAAGATTGCTTTCTCGTCAGTACCATCACAAATGAGCATCCCAACCATGCATAAATAATAATCTAATTAAAGGGAATCCTTTACGCTACCAAGTGATTATGATACTCAGCATATTACATATATATTTGCCGTAGGTAAAAAAAACTCCACACTGCACTTACATGAAGCCAACTTTCATTTTGCATGCAGCTAATAAAACAAACTAATACATGCTGTAAACTTTATTTTTGGCGAAATCCCGGAAATTAATGACTAAAATAAATCGAGAAACTAAATTATAGAAATTTTCTTAAGTATTTGCTCTTAATTATTCATATGGTTTTCGCTTGTATTTTTATACTTAACCAAAGCAAGTACTTGCGCTATTTTTAAATAAGGTGATACATGTAAACGAATTATTTACATAGCAGGTGAGAGGAAAAGGGCATAAATTTACGCACAACCGCGCGGTGATAAAGAAAAAAGGAAGAAAACGGATATAATGGCATATTCGCAGGCCAAACCGGTAATTAATGTACTTGCTGGTGGAAGGAGTGATTCGGGCGACAGTTGAATCCGACTACTTAGCATTTAAAGGTGATGAAAAAGCACAATAATAATATCTCCTGGGAGCGGATGCACGGACATGTTGAGCATCAGCGAAAGCTGCTGATATGAGATCAAACTTTCTTTTGCGGTTTACCGGCAGGGGCGTCTATGCAAAAACTTCAGGGGTATATACGATTATACGGAGTATTTAAATCATTGAAAATGAAGCCATTTTCTATAACAGAAAATATATACATGAAAATAAATATTGTCCATAAAAGGACTTAGTCCTGTTGGAAATTACATTTTCGTGTTTTTATCGTAATTTTCCTGCGAAAAGTTCTTTCATGCAACCCTTTTGTTGTTTCTTTGGTGCATCTATTGGAAGGAATAATTAACGATATAAAATTGCTTACAAAAGGGAGCCCTTGTAAGGAGAATTTAATGATTGGCATTTATAACCATTAATCTTGTATTTAGAAAATTTGCATACTTCACTTCTCTGTCATTCATTGTTAGAAAAAGATCATTATTTTGGGAATGATAATAAAGGGATAAAGAGCTCAATTTACGACATTCCGCATAGGCAAAAGGCAATTACGTATTCCGACTTGATTCAAGAGCTATTATTAAACTTAACTTGCACTTGTTATTGTATTTGTGAAGTTTTAGATAAAGCTATCTCAGAATTGTGCTTAGGTAAGATGTTCAAAATAAATAATAAAAAAAAGGTGTGTATTAACTTATGACCACACGATAAGAGTAATAACACCAAATTACGTAATGTTATTTCAGAGGTTTAGTTAGGTGAATATATATATAAAAAAACAAGATGTTGATATTGAAGCTGCTCAGAATTATTTATTCATATGTACAAGTAACAAATATACTAATCATATTTAGAGGAATTAATTGCTTTTGAGGGAAGCAAGCAGGTTGCAGTGGCTGAAATAGGTCCATAAATCCTTTAGATTTTAAAATTTTATTTAAATATCTATTAAAAACTCTGTCAAGCGTTGTTCCCTACATCCTCGTGCTTCATTTGAATCATTTGAGCTAATTAAATTAGTTTTTGATTTTTACATCAACTACAAGTTTTGATTTGTCTTTTTAAAACTCACTTTAATATTTCCCACTTAAATCATAGGTAATTTGTTCGGCGGTGGCTTTTGTGGTGGCGGTTTGTAATTTGACAATATTTAATTCTGTCGCGATTATTTTTAAACTAAGTGATAGATATGAGTACGACAGGTAGTTGATCGGGAAAGGAAGGGAATCTAGGTTAAAACCTTTAGAAAGGGATTTAATCAGAAGATTTATGTCACATAATCTCTAGCTTATACTAGCTCTTTTGCCATTGTATGGCAGTTTTGTACAAATATATTTGGTGCTGTTGTAAGGTAAGTCTTAATTATATATATATATATATATATATATATATATATATATATATTGCATTTAAAATATTTAATGTAACTTTTTCTTAAAACCTTTATACTCAATTTTATTTTAAATTTTTATTGTTTTAATTTTCTCTTTTCAGTCTCAACGTATATTTAAGTAATGTGATCAATGGAACTATTTGTTTATTGCTATTCTGATTCGCTTACAAAAACAGATTTTTATTCTTAAATATTATTCTTTATTCTGCAATATTCCTAATGATAATAATACTATTTACTTAGTTCTATACAAATTTATCCTTTTTTTTAAATTTTTTGTTTAATTTTAGTGTAGGGGTTTCTTTTTTCTCTCAGCTACCTATTTTTAAAAATATTACGTTTCATTTCCGTAAGCACAGCTAAGTTATAAAAGAAACTCGCCTTCATTCTCCTAGAACAGAGGTGTGTCAATCCACGGCCAGCCCCGGGGCCATCTGAACAACTTAACAAGATAAACCACACTGTCACGCCGCGAGATTTGCTTTAAAAACTTTGCAAAATTCGACTATTTTTGTACAATATTTTCTGTTGTTTAAAAGAGATGTGTGTGGTATGTGTTTTTTGTAAAACCGTCCCATAACTATTATAATTTTATCACGTTGCTTCTGTTACAGTGAATCTTTTTTTTTTCTTAGTGAAATTTATCAGAAACTCAAATGAAGCAAACTTAACTCATGAAAATCACGTCAATTACAATACGCAAATACGTACAGTGAGATCAACTACCAAAACTAGGCGAAGGTTACGAGAAACAGATATCTCACTGGTAAATAAATTAAACATTATTTGACTATTGCATTATTCTTATTATACACTATCTATGTTTTTTGTATACATAAAATGGTAAAGTAATAACTGTGTATTAGTCTGTTTTGCACAATTTTCACTCCAACAAATGGTACAATGGATCCAAATCTATGTATAAAAGAATATATATTTTTTATATGAAGCGCAGGATTGTAAGATTTTTGAAGTGGCCCGCAGAAGTCATTTTGGGTTGACAACCCCTGCCTAGAAAGAGGTGAGGGGGTGGGGCCCCACTTTGTGTTGGCGTGGGATAGAGCACTGATCCCGTAGGGATCACCATCTCTATCTTTCAAAATTTGGGGGTGACATTACTGGTTCGATAGTTTGCCCTTTTTAATTTGGAAGTAATGAATTATGAAAACCAAATTTGCAGTACAAAATGAAAAATTATCAGTGGGGTGTAGGCTGGAAACGTTGTGTTTGCTTTGTAGTGTGTGACTTGGTGTAGAAATACTGTGCCTGCCGTGATCGACCTCCGCAAGCGGAGACAGATCGAAGTTAGGAACTCACTTTTACTTTTATTGTTGGGGGACAAACTACCGGTTTCAGATTGGTGGGGAGAAACGTCCCTCCTTTCCTTTTTAGGGGTGTGGATGTCCGACTGAAGCCAAAAAAAGCCAAATAAGCTTTACATTCCTGAGCGTGACATTCATTGAAGTTCACTCTCAAGCAAATCGCGCCAGTAGAAGTTATCATTCCAAAAAATCATACACGCACACATCAAGTGATTTTAAAATTAAAAGAACATCTTATTTTATTCGTGTACATTTAAATCTATTCTAAACCCTGAATATACCAATTTTTCCGATATGTGGTCCAATAACATAGTACGACGAATACCTGTGAATTGATTTGATTTTTAATTTATCGCGCTCTGAAACGCTGAGGGGCTATTGGCGATGGATCTAGTAACTTTAGAGGCTGATTAAGTGTCGAGGATGACACCTGTTCTGCCCCTATCAAACTTCCACACCAAGTCAATGGAAGGATTTGGGTCAGGATAGTTTTCAGCCATCAGCTCGCTTTACATGGAGGACCTTCTGTGGCACTAAGGATTTTTAACCCGCGACTGGACAGCATGACGCACGAGTTCATGAATTAACGATTGGCTGCCGCCGTGTCGGTAAAATGAGATACATTGCGTTCGGAAATAACCCAGTATAGCCACACACACACACACGGTAACCCAGATATATTAAACTCGGTGATTCTATTATTTCTGATGAGTTGTAGGTTCGAGTCTTGATGTCATAAAAGCTTCGCCGTGCAGAGGGGGTTGCTACATAGTTAAATCTGTTCAGATGCAGGGATTTTCACGTAGGCATGTTTTGGGAATAAAGGGAAAATAAAAGTGGCAAATCAGATTTCGTCTTCCTTACACTTGACCATGCTCAAAATTATGAAGTCAATCATTAACATACTATATGTTAAGACTAGGGATAGCGATTCTTTCACGAAAAAGATCCATTTTAAATCGTTCACAAGAATCGTCTAAAAGATCGATTCCTAAAAAATCGATTTTCCAGTCTGCATTTACAATGTCAATATGAAATCCACTTTATGTGAATGTAACAGAAAGATAGCATAACAAACAATCTCAACATCGGTAAATCAGGGGGATTTTTTTAGTTCAGGAATTTGACAATTACAATTATTTTTTATTATCATATCAAAGTATCAGGTATAAAGGAACATTTATTTTCTAAATGTATTTGTTACAAAAAGTTTAGAAAATAGATTATATGGCTTATAGTTCCCAATGCTTAACATAAACTTTTAAAGGAATCCTTTACACTTACCAAATTATGATACTCAACATATTACATATATATATTGCCGTAAGGAAAAAAAAAAACTCCCCTTTCACGCACATAGAAATAACTTTTCTATTTTTATGCAGCTATTAAAAACAAACTATTGCTTTTATGCTGTATGTTTTTTTTTGTAGAAATCAAATTAATGACTAAAATAAATCGAAGCTAAATTATAGAAATTTTCTTAAAGTAATTCTATCCTTCATTATTCACATATGGTTTTCGCTTGTATTTTATATAATAAGCAAAAGTCTTGCGCTATTTTAAATAAGATTGATATGTAAACGAATTATTTATAAGATGAGAGGAAAAAAGACTTTCTCAATTACACACACACATACATATAGTGATAAAAGAAAAAAGAAAAGAAAACGGATATAATGACATATTCTGCAAAAGCCAAACCAAATGATCATCATAACGCGTGGAAGGTAGTTAAATTTGACAGTTGAATCCGACTATAGTATTTAAGGTGATGAAAAACACAATAATATCTCCTGGGAAACCGGATGCACGGACATATGTCAAAACACATCAACAGCTGTAGTATGAGATCAAACTTTCTTTTGCGGTTTCAACGGAATCTATGCGAAAACTAGAGATATATACGATTATACAGGTATTTAAATCATTGAAAATGACAGCCATTTTCTATAACAGAAAATATATACATTGAAAATAAATATTGTCATAAAAAGGACTTAGTCCTGTTAAGAGAAGAAAATTACATTTTCGTGTTTTATCGTAATTTTTCCTACGAAAAAGTTCTTTCATGCAACCCTTTTGTTTCTTTGGTGCATCTATTGGAAGGAATAATTAACGATATAAAATTGCTTACAAAAGAGCCCTTGTAAGAATTTCCAATGATTGGCATTTATAACCATTAATCTTTAATGTTAAGAAAGTTTTAACTTCACTTCTCTGTCATTCATTGTTAAGAAAAAAATCATTATTTTAGATGATAATAAAGGATAAAGAGCTCAATTTACGACAGTCGCATGGTAAAGGTAATTATATTCCAACTTAGATTCAAAACTGATATTAAACTAACTTGCACTTGTTATTGTATTTGTGAAGTTTAGATAAAGCTTCAAATCTCAGAATTGTGGGTAAAGATGTTCAAATATAAAATAATAATAAAAAGTGTGTGTGCTTATGACCACACGATAGAAGTGATAACTTCAAATTTTGTAATGTTATTTCAGAGGGTTTAGTTAGGTGAATATAAAAACAACAAGATGTTAGTATTGGCCTATCAAATTATTTATTCACATATGTCTGTACTCATAAAGTAATATTTTTGTGCGAAATATACAATCATATTTGGGAATTAACTGCTTTTTGAGAAGGAAACAATAGGTTTATGGTGGCTGAAATAGGTCATAAATCCTTTAGATTTAAAATTTTATTTAAATATCTATTAAAAAAAAAATCTGTCAAGCGTTGTTCCCTACATCCTCGTGCTTCATTTGGATCATTTGACCTAATTAAATTGAATTTTGATTTTAAAAAATCAACTAAAGGTTTTGATTTGTCTTTTGAAAACTCCACTTTAATATTCCCACTTAAAATCATAGGTAATTTGTTCAGAAGACCCGATCCGGCTTTGTGAATTTTGGTTGTTGTTTGACAATATTTAATTCTTTTCCATGAATTATTTTAAACTAAGTGATAGATAGTACGACAGGTAGTTGATCGGGAAAAGAGGAATCTAGGTTAAAACCTTTAGAAAGGGATTTAATCAGAAGATTTATGTCACATAATCTCTAGCTTATACTAGCTCTTTTCTCATTGTATGGCAGTTTTGTACAAATATATTCGGTGCTGTTGCAAGGTAAGTCTTCTTAATTATATATATATTATTTTTGCATTTAAAATATTTAATGTAACTTTTTCTTAAAACCGTTATACTCAATTTTGTTATTTTAAATTTTTAATTGTTTTAATTTTCTTTTCAGTCTCAACGTATATTTAACTATTTGTTCATTGCTATTCTGATTCGCTTACAAAAATAGGTTTTTATTCTTAAATATTATTTTTTATTCTGCAATATTCCTAATGATAATAATACTGTTTACTTAGTTCTATAAAAATTTGTCCTTTTCCTAAATTTTATGTTTAATTTTAGTGTAGGATTTATTTTTCTCTCTAAGCCTATTTTTTAAAACTATTACGTTTCATTTTCATGCTTCAACTAGGAGTAGAAAGAAACCCTCATTAATTCTCCTAGAACAGGTGTCAAACCCGCGGCCCGGGATCGCATGTGGCTCGCCTTGAATAATTTTGCGGCCCGCGAGGTTCTTTACAACTTTACAAAATTCGACTATTTTGTACAATATTTTTTGTTTAAAAATTGTGTGTGTGTATTTTATTTTTTGTAAAAAAATAATTCCCATAACTATTATTATTTTATCACGCTGCTTCTGTTGCAGGACTTCTTTTTTTCTAAATTGAAATTTATCAAAACATAAATCGTGCTCAACTTAACTGCGCAACGAAAATCTGCAAATCAATTACGATAATTACAAATATACATGCATTGAGATCAACTTTGTCAAAAACTAAGTGAAAGAGTTGAGAAAACAAATATCTCACTAATTAAATAAATTAAATCATTTATTTGACTGATTGCATTATTAATTTTTATCTATCTATGTTTGTACATACTCATGAAAATCAATGAAACCAATTATAATATATGGTTAGCTTTAGATTTTCACTCCAACTAAATGTTTGCAATGGATCCAAATTAATATAAATTATATAATTTTATATGCGGCCACAGGAATTGTAAAAGTTTTTCGAAGTGGCCCGAAGGGTCATTTGGGTTGACCACCCCTGCTCTAGAAAGAGGTGGGGGGTGGGAGCCCCACTTAGATCGAAGCTAGGAACTTTATTTTTACTTTTATTGTTGGGGGGCAAACTACCGGTTTCAGATGGCGGGGAAATGTCCCTCCTTTCCTTTTAGGGTGAGTATGTCCGACTGAAGCCGAAAAAAGCCGAATAAGCGTTACATTCCCGAGCGCGACGTTCATTTATGTTCACTCTCAAGTAAATCTCGCCAATAGAAGTTATCACTCCAAAAAATCATACACATCAAGTGATTTTAAAATTAAAAGAAAATCTTATTTTATTCGTGTACGTTTAAATCTCTTCTAAACCCTAGATATACCAATTATTTTTTTTTCAAAATGTGGTCCAATAACGCATAATTGTAATGATATACCTGAATTGATTTGATTTTAACGTACATCGCGCTCTGAAGCAAAACGAGGGCTATTGGCGATGGATCTAGTAACTTTGAACCAGAGTTAAGTGTCGAGGATGACACCTGTTCTGCCCCCTATCCAAACTTCCACACCAAGTCAATGGAAGGATTTGGGTCAGGATGGATTTTCCATGCATCAGCTCCTTTACATGAAGGACCTTCTGTGGCACTAGGATTTTAACCCGCGACTGGACAACGCTGACTATGAGTTCATGAATTGACAATTGGCTGCCGCCGTCGTCCAAATGAGATACATTGCGTTCGAGAATATAACCCAGTATATAGCCACGGTGTGTGTAACTGAGTAGATATAGCCAAACTCGGTGATTCTATTATTTCTGATGAGTTGTAGGTTCGAGTCTTGATGCATAAAAGCTTCGCCGTGCAGAGGGGTTGCTACCTAGTTAAATCTGTTGAGATGCAAAGTTTTCACGTAGTCATGTTTTGGGAATAAAGAGAATAAAGTGCCAAATCAGATTTCGTCTTCCTTCACTTGACCATGCTCAAAATTATGAAGTCCATCATTAACATACTATATGTTAAGACTAGGAATGGCGATTCTTTCTGAAAAAGATCGATTTTTAAATCGATTCACAAAAGAATCGAGGTCTAAAAGATCGATTTCTAAAAAATCGATTTTTTTCCAAGTCTGCATTTACAATGTCAATATAAATCCATTTTATGAATAACAAGAAAGATAGCATAACAAACAATCTCTTATCAGTAAAATCAGGGGAATTTTTTAGTTCAGGGAATTTGACGATTACAATTATTTTTATTATCATATCAAAGTATCAGGTATAAAAGAAGACATTTATTTTCTAAATGTATTTGTTACATTAAAAAGTTTAGAAAATAGATTATATAGCTTATGGTTCCCAATGCTTAATATATAAACTTCTTAAAAACAACAGTCTCTCAAATCTACTGGGATCCAAATGGTTCTGCTCACATTACTTGCTATGTTCCTGACAATCGAAAAAAGGCGCTCACAAGGAACAATGATCCCACAATACTCATGGCTATTGAGTATCCTGATGATAATTAGAGTTTTTTGTTCTTGCCAGTAAGTATAGGATCATACTTTAGGTGCACAACTGCCTGCGATAAATAGTGTGTTAAATTCTTCGTTTCTTATGGTTTTACCAAAACGGAAAAAAATCGAATGTCGATTTTCTAGGATGAAATATCGATTCACTGAATCAATTCAGGGCTACATATCTATTTCAAAAATCGATTTTTCGATTAGTCGATCTCAGATCGCCATCCCTAACCAAGACGTTTGTTGTTCATGAAAATATTAATATTATACTACGGGAAAAAATAAGGAAATATATACATCAATTTGATGCACTTGAAGGGTTTCTAGATAAGAATATGCGATATCAGAATTAAAGTAGCAGTAGCCTAATGGTCATGAACTTGTGTAGCCAACATGTTATGAGTTCGAGCGCTTGTGCCACTGAAGACCCGCCATGAAGTGGGGATGATGCACGTTCAATCTGTTCAGGTTCAAAGTTTTACGTTGGTGTGGTGTAATAGTTTGAATTGGCTGGTGCCATGTCTTCGTCATTTGACCGAGGCTCAGTAATAGTCCATCGTAAATAGACCTCGTGTAACATTGGAGTGCTACGTTTACAAAAACACTTATTCTTGAAATCAGAATTATAAGAAAATTATTGAAAATATTCTAGTAATTGAGTATTATAATATTGTAATTGTGAAATTCTTCAATGTGTTTTGTACAATATCAAATGCATATCTTCGGCCTAGTTATCAGAATGCGTAACTCCACAAAGGAAACTAATTTGATATACGAGTGCTACGTGCCAAGTGTTGTTTGGCGCGATTAAGGAATCGCGTCAAACGATACACATGACTACACGATACAAATATTAAGATAACCATACTGTAATGTTATCACCCATCTTAGCGAACATAAACAACCGCTTTGCGAGTAGCACTCCGATATCAAATTAGCATCCCAGATGGAGTTACGCATTCTGATAATTAGGCCAACGATATATAATTATGCATATACATTAGAATGCAATGTATCTTTTCCCTTCGAAAAAATGTACATATTTCAAATTATTTAAATAATATTTTTAGAGTTTTTGCATATACAGCAAAACAATTGACAATTGAAAAATATTCAATAGCATTAAAAACGAGATATATTCTGTTTTGTTCAATTGATTGCTTTTCACTTTTTTGTCAATCAGATAAAAGATAAAAGCAAGGATTCCACTATTTCACTTTAAAATAAGATGCAGTATAAATCTTAATAGGATTCATACTTTCGGTTAAAAAAACAACCCATTTCACTTCCGTAACACCTCCACTCAATACATTACAATCAAAAACCCTTCCAACCCAGAACCCATTCATTTCTACCTTTACCTGACACATCGAATCATTCCATAATAGAAGGAAAATCAGATAACCTTCAGAGGCAATATAATAGCCAATCCTCTTTTCCTCTTCGGGGATGACTGTGTAAGAGAGGGTATCTGAGCAATTAACACACTCACCACCGAACGATGCAATTCCGATTTCAACACTTCCGTAAGCATCACAAGACCCGCTCGAAATAAGATGCTTTCCTCACAGTCCTTCTAATCAACCTGGATGGTAGGAACACACCCCTCTGCAAATGCTTAGGCGTAACGTCTCAATTAATCAGAGGAGCCGTGGCTCAACCATTAATTACGACTTCCAGACACAATTGTGATTGCAGACACAATGGGATCGCATTATATATATCGGGCGGCTCGCTTGCATTAATAATCGTATTAGGTATTGGGCAGCGGAGAGATACCCATCAGGAGAGAGAAGCGATTACAATGAAGGTAATCACGATGCTGGGTCAATCGTAGATCATTTTTCCTTTGAGCGATCCGGTTGGAATTAATTGGAGGAATTTGTATGTCAGAGGATTTGGGGTGGGTGGACTCTAAGTACACTGAGGGGGGATTTGTTTCTGTGTGAAGTGTTTGGGATTTATACAGAGAGTTGAAGTTTATAGTCGTTCTATATAAGTATGTATGTGGATTCTCTGTAATTTCTACATTTTTAATTGGTACTTTTTCTTTTATGTGGATTTATAATAAATAGTAAAGACACACAGTAGGAGTGAAGTAGGAGCAGTATCACTGGCGTAGCTAGTTCCGAGGTGGGCTCTGTATCAAAACTCCTTCGGGGCTTTTTTTAAAAAAAATGAATGGCTTGCTAGTGGTACTGTAGTTACACACGTTGGGGTCCCTGCAGCTTGAGGGCCCCGTATCATTGATACGGCTGATACGGTGGTAGCTACGCCCCTGAGCAGTATTGACTTAAAGCTACGTGTGAGACCATCTAGGCCAGGGGTTCTTAAACTGTAGTCCGTGAACCCTTGAGGGTACGCATCGCCTCTCTAGTGGGTCCGCGGAGTCTTTCATGTAACGTTGTGACTTACTTTTTTTACAAACTCTAAGTGAGTGAGTGCTGAATATTAACCTCCTACTGTTCAGCTACACGAGGGCTTTTGACGACGGACCTCGTAATTTTGAACCATGGTCAAGTGATGAGGAGGCACCCCTCTCCTAACTACCACACCAACGGGAGGACGTTTGAGTTCTTGACAGATTTGATGTGCATCGTTCCCCTACACGGCGGGTCTTCAGTGGTAATGGGCTCGAACTCATAACACGCCAGCCATGAGTCCCTTACCTTGACCACTAGGCACCGCGGCCATTTACAGACTCTGAAAGGCCTAGTGGAAAAATTGTATGATGTGTCATATAGACTAGATTACTAAATTGTTTCCAATAAAGAAACTTTATTAAAATTTGTATTTTGATCAAAAATATTAAGTGGGGGAAAATGTCCGAAATCTTAAGAATCCATAATGTCATCATGATACATAAAGGAAGGGGCGCGGCGATCGAAAGTTTAAGAACCGCTGCTCTAGGTTATTAAATGCTAGTTTGTCCATGGATTGTCAAGTACGTTGTTTTTGTAAAAAAATGTTTGCATTTCTCTATTGAATAGACAGAATATTATAATCTGATTTTAAGGTAGAAAATTGATTGTCACACACATACGACAACTGTCGTACCTCAAAGATTCATTTCTCAAAATCAAAACTATCGCTTTATTCTATCTTTTCGATTGAAATAGGCTTAACTAATCAAAATGAGTCTTCAAAAAAAAAAAAGTTAAGAATTTATGTAAAATAACTCTTTGGAAACAATTCACAAACTTGATATTGAATGTATTGATTAGACGTAATACGTAACAACGCATAACACACAACTGTAACGCAAATCATTTTTGTGTAACACATGTTTGTGAGCAAATTTTTTCAGTGACATGTATTGATGAAGAAACACTTGTTTACTAAAAATTTAAAGTATCATCCACACAACGCTTGTAAACTAAAAAAAAAAAAAAAAGAACGAATTGCTACATAATCAAAGCAAAGGGTCATTAATAATGTTATGCTTAGTTTTTATTATCTATTTTTGTCATATTTGAAATAATAGTTTTCCTCTTTTGGTGAGTCGAGATAGCCTAGTGGTTATGGTGACAAACTGCTGTCCAGCGTGTCATCAGTCTAAGCTCTAGTGCCACTGAAGACCTGCCATGTAGAGGAGGTCTGATGCACATTTAATCTGTCGATGTTCCATTTCCTCTTTTGGCGTGGTGCAGTAGTTTGGAGAATGGGAAGGTGCCATCTCAGGTGTCGTCCAAGATACTTGACCGAGGTTGACAATAGAGTTAGAAAGTCCGTCGCCAATAGCCTTCGTGTGGCTTCATAGTGCGACGTCAAACACTCATTCATCTTTTGGCAAGCCTACAATAAATTATTGAGTATACATACGCTTATGAAATAAGTCGCTTAGTATTTATGTTCTGATGTGAAATTAGAATAACTTTACTGCTCTTTCGTAGAGCCACAAAGTATTCATGCGACCCGCCGTGGATCACAGAACTATATTTACTCTTAAATCACTCTGTATTTTTAAGGCAAATTGTATTTCCGCATTATTATGTATCCTTTTCTTAATGTTTATAAAATTCATATGAAGTTTCTGTCCACTCTGTACAGCAAGAAAGGTATGCTATTATAGACAACTTTGCATAAAAAATAAATAGTACTTACGTATTATCGTAACAATCACCAGTGTTCAAGATAACTCGCCAAGTTAGCAACCTCAATTTCGCATGTGTTGTATGCTCTGAATTAGCAATTATGTGCTTCGTTTCATGTAATGTTGCCAATAGGTTGCGATAATACATAAGTACCAAATAAAGGTATCAGAATTGTAAGGGGCTATATACATATTTAGTTTTAGTTACTTAGATATATTTCAAATTTGTACTTTTTGAAAGTTCAGTTAGCTTTAGGTCATATGCAATATTAAGAAAATAACAATGCATAATATATATATATGCGCGCGTGTATGTGTAACCAGTTTTTCTTCGATTAAATTTCTTTAAAGCTTTTCTTTATGTGGTTAATTTTTATAATTAAGCTATATGTAATACACATACTTCTAAAGATGACTTTTCAAACGGTAATCTGGGATAAGATTGCCACCATCAGTATATAATAACAAACTCGTTACTTGGTTAAATCATCACAGTTTCCTCGTCTTCTATGATCGCACGATGGAGGTAAGATGAGTTGTAGAGATGCTGAGGCCGGGCATATTTGGGATTTCCAAGGGCATTGCATAGCAATTAGTCATGGTGAATGCCGGTTAGAAACCCCAGTTCCGCTCCGGCCCATCTGGTGTCTACATTCTAAGAGTCACATCATCGGCTTCCTAAAAAACAAAACATAGTATTTATGTAAAACTTTATACAAATTCATTTATTGTGAGAAAATATGCATGATTAAAACACATGAAAGTAAATTTATTGGTTGTATGAATAAAAGAATATTTTATACGGGGGAGCCATATTTTCTATAGGGAGTTTGCATAAAAAGCAAGTCAAAAATTTTAAGAACTTTATTAAAGAAAAATTGTTGTATAAACATCATATTATTTGTGTAATTAGAAGGTGAAAAGGATGTTTATTGAGAACGCTTAAGTTTTTAAAAAACAAACACTAAAAACGAATGTGTCCAAATGAAATTTGGGACATTTTTCTGTCTGAAAATTGATCTCTGAGTTTGATGCCAGTTTGATATTAGACGCTGACTGCCTTAATACTTTGCTATACACATGAATAGACATATCCTATCGTAGTATTGTTTAGATTTACAATATAAATACGTACAATACTAAGTAAAAACTTGCTTTACTTAGCATTTCTATTCATTTTCTTATCATTTACATTTATATCAGTTACTTATCATACTTTAAAACCCAGTTTGTGGGTTTAAATCACTCCAGGCCATATTTTTTTTTCATGATCTGCTTTGTAGCATCAGGATTGGAATGCGTGGCTACTTGAATACGAAGCACTCAACGCAATGAACTCAAGATTACCGCAATCCAAAGCGTATGAATTCGGATTTTTCAAAAACAGATACAGAAATACAGAAAATGAATATGTACGAACCCTAATTAGGTTTACACACACACACACGCACTCTCTCTCTCTCTCTCTCTCTCTAAGGGTTTTTCTGAAATATAAATTTTCTCTGAATTTTACATAATTTAGTAGGTTTGTCGTCAATAGCTCTCGTGGTGCTTCTGCGACTTAAAATAACAATCAGTCAATCAAAACCAAATTTGTGCAAAATTCAAACGCATTTATAAGTCGCGGCAGCCCTGTATTCATGATTGTAGGACTCTGGGCCGAAACGGTTCGAATCTTGGTACCATTTAAGATTGTCATGAGGCTATGGTGCTGAAAAAAATTCAATTAGACTGTTAACTATAACAGGATGTTGTTTGGAAGTTGAAAAATTACTATAAAAAACAGCTCTGGGGCGTACTTATATTGGATTATAACAAATGTTTCTAGAACTCCAATAAATCAATCGGCATTTTTCCATGTGTGTACAGATATTGCACAATATTAATGGCTGTTTTGAAATTAGTATTAGTATGGATAAAGTTATTGATAATATTGAAACAATATACTAGGCCGTATTTGTTTTTCTGTTTCAGCCGGAAGTTTAAGAAACAATGGACTAAATTCATGCGACGTCATAGTCAAATGATACATGCAATAACGTGTTCTCAGCGAATCAGTTTATGCGCTTCACTGTTCGCAACTTTTGCTTTGTAGCGATTTTTTTTCTGAAAAAAAAAGCCACATATTTGTCAATTATAATAACACACAAAGGTAAACAAAATGCCCTTGATTTTTAAGTATATGTATAATACAAGAATTTTTTTCTTTTTAATTTTGGAAAAAACTTTTTCCAGAATATTAATATTTGTGAACATCTTAACTGAATCTTCATATTTAAACAATTACCTAAATTTTACAACACGTAGAAGTCTGTAGGTTTTGAATTCATCGGAGGGGATACATGATTGCCTTTATCGAGTGACCGTTATGAATCTAGACGATATAGTTTGAGAATAAATTTAACAGATGTAATTATATATATATAGTTCGCGGTATTTCTCTCACAATATAAACTTTATAAAATTTCTAACAATTTCTCTAGATATTTTTGTTATGTCTTTTAATGTTTTTAAAAATTAATTTTTACAGTTTTTGAGTTCTTATTATATGTAATACATTTATTCTCATTTTTTTTAAAGTGTTCTTTTGTGTGTGTGTTTGTGTTAGTTTTGTTTAGTGGTTTTTTTAATTCTCAATGACTTTTTCTATTGGTTTTTGACTATTCTTTGCACCCAATATTCTTGATGTATCAAATTATAATAAAAACTCATTCATTAATGTCATATAAAACAATAAAACTTTGCATATGGTGCAAACGTCATCCATCCGGTACAGTGGTTAGCGACGATGACTGCCGTAGCGTAGAACCAGGGCTCGAATCCCGGAGAATACATGGATGTTTGAAAATGTATAGTGTCTGTTCGGCATGGAGACACTTTAACCCTTTATCTACCAAAAGTACTTATAAGTACAAATCGCTTTTTAAAGTTACATAGAATAACCATTTTTACGAATACTTTGACGATACTTAGCAGGAATATTCTGTTAAATCCACCCTTCCAAGATATATGACAGCACGGGTTCTATCATGAGTATTTTAGTGGGAAAGGCGAATAGTTTTACAACAGAAGTTGCGTTTTCAGCGGATTGCGAAGATTGTCATTTTTGTTCCGAAAAAAAAATGTCAAAAGGTAAGTGTCTTATTATTATTTGTATGTTAATGAAGACCTTAGAAAACGATTTGACTATTTATTTTAAGTGAACAGTGTATATATAATTTTATTTTACAGTAGAATATCTTTAATCAATTAATTAGCTCTAACTTATTAAATTCCCCAAAGCTGAGTAATTTGTTTATGTATACCCATTAACTTTCAATGTAGTGATCCAAAAAAATATTGCATGAAAAAAACTGCAGAAGTAAATCATTATGCGGTTGATAAAGGGTTAAATATTCGTCGAGCTGCAAGTCCTCTCGCGTGGTTGGTGGAAGGGGAAGAGAAGTAGGAGGTCCCATGACGCACCTCCAGGGTTTTCTTTTACAAAACTGGGATTGTTCTGAGCCAAATCGTACTGCCACCTGCATAGTGCTCAAAGCTACGGATACGACAGGCGTAAATGTCTAATCCCTTGCCACGCTGAATTTCGTGAGCCTTGATCTGGCACTGCCGATTAGGTGGCATTAGCAACAACAAACATATCTTTTCAGTTGTGTATAGTAATACTTTAATGGTTCTCACTGATTTTTTTTTAAGTGTGTGTGTCAGACACTCTGTTCTGTAGTGTGCATTTTCTGTAAATAAGTAAACAAGTATTAGAAATACTAATTTAAGTTAACGATTACATAATATGTTTGTTTCAAATGGGCTTCATTTTATCAGCTAAGTCATTTGCAGACACGGCAAGTCCCCAAGAGTGAAAGCTATTTCATTGGTGACACCATCTAGTGGCGGCTTCCGCTACCAAATTGTGACGTTTGAATTTTTACTCAATTCAAATCTCATCGGATGCTGAATATTGCCGTGATTCCTTTTACCGAGAGTACCAGAGCCAAACTGATACTCGGGAAATCTTTTACATGCCACATAATCATATGGCATGCGTGCTTACAATTTTCGGCACAACATAAATTATATAAAAATAAAAAACAGCATTTATATTTATCTTCTAGATAAACAGGTTGTTAAGACTTACTCTTTTTTAAGATTTACGATAGAGAATGTAGCTTTATTACATAGCACGAAACATTTAAATTGAGTGAAAATAATCTGTGACACTTTCAAAACTTATCAGTAGTAGAGATCTACATTTTTGAACGTTTATCTCTTTCCAAACGATCTCGCTAGTGAATCGAAAATAATAATAGACGGAGAAGGTGAAAGAGCTGAGTTTGAATATGAAGAACAGAGCCTTGGAATGCAAATAACGAAATCACGTTTCAACTTAACAGCTCCATAAATCGCTCCTCGGAGCGTTAAGCTCCACGGGATGCCTCTCGTAAAATGAAGAAAGTATTTTACATTTACACACCACAACTGATAAGAAGTTTTGATTTTATTTTCATAATTTATAATGCATATAATATGAAATGTAAGTAAAGAAAAATGTGGAAATCGAATACACATACATAGTTAAACATTCCAGTTACAATGTTTTTCGTGTATGTTATGTTTTTCAATTGCTGTTTTAGGATAATTTAGTCATTACAGTTCTCCTGCCAGGCCATCTTATGTAACTTTCGCTGGATTAATGTATAGTATTAAATATCATTATAAACATTATAACGAAAATGATTATATGCAAATTTTCCTCTAATCATTTCTTCATTATTAAAAGGAAAAACCATCAGACGAGAATTTTTATGTAATCATTTCTTCATTATTAAAAGGGAAAAAAGAAATGATTAGATGTAAATTTTCATGTAATCATTTTTATTATTAAATGAAGAAAATTATTATAGATGTAAATTTTAGAAATGATAGGCGAAGAATGTAATAACGCGCATGATATATAATTGGTTGCTCAATCTTTTGAGGCCAAAAGCAAGGCTGTATGAACTGTTTGTTTGCACTGTTTTAAGTCAACATTCAATAGTCAAATTCTATACCAGAATATTAAACAAAAAAAAAGCCCCATGTGCCTTTGATCTGTACCGGATGCCTTGGCTTCAATATATATAATCTAGTGAGTAGTATGATCCACACAGAAATCGGAGAAAAAAATAAGCAAGATAGTGCCTATTGGAACTCTAGGAAAACTTCAGTCAGTTTATATATACTTACATGTTCAATTTATTTCCAATGAATTAAATTATTTCCCTTGTGAATTTGTTTGATTGAACAATTCACAAAATATTACAAATTTACATAAAATGTACTTAATTCAGAATACTTCCACGAGATATAGATTAAAGCTCTAAATTAACATTATTCAGATCTAAGATTGACGAATAGTAGTCTAGAATATAATTTTAGTGGAGAAATCAGTATTATATAATTAATATTTAGAAATTTGATCAATCTGAAAAAAAATGCAAACTTTGATGGATAGTAAAATATATTCGGCATTTTTTATCCAATTTAATTCATAGAAATTGTTTCATATTGTGAAATATTTAGTTCTATTATTTTTTTTTCTTTATGGTAAGCCAATTTTTAATTCAGTATTTAAAATATAAATTAAAGTTTTAGATATTGTTTAGGTTGAAAATTCTTTTCAATATTACTATCGTCTGCTTTGATTTAATATATAATTCATGTAACTAATTTATCTGGTTGCTTAATTTGTTTGCTTATATATAATCGTTTGCTGTTAAAGTTATGTTGCTCAAGTTGGCCTCTTTTGTAAAAATTCTAAATATGTTAGTTCAACCGGATAAAAGAATTCTAATGCTCAATCGAAGCTAGTTGAACTTGATATGTATTTCATTTTTGTATATTTTGAAACTGTTATTCATCTGAAGACCTTTTTGATCATTTGAGCGATTATATGAATAAATGCATCCATGGAATAAACTTTGACTGCCATTATTCACAAAAATATTGCTGGAATTACGCTCACTCTATTCCTAGTAAGTGTTAAATGTGAAATTTAAGAAAATATGATTGAAGAGCACTGGAAAAATAAAGACACAGCAAAAATCACTATAGTGAGTACCCATACTGTTTCTTTTTTCTACTCATTCAGATATTATTGTTATTTATATTTTTCTTGATATTCCTTTTTTCTAAAAAGTAGTAGATTTATGATATCTAGGAAACTAAGCTGATGAATTCTTTCCGACTGACTTTTTAGCCTGATGATTTTTTTTATCTATTTCACCCACATTTTTGTTGCTATTGTTACGTGTGTGGTTTTGCATTGTGCTTATATATACTGTGTTGATTTTACAATCAAAACTATACCAGAAAGTATTTGTGACCGTTGTTGAAATATTATTCTTTTTGAAAGTTATTAATATGTAGCTATACGCTTAAGCCATCTCATAAATTTTCGACATCGCATTTTATTGCCAAATATGCGAAGTTAACCAGGACACAGCTGAAATGCTTCTGTAACTAATTTGAAGTGAAAAAAATTTCATCATTTTCATCAAAATTGACGTTTTTGCATTAGTCAGGCACTTTAAATAAATATTTTATTTCTAGATTAATAAACAATACATTTTAAAATTCGGTACTTGCGTATTATCGCAACAATCGCCAATGTTCAAGATAACTCGCCAAGTTGGCAGTCTCAATTTTGCATGCGTCGTATGCTTTGAATGGGCAATCATGTGCTTCGTTTCATATAATGTCTCCAATAGGGTGCCGATAATACATAAATATCGAAAATTCTTCAAGACTTTGCAGAGAGAGAGAAATTCAGAGATCTATTTCATGGCATTATTTCAAGTTATTTTTAAAGTTTTTTTTTATCTTCGAGAGCATAATTTAAGGACTAATAAATGAATCAACATATAACAGTGATGGATAGGTCATTGTGGCCCGTTTCATTGACCTACCAGATCACCGGACCTATCATGCATGGACTTCTTCTGAGGTCACATAAAGAGTTTGGTGTACGAGACGCCCTTTCCTTCAGTTGAAGACCTAGAATTTCTGTAGGAGCTGGGAGGCTACGTGACATGCCAAGAATCTTCCAGAAACTAAGGAATTCCAAGCAGCCTCACAGTCTGCCAGACGACTTCTGGTTGTAATTTCGATAAAGTACAACCTTTAAGTGAAATGGGACAAAATCATTTCACTTAAAGGTTGTACTTTATCGAAATTACAACCAGAAGTCGTCTGGCAGACTGTGAGGCTGCTTAGAATTGCTTAGTAAACATATAAAACTGCACTTATAATACTTATATACTTAGTCAACATATAAAAAATAGTGTGCTTACGTATTATCACAACAATCTCGAACTCTATTAATAACTCCCCAAGTTGGCAACCCCGATTTCCTATGTGCCGTATCGTTTCATATAATGTCGCCATTAGGTTGCGATAATACATAAGTACCAAAACAATTAATTCTAATTTAATCTTTTAACATTTAGCGTTTTATCGTAGTTATTGAGTGAAAGTCTCAATTTAAAATTTTTATTGGGTCAAGATATTCACGAGATCATTAACTTCGAGAAGAGTTATGTATAATTTCATATGATTTCAAATTCCGCCATGATCGGGCGTGCACAATAACTTAGATTCTATTGGACTTCGAATTATCTCTCAATATCCTCGTAGTGGCGGGGATGAAGCGATGTGGAAAATAAATCCTAGTATGTCCGTCACCATTTTAGTCTCCCTTCCTGCCTCTTAGTCATAATTAACCATTACGAAATATATCACACAAGAAATATATATATTCGTGGTATTTTATAACAAAATTAATTTGCAATAAAATATAGATGTTAAGAAATAATGCTTTACTGTCAATATACACAAAGCAGTTATCTCTATCCTTCGTCAACTCAAAATTTTTCCCAATTGAAACTAGCAATTGAGCCCAGCCTGTTGAAACATACAATTCTAATGGATACGTGGAGCATAAATGTTTCAAAATCGCTTCGCTAGTATGACAAAAATTAAATTAAAACGAAAACAATAAGCGGATATATGCTACCAGAAGTACGCCAGACAAAAACTTTTTAGTTTTAAAAATTTAATATCAATCATCCTTCAGGTTTTTCCCCACTTACAAGGATTCGACAAAAGGAACCGACCGCCAAATGAATTCTGTCTGGATGTAACAGCCGTTGCAAATTTTGATTGAAACATTTTAAATGAAGAGCTCGGGTGTCTCCAATCTGTAATTCGATCTGCATCTCTCATACCCCGCCCCACATGCAAATAAGAGAGCGAATGGTGTTCCAGAGACCGCCCTTTGACGGATGGCGCGTCGCTTCGGAATTGTCATCGAACCTGATTTGAGGGCGATCCTATAGTGCCACGGACTGCTGCTTTTTCTACGTGGGATGAATTGACACGAAAATGATCGAATGAGGCTGGGCGCAGT
This sequence comes from Trichonephila inaurata madagascariensis, assembly GCA_019973955.1. Classification (NCBI taxonomy): domain Eukaryota; kingdom Metazoa; phylum Arthropoda; class Arachnida; order Araneae; family Nephilidae; genus Trichonephila; species Trichonephila inaurata. The sequence continues at coordinate 272,880 of BMAV01020703.1, read as the reverse complement.
GCGTAAAAGTAATGCAAATGATTATTTCTCTGCATCCCGTTGAAAGATGTATTGTCTGCTCGAAGACCTCTCAACGCTTTTACGAATGAGTGTTATGAATGAGGGAATCTTTTTATTAGAGCTGTCTTCACTAAATTAAATTCAATCTCAGACCACTATTTTTTTCTCTGGATGGAAAACAAAGTTATGTAAGTTAAGGCATCGATGTAATATTCACTAATGTATAAAAATCAGCACACTTTAATACAATATCCATCAATACATAATTTTGCCCTATAAAATATGTACCGCATTTTGGCTTATATTTTAAGGATGGATGTTCTTCGATTTTCGTGTTAAAAGGGAAATATCTAAAATTATAGAAAGGGTTTAATAGTACAGGTTTATGTGTAGTTACACGCGCGCGCATTTATTGTAACATAATATTCAAACAAGTGTTTTTATGCTTGATCCTTTGGTAAAAGGGAAAAAAACCAAGTCTTAAAATAATCCAATGAAATTACGTGCTTGCGATATTAAACTAAAAATATATGCATCATATTTTATGATTCTTCTAATAGTGGCTTTTTAATGAATGGTAAAATGGATTATACACCTTTCTTTAAATTTGTGATTCGAACCAAAAGGCCTGATTTAAACCAAAAGGAATTTAGTTAAGCTTCCTAAGAGATCTTCACCGATTTGACTGTCTTCAATTCACAATAAAAAAATTTATCGATTATTTTATCTTTTTTATTTGTCTTATCGATTTACTTATTTTCATATCATGAACAAGGCAATACAATACGGTTAAAAAAGGCCATGTGAAAAAATTACAGAAATTTTCAATAACAATTTTGAAAGATGATTTTCCTTTATTCAGGCTGCACTTAAGGCAGCAAGATAAATAGATGTTCACTGAAAAAGTAATGTATAATAGACATCCAAACTCTCTAAATATACTCGTATAATATATGGATATGATCAAATTAGAAACTGATCCTGAAAATGTTAAGTTCTATTTCTGTTATAGGAATTTTTTCTTTACATGCGATTCCTTAATTATTTGCTAAAAGTAGCATTCATTTTACAAGTTAACTGAAATAAATGAATATTCGCATTTGATAGTATAAGCAATAGAGGTGAATGATGTGTTTCCGGATTCAAATAATCTCTTGGGGTTGCAAAAATTTTACATCTTTCTAATGTAAGTTATATTTTCTTTGAGATTTGAAATCAAGTAACACTTCCGATCTATGAATCATAGGCATTCAAATTAAGAACTGACTGACTGTTTAATGACGTCACACTTTGGGGTAAAACGAGAACAATTGGCAACGGACCTAATAGTTTTGAGCCAGTGACGATGTCGTTTGAATCATAATGGTAAATGGTTTCAGTTTTAAAGTTCCGTTTAAAGCATTTATTCTTCAAGCACTAGGCGACACAATAATAATAGTTTCCCCCCAATGGTGGAATACTCTGTTTAAGAGCTTACATCTTGAGACTTGCAACATGAATTGTGTGAAACAACCAATAATTTGATATTCAACCTCATAACGGTAAAATTTTTTTGTCAAAAAATATTATTAAAAAAAACACATTTTTTATTGTGTGTAACAAAGCAAAATACTTAACAGATTTTGATAAAGAAAAAATTTTATTTTAATTTTCAATTTTAAAATTTTCATACTATTTTTTTATTTTATAATTATGGAAAACACCAAAACCCCTAAATATTTACTTTTATAAGTACACTCTGCATGTTATGCAGAATGTTTCATATATTTTAAAATAATTTATCTCCTACTTATTTATAAAAAATTTCATGTTCGTACTTCTTTTAAATGGTTGAGAATTGTGTGTGTGTGTGTGCATGTATATATGCACACACAAATTTGAAGCATGGTGTAATACTAAGGATAGAGATAATATGGGCTTTATTTTTTGTATTATCTTTCCATTTTCATTTCTTCTCATGCAACAAATTGTACATTGCCTTACTAATCCTTACTCTTTATCGAATATTTTCAAACATCTAAATTCCTGCCTTCAATGAAAAATTCCCGCCTTCACCACAAAGAAAATCCCGGACAAGAAGCGTTTCAGTACCATGGACACACACACACAAACAACATTTTAAAAACCCCTAGCACTAATAATATCACTATAAGAATTAAAAGTATGAGCAAATCTAAGATAAAAAGAAGAAAATTGTGCCCGTACAGCGCACGGGAAATTGGTTGTGGCCAACTTTCGGTAGCCGGTACAGACAAACTAGTTAAGGGGCTAATTAAGTTTACCTTTGAATAAAAATAAAAGTATCGCATAGCTGCGTAGGGAACAATAAAAAGAATTCTTTGCAAAACATAAGTATCATAACAATAGTACTTATTACCTACTATTAAAAAAATTTGGGAGCCTACTTTAATAAGAGAGTAATAAATCGTATTATTTCGGACGAATATTCATGAAAGTATAATTTATAAACATTGACTTTGTCGAGGATCTTGAATAATTAACCAGTATTTAAATACAAAAAATTAATTGCTGAATTTAAAAAACCTATCTGAGATTTTTATAAACAGCATTAACGGGATGTTGAATAATTAATTGCTTATGTGTAAGACGATAATAACGTTATTAATTTTTCACTACAAAAATAGGAAGAAAAAACAATATTCTAATTTACTCTTATAACCTGTATGATCTAAAATTGTATGATTTGCTTTATTTCATAAAAGTGAAACCAAAAAGGTTCACCCGACTTTTCTACAAGTATGCATAGAAATATTGACAAATATTTTAAATTTAATTTGAGTGTAATGTTCTTTGCATATTTTCCATCCAATAGAAATACACCTGATTTTCTTTTGTCATAAGAAGCCGAACGGAAGCGCGTGTTTTACAAAAATAATAACGAACCTAACATTTCAACTGATAAGAAATTAAATTTCAATGCGAAAAGAAGGATAGTGTTGCTTGATTTAAATAATTATATGCGTGTGCTACAATATAATTTAATACATTATATGCAGAATCGACTTTTTTCTACTCTGAATTTTAGAAAAAAGGAAGCTTGTTATAATTTTACAATAACGATAGTTTAGCCGGAGTATACTAAGGTTAATAAGTGGAGGACGACGAATTCAATATTTTTACTTTAAGGTCGCAAGGCTAAAGGAAGAGTATTGTTGTATATTCAGTCATGGAGATTTTCAAGTTCTTGAAACTTTATACTATGAAGTGAAAAGGTCAAGTGTCGCCCCCGTCTCATCTGACCATGATTCAAAATTTTGAAATATATCGCTGTTAACTCATTGCGTAGCACTTGATTTATACTTAATCTACCTGAATTAAAATATTGGTGTCTTGTTTTCGAACTCATACTAATCGCCTAAAGACGTGAAGGCGACGGAAAATGATGTATTGAAAGCTAAGCACACATCATGAATTTTAAATGAATTTGGTCATAAAAATTCCATGAGTATAAATTTATATCCATAGTGTCGGCTAAACATTATCAGAAATTTAAATTAATAAAAAAAGAAAATAATTTATCACACATTTTTCTCGTGTCATTCTATTTCAATTAAGTGTTAGAAGTAAATCCAAAAGAAAATGATTTCGGAAAATGTCACTCAATTCAATATTCCGACTTTTCTGGGTATATAATAACACAAATGATTATTAGACAATTCCCAAGATGCATTATTTTAATACTACTGCATAAATTTATGGCTTTAAGGAGTTCAATAAATTTATCCTTCGCCAAGATAAAGCCTTGTTTTCAGAGCAGGAATGTTTGTATTTTTAATTCAGTGCATGGAAAAAGAATCCTGTATGCAATTTTCTATGCCGACCGTGATGACATATCATTTGAACTAAGCACTTCAAAAGTAAAAACTAGTAGAAATTTAAGAGAAAACAAACCAAGTTTTAAGTTAAATATGCAATAAAGGGAGTAAATAATAATGAAATGTTATGTGGAATTTAAGCTGCTGCTGGGATTTGATATTGATGGGTTGAGAAAAAAAGACTCTTAATTTTTTCATGTATTTCAGTAGAAGATTATTAAGAGAGCATTACACCTGATGAAGGTATGTTATAAACCATATTCATGCAGATTTACAGTGGTTACGTATTAGAGGAAAAATAATCGTTTTAGTGAATTAAGCAAGCACCCCCATTGAAGCTGTATAATGAACTTTATTTTTTTGAACCTAAATAGATTTTCCCTCTACACAAAGATGAATACAAGCTACGAGAGGACTTAAAAAGTCCAAATTATTTTTAAATGCTGTATTCTATGAGAACTTTTGAAAGAATGAAATCTGGAAGCTATCGAATCAAAATTTTTGATCTCGTAGAAATACGGAATCTCAAGACATTTTAATTTTAATAAACTTTATATTATTTTCGTGCTGAATATTAGAACTTAACTTAGTGTTAGAAACAAAGCCCCTTTTTAACCTTTTACTTCAATGCTTTATGATAAACCCAAGCTGGAATCAAACCATGACGGAAAAAAAAAAAGGTGAAAAATACAGGGATAAGGAACTTTGTTAAAAATAGTAATGTGATGGAGATTTGCAAGAAAAATACTCTATATCCTAATTTGTATTAAAAAACAAGTAAAATATTTGTATATGATTAAGAGTTGGTTTTAATTGCAAAATGATGCATTAAAATCTAGTGATGATACATTGAATCTGGGATTGAGACGCATATTTCAAATTTTATTCAGTTAAAAAAAAGAATTTTGTCAAAGAAAGATTTGCCTTGAAAGACTTTCTTTGCGTAATATTAAAGAACAGAATCTAAATCTGGAGTATATTTTTTTTCAGATAAATAAGTATTCCACTATTAATATTTAATCTTGGCTTCACTTTCCTACAGAGAGAACAACATATTTAATCAAACAACACATTTTGTATCGTGCTAATCTATTTTTTTTTGGAACAAAATGTGTTTTGCATTATTTTCTCTTATACCGTAACTCTAATTCATCTACCCCTTTGTATGTTACACTAAAAAATTTATCATTTATGAAATATCTAAGATTTTAAAAACGCTACGTTATTTATCAGTGATATTCATAATGTAGCGCTACAAAGCTGCAAAATTTTATGAAAGTTGAAGAAATTTTCTGTCTGAAAATGAACGTGTTTTGTTCAGGCTCTGGCACATTTCGCGAAAACAGCCTTAAAAATGATAAAGGTGCGTAATTTGCGAAAAATATATTGTGTTGAAAAAAAACCTCATTTTTATTGAATAAGAAATTAAATATAAGCGAAATGGATCTTAAAGTCGTATTTGTTTGAAAGTTTTGTACCAATATTTGCCATTTAATGTAATTCACCGGTAAATGCAAAGAAATATAAACTATAAAATTAAGTACCCTATAAAGTTTGAAGTGAGTACTCTAAAATGTACAACAAACAGATAAATTATCATTTAGTTTTTTATTTTAATAATTTAATATTAATTAAGACCATATTTTACCTTGCACAAGCAACAGTTCATGCACTGCTTAGGAAGAAATAAATCAAAGCTAATTTTCTAAAAATACTCCTTTAATGTCAGAAATAACTTCCGGTTATCATTTGAACCGACAAAATTTTATTGGAATAAATTTATTCTATTTACAAAGCATGCTTTGAATAAAAAAAAGGAACGAAATTATAATAAATGCAAAAAGGAACGTGTCGAAATTTTTATTTTCTTACTATCTTGATTTAACATTTTGAAATTACAAATAGTTAAGCGTGTCTAGTTAAAAAGACCTGAATGTCATTTTCAGGCACCATCAATCATAGCGAGCAATTGACCCGCAATTGGACAGTCTTCATTTCATGCCTAATTACATTTGTGAAACATCATTTACAATGAGCATCCTTTGTACAGTGGGGATTTACTCATTTTGTATTCCGTTCCACGTATCTTCCGTAGAATGGTGCTCATAATCTACGCAGCAATGAATCATCGTGATACGCTATCAATGAATTAGGAGAAAAATAACCATTTACATTTTGACAAATTAACTTTTTTCCCCAGGGAATATACAGATATACACATAGTTAAACTTATTTTAGGATACATCTAGAAACTTTTTATGTGCTTGGTTTCATACAGACCGACGAATGAAATAACTAAGTGAATAATTACGAGTGAAATTTCAAAAGAAAAATAGTAACATTTTACTCATTTTCGCCTTCCACTACTTTCATTCTCCAGTTTATATGGATGCTTTATTTATAAAACTTTAGAATAATGCTAAATCGGAATTGACTACGCAGGTTAAAGAAGTAAAGCAATGAGAGAGAGAGAGCAACTAACGTTGAACAAATTATTGGTTACAAATAAGCACAGGGGCAACACATACAGTCAGAAAAAATTCGTCAATTTTTTTTTAAAGAAAGGATCTTTTATTTTGCACAAATCACTGAAATAGTATTTCTACTTAATAGAATTCAATATGCTCTGGCCTCTTTATGGTATACTTATTTTAGACTGATATTGTTATATCTGTGTGTTAACAGCTGGAGACTAAAGTAAATAAAAAAAGTCATATTTTCTTTTAAGGGAATATTTTATTTTAATACCGTAAAATACCGGTAAATTAATATATTTGGTACTTACATTTTATACTATAGAGCAAATTCACCAAATCAAGAAACGTCTACAATATAAAAAATGTCGCCAAATGCTGTCATCATTAGTATTCTCTGAAAATGCACGGGAACGATTTTCCACTATTGGCTACATACACTGGAAATTTTTACAAAAATTAACAAATAAAATTTTTTTAAGGAAAGGGAGGCTTAAGGTCAAAAGTCCACCATTCTTGTGTGTATTATATCTCTACACGCCACCTAACATATTTTTTTGATTTTGTCGAATTCATGAACAAAAACAGTAGAAAATAGATTATTGAATTAATAATTAGCATTAATTAATAAAATAAGTTGTTAATAACAAATAGGCATTTAGAGACGCCTTTCGATATGACGAAATTGGTCGACGGTATACAGTTCTTCAGTGGTACTTGGGTTCGAGCCTATGACACGTCAGCCACGAGCTCGTGAGCTGGGCCAATAGGCTATCGTGTGTGTGGCCTCATGTATAACCGTAAGTTCCTACTATTTTTTATGAATATATGGTTGAATTGTCAATGTATGGTTTTTAAGAAAAGATATATATATATATACAGATTTTAGAAACTTATTTAAAACTCGACAATTTTATAAACTCAATTCATTAAAAAGGAAGAGGTACTAAATCTTATATAATAAGGAAAGAAATTTTTTTATTTAAACTTTTGAGCAAAGTATCACGAATAATCAAAGTATTAGTATCAGAAAAATAGGCTTAATTCCAGTGACGTCATAGACACCTGATAAAGGCAATAATGTACTTCTAGCCAATCAGCTCATGCGCTTTGCTGTTGCTAACTTTTGCTTTCTGTAGAAACTTTCGTTTAAAAAAAGTACATACTTGTCAACAATAACAACTCACATAGGTATGGAAATTTAAGAGTATACGTACACAATACACATTTTTAAAATGTTGAAACACTTTTGGTAGAATTTTAATACTTAAACACCTTTACTCAATTACCAAATTTGAAACTGTATCTAAACTTTTCAAGTTGATGTCTAATATCAATTGTGAATTCAATGGAAAAAACACGTGATTCCCAGTACAAAGGGAACATACCTTAGAAATGAATGATCTTAGTTTCACTTTGGAAAGCTAAACCAAATGATTCCATATCAGAAATAAGTTGATATTACGTTCTGCAATTAGATTTTTCTGTAATTAGTTAGGTCATTTCTATGGAACTATATACAGAATTAACTAAGAACAAAATTTAGTTGGTCCTTGCACGATCCACAGCTTTCGGATAACTCGTGCTCTTCTCTATTTCTTCCGCACATTTTATTTAGATATATCGACTCAAATTAATCCAGTTGATTAGCTTTCCGGAATAAGGACGTTTTAAGGAAGGGGTTAACTGAGCCCGGACTAAGGACTTCGTTAAGATTATGATCCAAATAATTTTAATCATCAAATATTATTCTCGGATATTTTCTCCTATAAATTAGGAATTTGGGGCCATATGCCAACTAGAAACTATGACAAGACTGCATTTTTTAACATTTCCATGTCTAGGCCTAGGTCTACCTCCACACTTCACCATTTAGGCAAAAAGACAGTGTAGTCATTCTAGTCAGATTGTGAGATGGTAAGTTATGAATATTTATTTGTTACAGGGTACCGTTTGTATAAGTATTTGACAACATATGCTGTAAACTTTCAACTTAAAAGAGTCGCAGGTGGATCCTACTTTTGCATAGAAGCCTATGTCCTCAAGACGTCACTGATCCCGACTTATACGAGGGTTGGGCATAAGTCATGACAACTATTTTTTTTTTGTATATATGTGAATGGATCATAAACGTATATGTGTCGTGTAAAGTTCTGCAGGCATAGTGTGTGTACAAAGAACAGAGATGGCTCTGTAATAGCCGGTAGTAGCGCAGCGAGGGCTGTGAAATCAGTTAGTTGGTGAGTGTCGTGTGATGGAAGTAACCTGTGTTTAGCAGCGTTCTTACATCAAAATAACCGTTCTCCGAGGGAAAAATGCGATGGAATGTCACAGTGAATTAGTGGAAGTCCTTGGAAATAATGCCTTACCATACCGTACAGTAGCACGGTGGGTAGACTGTATACTGTGTTGTCGTTCTTTTTCACCTTGAAGACCATATTACCCTGTATATATATATATATATATATATATATATAATACCGTAATAAATTAGTGTGTTACGATATTTCAATGCTATTCATTTTCAACACATGCAGTTAACACCTTGTCCTTTCTGTATATGTCACATTTTCCAGCCGGACGTATCTTCAAGAAAAAAACAGTTGCCATGACTTTTGCCCCAATCCTCGTATTTACCCTTGAATTTTATTATGAATAACTGCCAATCAACCTAAACAAATCTGGTCGATTCTACAATATTCCTGAAAAAGATTCTGCTTACAAATCGGTTCGATTTTAACGATAGCACGAGATATTTGCTGATCGATTAATTGACGATTGCTCGGGATATTCTTTAAGACATGTAATGATTTCTACTCATTATAAAAGGTGAATTGAAGATTAAAAATTAAGGGCATCAAAAATACTTTCCAATCCGACGGGATTCAACAGCATTTTAGACGTTATAAACATAAACGTTGATGCCTTCAATGGAATTCTAATTCTGACCTCATTGTCCGGTCGACCAATGCTGAAGCCATTCGACCACGTAAGCGACTCACTTCACAAAAAGTATATTTTTAAACTTCAGCGACCGATTCGCGTGGGAATGACAACCGAGAAAAAAGAACGATGTTACTTGTTCTGGATAATTCTCCGTATAATTAATCCATTTATTTTTCGCAATATCCGCCGTGTCCCCAGAAGGCCCCTCTGGTTACGTGCCGATAATTCGGTGGCGTTTGAAGAGGATTTTATGGAATACGGAAGCTTGCGGTAGAAGGGTCCATCTATCATGTGTTAGTTGACTGTATGACAGGGCTATTGTTCGAGTGACGGATTGGTAAACACGAGAACGCAGTAGTACAAGGTATGGATTGCCCCATGAATAAATTAGATGAGCGTCGGCAGTTTTAAAGGAGACAGTTTTCCTGAAGCTATTATCGCTTCACCAGTTGCCCCTCTGATTCAACTGTCCCTTTTCGTTTCAACCAGAATATTCGTGAGGTGTCGAAATGCTTTAATATGCTATAAGAAAAGAACCTGGTTGATGAATGGAGACATAGTTGATTTATATATAATTGAGAGTTCCAATTAGTATTGAATGAGAACGGTTGAGCAGAATAAATTTTCTGATTATCATTAACTTTTAAGTGAATTTCTAATAAGTATTTAGAAAGGTTTATTAATAAATTAAGAAAAATGATCTACACCAGTGGTTCTCAAACTGTAGGGCACGCCCTTTGGGGGAGAGCATATCGGAAAGTAAAAAATAAAAGATTACTTTAAAAATTATATTAATTTACTAGATGGAAACGAAACAAAATATATTCTGACTCAATAAAAAATGATACACACCTTGGCATGTTTATCGCAATTATTGCAATTTAAAAATTAGAATGAAATAAGTAATATAGTACTTTACCCTAATACTTAAAAGTATATAACTTACTTGAAATATCTATTACTGGGGGTCACCTCACAAAAATCCGGGTGAAAATCGATTTTTCAATTTTGATTGAAAAAAATAAAACCCCCCTTTTTCTTTCTAAGCAATTTAAATTTGGTTCTAACTGAATTAGAAGTATTTTTAATTTTTTTAAAAAAAGGTTTACACCTGTCAAACCCCAAAACAGAGGATCGCCACCCCCCCTCAAATCAAAACAAAAACACATCTACTTTTCACCCTTTTTTCAAATAGTTTAAATTGTTTAAAAAAGAATTTATTTTGATCACAACTTATTCAGGAAAGAAGTGAAGTAATAGTTGTAGATGTTTTGTTTACTTTAACACCGAGTTATTTTTTTTTACCTCATTAAATACAACGAATTTCTGCTATCTTTGGGAATAGTGTTTTCCACAAAAACAATAATGAAAAAATTTTTTAAAAAACGTTTTACAACTCGGTTAAATAATAAAACCTTTAAAAACGAAAGTTTGAAAAAATTAAAAAAACCCAAATTTTCGATGAATTAAACGTTGATAACAGTCAGACGATTTAAACAAAAATAATTCAGCTTTAAAGCAAAGTTAGGTAAGTTTAATAAAGAGTATTTTTTTTTTTGATTTTTTGAATGTTTTTTGGAAATGACTGACACTGTACTGTTTTCTTGTGTTTTAAACAACATTAAAACATAAATAAAATGTCAAGGGATTCACATAAATTTTGGCTACAAAATTGTTAATATGTTGTGATTTTTTGTGGTCTTATTCAAACATTTCTTAATATCAGGTTTACTAAAACAGTAGTTAATCAAAAAAGATACAAAATTATAGGGTAACAATAGACTTTCATTTTATGAGGTATATTAAAAGAAGGGTTGAAAATATTTTGGGGGTTTATAATTTGTCACCTACACAAAGTGATTTTACGATTCCAGAATACATTAAAAAACCGACAGAAAAAGTAACTAAAGGTTCCATTAACTGCGCCGAAACGATATCATTTAATATTGGATGCAAAAATGATTGACTATCGATGGTACCTGGAAAAAAGGGGGCCATACTCATATAAAGGTTTTGTTGGGCATTTGTTTGGGGACACGGGGAAGGTTGTTGATACTGAAATATTGTGGGGAAATGCTCATGAAATTTTTAACAGCAATGTATATAGCATGAGTGTTGGGAAAAATTACATTGTAAATAGTAGGGGAAAGGGAGTTGAAGAGATGTACTTTTTTATTTTTTTATCTTTTTATCGCTCACACAAAAATTTTCACAATTTACGATATAAAATATTTGGGCTCTAAAGCATACAAAGCAGTTTTAGAACCTAAACCTTAAAAATATGTCAATATTGGGAAAAAATTTGAATGTGTTGGTCATGTTGTGTGTGAGAAAATGATGGGGACATGACTTAGGGCGTTAAAAAACAAAATTAAAAAGACAAACAGCATGAGGACATAAAATTTAGGATGCCATAATGGCTTGATAGATACATAAATAGAAAATTTTAAAAATACATGTTTTGGGGTATTCAAAACAACTCAAAAATTTCAATAAGGAAGCTATTTGGGTGATTTTTGATAAAATCTGCACAAATTTGAATCCCGACACGGTTTATGCCGGGGGAAAAGACTTGTGGTGTATATATAATATGTCCAAACTGAAAAGGGTTTCACATATACAAACACAACACCATTGCATAGGGAAAAAAAATTTTAGAGATTCTGCTTGAAATTTTTTTTCTAAATGCACTTAATAAAAAATCAAAATATTAAAAAAGCGGAAATAGTATTTGGTGATAAATTTAAAACTGTATTTGTGCAGTTGGGGAAATTTAAAACTACGTATATGAAGTATATATTTATATAATGAAAGCTTTATTACCAAATTAAAAGTTTTAGATGTATTAAACATTTAATCCCTGGATTTTTCAAATGTCGAGCGTTGAAGTAGATTTTGCGGGATTAGAAAAGCAGAATAGGAGTTTTACAATGAACCAAAGAAGCTAGAATTAAAACAAACAATTAAAATGTAGACAAAAAGTGATCTTTCAGATGGCATCAGCAATTCAAGTTATAGTTCTGGTATATTAGTTAATGGTAAATTTTACTTTAAATCACTATTTTTAAAAGTATAAATTTAAACCAAAAGGAACATTTTGAAAACACTACTTATTTTTAGCCTTGAAAATTTTTCACATGTGTTAAAAAAAATACAAATGAATATTTTTAAAGAGAGATTTTGTCAAAAAAATTATTCAAAAAAAAATTTATGGATTAAAATGTACAAAATTTTCATCGTTTTAAAAATTTTTACGTGTTTCTCCACATATGAATTTTTAAAAAAAAAATAATCAAAAAATTTTTAAAATTCCCCTTAAAATAAAAAACAATACAATGAATACACAAAAAAAAATTTATGACAAACCTGCCATTTTAAAAAATGTTCCTTAAACTTGGTCATTTTTAACATTACGGAGATAGGGAAAATGCTGCGTGAAGTGACCCCCTTAAAAGTAAAACGTACAAAATGTAATATTTATCCTGGTACTTTTCACAGTTTATATTGTAGCTTCAGAGTCAAAGTACATTATTATTGCATTTAACACTTTGATATTGTATGGGGGAAGCGATGAAAAGTGTGGAAAATTGGGTCGCGAACATTGAAAATTTGAGAAGCATCGATTTACCCATAACTTAACGTTCAAATTGTAAGCTAGAAATAATATTTTTTTTGAAAACAGATAGTTTACTAAGAATTTTATTTTCATTAAAGAAAGGAGCGTGTATTTTTTAAAATTTTTGGGGCAGGGTTTTTCAAATGGGGGCCCTAGAAATTTTAGCAATATTTTTAAAAACATTCTAAAAACATGTAAAAATTATTTCAAAAACTTTTTGAGTTGCAACTTCGAGCGATATTTTTATTCATTACTCGTTGATTGTTTTAGCTATCAGGCATGGAATTTAAAGTTCTATTTTTTCGTCAGATATATGTTATAAAAATTGCGTTAATTTTTTTTCTTTTAAGGTAATGTATTGAAAACAATTACAGTAAAATATGAAATTGAAATATATATTAAGGAAATATATGTATATGGCATAACTCAATGGAAAACGAATGCTAGAAATTTTTCATAGTAAAAAAACTGATCGGAAATTGAATTTCAATTATAATTGGAAAATTAAAAAGTGAAACAATTTCAAACATACTCTTCCTTAAATATTTAAGTTAGAAAAAAATGAGTTTATGATATTATTCTCGATTGTCAATTATTTTTACCAATATCAATCACGGATACATTTTGCCAAGCCATCGAAAAATGTAGATTTGAAAAAATTGAGCTTAAAAAAGAGAGAGAGAGAGCTACCAAAGGAAACTTTTCGAAATTTACACTGTCCATCTTTCAATATTAAATCTATCTATTATTTAATTTTCTGAGGGAAAATGGAAAATTTATTCTATTTTTATTAATAAAAACTAAATAGTGTAAAATAAATAGTACGGTTAGATTCAAGTATATGCCAAAGGGTTGTAATCAAATAAACTTCCTTTATTATCATCAAATGTTTACCACAGCAATCAAGAAAACTTGTCCTTTGTGAACAAGTTTATTTTTATTTACATATATCTAGGATTATAAAACTTTCTACTCATATAAAGTGAAAGAAAATTGAAAAAAAAAACTTTGGTATATCGGTAATACATTTAATGCAAACAGTGTGTCTAACTTTTTTTTTGCAATACCAAAGATCAAAAAGGATCAAGTACTTTTGAAAATGTTTCATTTACTTAAAAAGTTGAACATTTGTCATTCATTTAATGTGAAAAACAGAAACTGAGACGAGAAAATTCACAATGTGTGGAATGGTTTGTCCTGTTATAAGAAAATACTTATTGAAATTATATCTGACCTTTTCACCTGAGAAAAAATAAAAACTAAGAAATTATTGAAAAAAGTAACAGTGAATTTCAATCAATCAAGTGTAATCAGTCTGCATCCGAGATACTCAACCTTTATTCTCGCCAGAGCACATACATACGACAGATATTTCTCCAGGGGCGTAGCGACCGCCATATCAGTGATACGAGGCCTCCAAGTTACAGGGGCTTCAACGTGTAACTACAGTCCCACTAACATGGCTCCCACTAACTATTATTATATCTAAAAAGCGCCCCTGAAGGAATTTTGATACAGGACCCCTTCAGAGCTAGCTACACCAGTGTATTTCACGCTCCGCACTATGAGAATAATGGAAGAAAACACTTTAAAGCAGTGTTTCTCAAACTTTCATTATTTGTGACCCAATATTCAATCATAAATTTCATCGCTCCCCCTCCCTCTATACACAAATAACAATGCATTGAATTCATTAACACTATACTTTGACGCTAAAGCTACAATACGATTTTATAACCTTTTAAGTGCCACCAGTGTATATATGCATCTCGCTCAACCGGTGCGTTAAATTCCTTGGACGTATATATACGTCTTTCCGAAGGCTTTGGAATGCAATAAGAGGACCTTGACAGTGTTTGTGTAGGATTTAACTTTTATCATTGGATTTTCTTATTTATTTCTCTTCTTTCCCCCTCTTCCAATTCATCACATACGTGCGTCTACGTAGAAATCGGGGGCATTGGGGAGCGAATCGCGTAGCTTTTAATCGGCAGTGAAGGGATTAATTATAAACCGAATAAATTATTACGATGTATTCATTTTTGTACATAAATTTATATATGAAAAGCCCATGAGGTTACTGGTAATAATTGAACTTGTTCTTAACTTAGTATTCTTAAATTAATTATGAAATACCTTGTGAAGTACTGATACATTAACAAGTATATTATAGCTGTGTACTTTATTTTTACTATGTCAGAATGTATTTTGTTTGTTTACTTTCAGTAAATTATATAATAATTTTTTAAATAATCGTTTATTTTCGACTTTTCAATATGCTCGCGCCCTCCTCGTAAAATCGCACCCCACAGTTTGAGAAACGCTGCTATAAGACCAAAGCAACATTGGACACAGTTAAATTGATGAAAATTTAATACTCATTTTTTTGGCTCTTATTTTAATACTATATTAGTTTCTCTATCAAAGACACTCAAAAATATTTGCTTTTATGCGTTTTTTTTATTGAGTTATATCGATTTTCTTTCATCCCTGACAACCTTTTTTTGCATTCTACAATTAAAAAAAAGGCACATAATAGCAAAATTGATGTACCGGTTGATTCAAAAATAGTATGACCATTTTCAGAGCATCATGAATTTTTATTGAATAAAGTTATTTACTTGAAATTTTCAGTGTGGTTTCCTTTAGCATAGTACACTTTAAGCAAACGTTTAGCCAAGCCAAATGAGCTTTCTCAAACATTCTGGGGGGAATTTTTCTAACTATCTCTTTGATTGATTTTTGAAGCCCTTGGAGAGTTCTTACTTTACATCTATTTAATTGTTTTTTTAAGTATTTCCATAAAAATACTCACAAGGAACACAGTTGGGATTCCTAATTCTCATAAGAAGAAAATTTTTATTTTTTTTATTTTTTAGGCATTTTAATGTTGATTTTGCAGTACGACATGGTACAGAATCTTGGTGAAAGAAAAACTTTCCTCAAATGGTAAAGACGTTTACTTTTTTTGATCATGTGCCTCAAAACTTTTTGCTGATAGTATGTAAGCATCAATTTCAGCCTTTGTTTCTACAAAAAATGTTTTTTTAAGCCTTGAGAGGACATTTCCATCCATACTAAATACCTGACGGCTTACTTGCCTTTTCCAAAAGAGTTGCGTCTTTGCGACGCCTTTTCGCGTGAAATATGTTGCATCCTCGTTTCGCCAGTTGTAAATGACAGATGAAACAGTACTTTATCCTAAGTTGTTCATGTTTTGTATATACCTTTGCGTAACATTAAATACAGAGGTTAAGAGTGTTTTCTTCGTTTTCTACGGTTTTGCAGACATTTGACGACGGACTGGTTTTATTTACCTTTTTATAACCATTTTTCTTTATCTGACGACAAATTGCCGATTGCGGTACCTGTAGCTTCTTCGCCAAAGTTCTTTGAAGCAGAGGATTTTTTACAGCGATAATTGTTTTCAACTCCTTTTTTTCTTTTTCATTAAGGACTTCTTTCATTCACATTTTTTTTCTGGAACTTTTGATTGCGAGCCAAATTTTATTTCGTTTCAAATTTTGGATAGTAATGCTTTAGAAAAATGTCTTTTTCGATTTTTAAAACTTTTATTTATAACAGAATTTCAACAAACCCCTACTTTAAAAGCCTTAAAATTTTGTTTCGGGTTTGAGGATGATATTTCGGTACTATTCCAATAATATAAATGGCTAGATTAGTATTTTAAATGTTTCTTTTTTAAAATAAAACCACTAGTAAAACGATAGAAATTCACCATAATTAGTTATATGCTTTTAAGTTTGGTCTCACTAATTTTGAATCAACGGGTATGTGATTGCTTGTTGGTAGAATTTCCAGCTAAATTTTAAGTGCATTGTTCTTAAATAATTGAATTTCTTAGTGCAATGGGCCATGTCGGCTACTTAGAAAAGGACGATAAGCCGCAGGTTGAGTATCACAGGTCTACATAGACACAACAACTATTGGTGGCTGTGAAACTTTTTCGGAAATAAATATTTTCATACTTAGCTTTGTTTTCAATTTTCACATAACTTAGATAACAATTGTTTAATTGAGGACGATACATTAAATCTTCCAATTTGTCTAAGTACAATAGGACATTCACTATCTCATGTACAAAGTGTAGAAGGACAAGAACAAAGACCTACGCCAAAATTGCTTACTGCTTCAAGTTAAGTTGATTCAAGTACATTATCACACAAGTATTACAAAAAGGAGTTAAGTGTTGGATTGATTCTACAGTTTAATTGATTCAAAATATATATTTCCAATTGTTATACACGCACATCTGACTCCACATAATGATTTCATCGATGAAAGCTTTACTGCGTGAAAAACAAATGAAAATAAATGATGGGTCCATAAGCTGTCAGAAATTCAATCCTTCTATTCTACGATCTACTTCAAGAGAAGTCTTAAGATCAGGAAGACAATAAAATAAAAAAAAAACAATAAAGGATTCTATTAAAAATTGCGTGTTTAATTATAAGCATTTATTTTTAATCATTTATATTAAATCATTATCTAGAGTCAAAACTTCATTAGAGAACATAATACCAGTAATCTCTTAGACAGTTCACATTTAATCGCAGCTCTTACCGGAAATTTATTAAAACTAATTAAAAACTGACACGTTATTTATTCAAATCTCTAATGCATTGCAAAATTGCTTCGACTTTCAAGAAAAAAAAAACAAGACAGGAAGAAGACAACCTAAAGGAAATGTCGGCTTTTGCAACCAACACTCTTTCTAAATGAGTCGTGTAAATGGACCACACGATGGATTGCGTGCTTTGTCATGTTAGGGACATATCTCAACATGCAAAGAAGAGCAGCGAAAAGAGACACGATTTTACAAAATTGCTTTCTGTGGTTCAAGTGATGGCGATCTTCTTGCACGCGATCGGAGAGAGCTAAAAGTATGTCGTCACGAAGACTTTGAGGATAAACTGCCCTTTTTTCTTTAAAAAAATATATTTCAGCTGTTAGTGGCTCTTGAACATATGTAAATGACGATTTTCGAAAGCAATCTTTCACGGTAGAAATGTCAAAATTAATTTTTGATGTTCTCTAAGAGGTAATCCTTTAAACTACAGAATGTGTCACTCCTAAAGTGATAAAGTTTGGTAGTTTGAGAATTCGGCGAAAGAATGTCAACTTTTTGGACTGAAGAAGCAACTATTTTTAAGGAATGAAGAAGCAATTATTTCTAAGGGGAAAAAAACATACCTATAAGTATAGGATTCAATAACTTATTCTCAGATTATTGAATTTTGTCACTGAAAATCTATGGATCCTAGTTTTACTCCGTGGTCGCATTAAGAAAAAAATTATTTTTTTCCGAATCCGAAGAGGTTATTATAATTCATTTCAGATTAAATAATTAATTAAAAACATAATTAATATGTTGGGGAGTTTTATATGTCTTTTCTTGATTACCGACATATATTTTAAAAAGGAGCAAAAATTTTTTTAATACAAAAAGTTTCAGAATATTGCAAAATAAAAAGATACATTTGTACTATCGCAGCAATCGCCAACGCTCAAGATAACTCACCAAGTTGGCAACCCTGGTTTCCTATGTGTCGTACGCGCTGAATTTACAACCATGTGCTCATATAACGTCGCCAACAGGTTACGATAATACGTACCGTAAAATCCGACGTATAACGCGCACATATACTATCAAGCTGCATTTTAGAATTTTTAAGTATGTTCGCCGTATAACGCTAACCTATTTTTACGAAGAGATCTGAAATGATAAATACAACGTTTTATGTTTTGAAGTCATTTATTCGAAATATTATTCCAGACTTTTGAAATAATAGTATATTTCTAAAAAACTAGAACTTTTTAGTTCATAAGGTATGTCATTTCTTTTAAATAAACCGTATTTCCATATGTATAGAAGTAACTTATATTTTATCCTCATCTCTTTTGTTATTTTTAAAGCTATGGTTTTTATACTCGGCGTATAACGCGCACCCTGATATTTCGATCTCATTTTTTGAGTTCAAAGTGCGCGTTATACGCCGGATTTTACCGTAAGTCCGAAAAAAATAACACAACATGTACTTAAAATTTAAAAAAACAATTAGTATGAAGTTCCAGCTATATGCTGGATTTGCGCTCGGATAATCCATCGGAAGATTGCTTATGAAGATATTAAAACTTTTTGGACTTTTTTTCCTTTTTCATAAGGGCCAATTACTCAAACATTACTATTGTAGCAATCTAAAGCTGAAGTCGTTATGCAAGTCTCTTAATTCCTCGGGAAATAGAAAAAAAACTATTTTCGTGTATGATTATATGTATCAAAAAACATTAGTTTAAAAGGGGTTTATGAAAATATTCGATAAAATAATTTCAGACCTATAATTTTTTTTTACTATAATAACATATACTAGTTTTCATCCCTACTGCAGTGGTCGATAAATAAGTACCAAGCTTACTTGGGGACTTAAACACTGGAGGTCTCGCTTCAGACTGACCACCTCATGCACCTCAGCGCTCAATGGTCACGTATACTGGAATGGGCACAATAAGCCCTGGCCTTCATGGGCTGTTGCGCCACTGAGTTTTTGTGTTTTACATATTAGAAAATAAAATAAAATGTAGATTTAGAACAATTGCTTGTTTGTTTAATTGAGTAGGTTATATGGGATATCGAGAAGGGCAAATGCTTCATCCTATTTAGAATTGTAAAAATTAGGAAATTAAAAGTCTCAACGCAATAGTAATATCCGTACTGATTTAAACATTTTATACAAAATTTAAATTAAATATTTTGTCAGATATTGAAATTGCTGTTTTTTCTCTATTACAAATGTGCTAAAAAGTATATTATAGAATATTGTTTTGATACAAATTCATTTATACGAAAATGTAAAATTATGTATTGCAAATTTGCAATATTTTATGCAATGCCTTCTATTTTGTGCCCGCGGTACCCACTTGTTCATGATTCCGAACTCGTTACCAATGTTGTTTCTGTCGAGTTATGATTGAGCAATGCATTAACGACCATCCGACTAGAAGGAATGATACATTCTGAATATGTCGGGGCTCAGTCTTCACGTCAGCAGTTTGGAAAATGGGGTGCTAGCTAACATGCCCTCCTCGTCACTCGATTCAAAACTGTGAAACTGTTTTCGAGTAGCCCCATGTTGCTTCTAAGTATGACGAAGAAAGAAAACTCGCTAGCAATCTCTTTTACTAGTTGCACTGAACATTTCCAGCTGACTACTTTTACTTAACTAAAAGGTTCCTTAACCAAGCTAATACGCTTCTTAATTTGGAACAACGATCAGATGGACATATGATTTCACCCGCCACCATTACATTTCCGTCACTCTGCCATACGGACGTTGGAAAAACCCCTATTGATTAAATTTTACAGAACTATAATAGCAGGAATATATATTTTACGAAAAAAAATGATAGAATATCAACCAATATTGCTACAAGCAAAAAACAAGTAATTAACGCGTGGAGGAATTGAATGATAACTTAAACATTTGAAGCTTTTTCGAGGGTGATATCTTCTATTCACAATTTAACTACCGTAAGCTAAATATTTCTATCAACAGATGAAAGCTAAACTCTACTACTATTGCTATATACTCTAACGTGTACTCATATATATTTGTAACTATATTCATGTTTTTATACATAATAAATCAAATGTTTGTCTTTTAAACGTTATTTTGAAAAAAAAATTAATCAAAGTATTAACGATAGTATAACAAAAATACATTATAGAAAGAAATTCTATGCATGTACATCAAGCGGGCAAAAAATTGCAAAATATGAATTCTTGCGCAAAATCTTAAAAAAAATGAAAAAGATCTATTTTTAAATGTCTCCACTTTAATGAACTGTAAAAGCTGTTAAGTGCAACGCTCTGGATAGAGAATATAATACATAGTAAACAATATCCTGCGTTAATCTAATTATTATAATAGTTATTTAACAGAACATTGTTAAGCACATTTTATTATTTAAATATAATTCAAACTATAATTTGGAGATTGAGTTAAACATATTTTAACGAGAGACAGAAGCTTTCAATTAACTTAAACAATGAGTTGTTAATGCAATAATGAAGATAAATGCATGTAGCTTACAACAATGCGTATTGTGTTGTAAATTACATACAACAAACATTGTATTATTATTAGTTAAGAGTATTTTTTTTTTAAGCTAGCATCTTTTAGTACATTTTACTAGTTTATTTTTTCAAACGTTCTGAGTATTGTTTATGTTCACTTAAGGATCACTAGAGAGGCGTGATAACTGTACGAGGGGAGCGCGAGCATATTGAAAAGTCAAAAATAAGAGATTATTTTTTTAAAAAATGTATTAATTTACTGAAAAAGTAAACAAACACAAAATACATACACATAATAAAAAATGTCATAATAAAAAATAAATTTCACATTCACATAGATATAATACACTTATAAATATATTAGTACTGCACAATGTACTTTATAATTAATTTAACAATACAAAGTTGGGAACAAGTTTAATAATTACCAGTAACCCCATGGTCTTGTCATAAGCAAAATTATATACAAAAATGAACACTTATCTTGATAATTTTTTTTCTACGGTTTATAAATAATCCCTTAACTGCCGATTAAAAGTAAAGCGATTCGTACCCCAATGCCTCCGTTTTTGACGTAGGAGCGCATTTGATGTATTGGGGAAAGAAGAGGAAGAAGAGTAAGGAAATCCTCTGATATAAATAAATCCTTCGCAAACACTGCCAAGGTCTTTTTATTGCCTTCCAAACCTTCGAAATAATTTTATGGATAGCATTGCGCTGAAAAGATTGTTGTTCGGAAAGACATATATATACGTCCGGGGCATTCCGTGCACCGGTTGAGTGAGACGTATATATACGTCGGATGGCACTTAAGAGGTCAAAGTCGTATTGTAATCTTAGCATCAAGGTTTAGTATTATTGAATTCAATGCATTGTTATTTGCATGGAGGGGGGGAGATCAAAATTATGATTGAATATTGGGTCGCAAATTTTGAAAGTTTGAGAAGCACTGACATAAACTAATAACGAGGCATTTTCATTATCAAACTTCCTTTTTCTAATGGGCTGCATTTTGGCAACTTAGCCTTTGCAGACACGGCAAGTCCCCAAACCGTGAGAGCCTTTTCACGGCGGCAACATCGCTACCTAATTTGACGCTTGAATTAATTTTTATTTCAATCTCTCGTCGGATGCCAAATATTGCTATGACGTAATTTTGCGGAGAGAGCATCAGTGCCAAATTGATGCTCAATGGATCGTTATATGCCACACAGTCATACCACATGCGCGCCTACGATTTTCGCATCCAGAAAGTTTATTGACTCCAACCGGGGTCGAACCCGCAACCTTAGGCTGACGAAATGGGCACGCTACCACTAAGCCACCAGAGCTGATACATTATGAAACAATTTTTATGTAAAATGTATCACACACACACACATAAATATAATTAAGGAATCCGACTACGTTCGGAGCCGTGATTTTGCAATAGCGTATATATATATATATATATATATATATATATATATATATATATATATATATATATATATATATATATATATATAAATGGATAATATTTATATTTAGTGTTACTTAGATTAGAAAATGTATATAAAATTGTTTTAAGAATAGTATTACAATAAAAAATTATTTAAGTGTAATATTTTGACAAAAAATGAACATAGAATGACCGCTATTCAAAATAATCTCCTTTTGTGAAAAATGCTTCTATTATAATAATATTTTACCCGTATATAGCTCAGACCTCTCTACAGAGGCTCAACTAGAATTTTTGAAATATATAACTTAGAAGAGGGTTTATTCATGTTTTACGACAACAGGGGAGAGAAATTTTATGAAAAAACGCCGATAAGTATTTCAATGGGTTGTAACTCTGAAAATAATGTGAATTTTTCGAAAATCATAGTTCAGCCTCTGTACAGAGGTCTGAGCTATATACAGGCAAATTATTATTATAATAGAGGCATTTTTACCAAAGGGAGAACATTTTGAAAAAAGAATATTCTAAGTTAATTTTTTGCCAAAATATTGTATTTAAATAATTATTTTTTGTCAAAATGTCCTTAAAACAATTTTATACATGTATTCTAATCTGACACTAAATATCATGAAAATTATGCATTTATGCGCCTTTTTAAAATCACGGTTCCGAACGTAGTCGGATACCTTAAAGCATAAAATTCATATTTTCTTTCATCATAATTTAGATAAAAACAAACCGTATTAGTTTCTACCATATTTTTAAAGAAGAAAGTTTTAAAAAAAGCTTTAAATTCTCAACTTATGATACAATATTGATCTTATTTTTTTTTTGTTTTTGTTTTTGTACCTATTTCTTCGTTAATTACAATTATTAAGACTCAAGCAGACAGTGTAAACTATTATATAATGGCCATCTGTACACTTGAAACAAAAATCAATAATAAAACACTGATAATGATGGACTGTAACTGTAAATAATGCGTATAAATCAGAATTGTTTATTATCTTTGTCTATATTTAAAACAAATTGCTTTGTTCTGATATAATTAAAATAGTAACAAATGTACAAGTAACAACTCTATTTATAATATTAAATAATGGTATCTATTTTAAGGGTCAATGAAAATCGATTACACAAGCCAAACATGAAAATAAATGTTGTTAAAAATAGCATTTCAATTACTTTTTAGAAAGAAACAATGACTTTCAATTAGGGAAAACAAATGTTGTGATAGAAAAAAGTTAAAAGCTACATTTAAATCTCTAATGTAAAAAGATTTAATGAAACTAAGGAATTTCATGCTTTGTTGCTTTCAATTCTTTGATGGTAATTTCAATAATTTTTTATAAGAAAGAGGAATAGAAAGGAATTATATATATTTAAATAAACCAATGCTTTCCGAAGTAACCAAACAATTAATAATAGTAAACAAAATCTGGCAGCAAATTTAATACTGATTTAGTGTTTAAAGTAGTAGATCATGGTAAAAAAGGACTTGTAGGAATACTCTTCTGTAGAAATCATGGCTACAGAATTTAACAATGTATGTCGTGGAAAAAGTTAGCAATGTATAAAATACATGAATTAAAATTTGGAATACCAAAGAGATTACCAATTTAAGTTCGAAATCACACTTGAAAATTTCAAACTCGTTGCGATAAGTAATTGCAAAAGTATTGTCCAAACATTTGGGAAACTTCTAGTTTTTCTAGGATGTTTTCATTTTATACATTTAAAAGCGTATAAAAAGTGAAAAATTACGATTAGGTGTGTGAATATAACATTATAATAATTTACTTTATTGTCTTTTGCTTATTTATGTACAAAAACATAAGTTAAGACTATTAGGCATGCGCAAATTTGTTTCTTTTTGCACTGACATCAAGTAATTTGTATTTATAGGGTAGCGTCATATATTTGGCTTATTTATTTTAACGTCAGCATATAGGCAAGTCCATTGACGATACAGTTAACTTCTGATCTCAGGTGTCAAGTTGTTAGTCACGCGTCCAGCAAATGCAGAAGCGGGGAGTAAGAGGCGTTGTGTGTGGAATGCCGATTACATAACTCTTTGTTGGATGCCTACGTTAATACATGTTTTTAATAGTGCCCACAATGTGATGATCTAATTGTCTGCATAGTTTTGATATTTTTCCAAGTAAATACATTGCAGGCTGTTCCGTAAGCAGGAAAAAATAATTGTTGAGGAACACTTCTGACTATCGCGATCTTAAGCTCATATATAATTTAGAATAAACAAAATATTTTTTGAATAAATATTTTTATATAATTGGCTTTGAAATAACCAGTGATTCTCAGCAGATGCTCATTGCAATATTGAAGATGGTGAAATATTAATTCTAGAAGACTCCGGCATTAGTTTCTTTCAGCTAATTAGTAAATAGTACAGATTTAAGCATATACCAATTGCTTGAAGGAAAAGAGAATCACTGAGAAGAATAACTATAACATATAGTCCCCCCAACTAAAAGAAAATTTCTTTATAAAAAATTATGTTATTATTCAACATATAAGGAAGGGCTGCGTTAGCCCAATGGTCAAGGTATCGAATCATGGTAGGCATGTCATGAGTTCGAGCCCATTATCACTAAAGACCCTCCGTGTAGGGCAGCGATGCACGTTAAATCTGTCGAGAGCTGAAACGTCCTTCCGTTGGTGTGGTGTGGTAGTTAGGAGAGGGGGGTGCCAGCTCAGGTGTCGTCCACGTCACTTGACCAGGGTTCAAAATTACGTGGTGCGTCGCCAAAAGCCCTCGTGTAGCTGAACAGAGCGACCTTACCATTCACTCACTCACTCAACATATAAGGACGTTAGTTATATAAAATTTATTTTATCTGGAGGCAGAAAATAAGATAAAACGTATGTTTAGTAACAAAAAATTTAAATATCCTTAATTATTTAAGTTAGGATTAATGAGGATGTTTACACTGTAAAAAAGAGAGGGAATTTTATCTTTGTAATTAGATACTCGTTGTTCCATAACCAAGAAATTATTTTTAGCCAACTTTAGATTTAAAATTACCCAAACAATTTTTACACTAAAACACAGTCATACAAAAATAAATGAAAACAATCAACCCATTCTTTTCGAAGACCGATAGATTCGCGTACATAGTTTTATCCATGATTATTTTTAAAAACTCTTCACAGACATCTAGCGTCCTTGCAAGAAACATGTGCCTTGGCGTAAGAATCATGATTTCAATGGCCGAAAAGTAGTACTAAAACCAGTCAAAAATTGAATATTGAGACGGGTTTAACATTTACTTGTAAGAAACACTATAGTCTGCTCTCATTAATTTAAATAATAACATTTATCAATACAAACAAATGCGTTACATAATTTCGAACCCAATGAAAGGAGAAAGAAGAAAAAATTTACAAAGATATTGAACAATTATAAAAGTTACTCTGTGTGAAGCGTGCTCCTTAATATTTGTGTTCATAATATAATTTTCCAAGCATAACATAATAGCAATAGCCAATTTAAAATAAAATGATGGGTATAAGTGGTTATATCACTTAGCATTAAAGATAAACTTGGTCAGATGCCAAGGTATGCAAACATGTTGGTATATCCTACTTTACATACCCACTCTATGATAACGTGAAAACTTTGGGCACAGGCAGATGTAAAGGGCATCACAACGTGTCTTTAGAGGAATCAGGACTCTAATTCGCGCCGCTCGACTCTAGCCTCATGATCAAAGCTACGATCGCTCGGCTACTACAACCAAATTTCACCTTACTTGAATATGAATTTCATTATTCATTTCCTTCGGGTAAAAACGTTGAAATTTGCTGAATGTAAGATATTGTTTTTTGATACAGCAAGCGAACTGATCTTAAATGTAAATTCTTAGTAATAACTGTTGTCTATAGTTCTCACATTACATTTTTATAATAAATGAAATTTTGATTAAAGACATGAATTACTCTTTTTTACCTACACACTTTTATGTGTTTATAACCCTATCCTTTGTTACTCTTAGGGCTTGCAAAAATATCAGAGGCTTCAAATTCATGAATTTTAAAAGAAATCGATTCAAATAATATATATATAGTCAAAACACACACACACAACAGAAGAATTATACCTCTAAATAGAATTAATAATAATCGTGTATATAAAACCAAAAACAAAAAAAAAAAAAGAGACAGACGCAACAAAATAATAAGAAACACAATACAAGTACCGTAAAATCCGGAGCATAACGCGCACTTTTAACGCGAAAAATAAGATCCTAACTTATGAGTCCGTGTTGTAAGCCGGGTATAAAAACGATAGCTTTAAAAATAACAAAAGAGATGAGCATAAAAAAAATTTACTTCTACATGTACCGAAATACTATTTATTTAAAAGAAATAACTTGCCTTATGAACTAAAGGAGCTGTAGTTCTAGATGAAAACAATTTTTGCCAAATGTCTGGGATAATCCATTGAATAAATGACTTCAAAAAACAAGAGAAAAGTATATTAATATTTCAAGCTTCTTTGTAAAAAGATGCGTGTTATACGGCGAATATATACCTAAAAATTAAAAAAAAAATGAAAGTTGAAATTATAGGTGAGCGTTACACACCGGATATTTTACGGTAATTATTAAAACTGTAAGAATTTTGCAAAGGGACAAATAGAAAATAAAAGGGAGAAAAAATAGAGGGAAAATGAATATTTATATTTTTGAATTACTAAAAAAAATGTTTGAAATATCCCGAATACAAGTATTTATTTAAATTAAATGCGCACAAAACAAAGAACGCTATAATTATTTTAATATTTATTATGACCTGTTTATATCAGCATATTTTTTCGACTTAATTTGCTTACTGATTTATTTATCCCTAAATGTATTTTATATCTCATTTTAATGCATTAAACTTTTTTTAGAGACCAAAAAGTAAATATCCTCATTCTTGTATAGCTTTGCACGTGCACAATCATTAATGAAACGATGGTGAGATAGAGTAAGTAGAGTTGTGTATACATCTTGTTTGCCAACATTACATGTACAATCAAAACTCGTTTCCTTCATATAATATTATTTAAATATATTACATCAATTATAAAAGCAATAAATTAGGCGAATTATGTAATATTGCGTGATGGAAAATAACTTAATAATAATTATTTGTCGTGGAGCAGTTTTAGATTTTATCTGTTATTGCAAACTAATAATTGATTTTAAAAGATAACTAGGCCATAAATCCCAATTGACAGAAAAAAAAGGTAAAAAAATTAATAATTTTAAATGTTATCTGTAAGAAGAAAATTAAATCTCATACTTTTTCTACAAATTTTTTTTTCATTTTCTTTCAAACTATGTGTTCCGTACTTCAATGAGTTTTATTATTATGTATAGCCCATTACCATCTTTCTCGGAGGGTCTTATCAGGTTTTAAAACTCTCCAGAAATTGACATTGAAATGTTTCGCTTTGTATTCACCCGAACTTTTTATCTTCTTTTGAGTAGTCTCTATTAGATTTAATACCCTTTCCGTTGCCCAAGAGTCAATGATGACATTGATTTCCATGTGATCATTCAAAGTAGAAGACTTTTAAGGATGTTGGTGGACAAATTATGGCTGATTATTCAATCGGTTGACATTTACAAGGGCTTTTACTGTCCAAAATGAAAAATCAGTCAACCATTACAGCAAATTTAGTAAGATTGTAAAAGAAAGCAACAATGTTGTTCAATTGAACTTGTAACTTGTAGTAAATACAATTTTAAAATACCTTTTCAAGTATTTTGAATCGAAATTTATAATGATGTTATTCGATTTTAAAACTTATGTAGTATATTTTTGTCAGGCATGATAGAACATACCTTATAATTCACAGTATAATACGCGCACTTTTCACAGAAAACAAAAGAACGAAATTTACGGGTATGCTCTTTCGATAATAAAAAAAACTTTCGTGATATTCTTATTCCGTTATATAAGGTGATTCATAAAGAAGTAAACAATTTCAATGCTTTATAAATCAAGAACAATGTAAAATATTATATGCCACCTGTAACAGAGAGAATTGTATGGGACTATTTTAAGTTTTGTTAGAGACAGTTACTGCATTTGACTGTCCCTTAATTGTGTGAACCCTTAGGCACATGACACATCGAGCCGTTAATCCCTTTTTGCCCAAACATCGTTGAGGAAAGCTGTACGGAGCACATAGCACTGTCAAGCTCTATTCTCCTATCTGGAAATTTTAGATGACTGTATTGAGCTTTTACTATTTGCCCAATGTAATTATATATATTTGATACATAAAATAATACATTTAAAATTTAATATAAAAATGTTTTATTCCATAAAAATTAAATTAAAGTAATTAAAAAACATTTTTATGAGCTCCAAAATGCACGAAAATTTACAATCTGGAAGTGGGCGGAGCTATACTAGCCAATCCGGGTGCGGTAAGCGACCGAAGCTCCGAGAGTGGGAAAGTTAACATAGAAGAGTTTTGAAGGTCTAAAAGTGAGAAGCAATGTTCTGATTGGCAGAGACAAGAGTTTGGCTAAGGGGGTATAAGTAGATCTGAGATGCTCATGTACCAATCACAGAATGAGCCTGCAGTTCAACAGAGTTGGACAGCAGGTCTTGGATAGAAAACATTTAAGTATAAGAAAAGATTTAAATTCGGAGAAATTAAATTAGAAATTTATCAAAATCAGGATTGACGAATATATCTCTTGGTCTTCTGATAAAGGAATAAGTATTTGTAAGGAGAGATTTATTTCATGAACAGATGCATTTTGATGGACCTACTATTTTGAAGAATTTAATTGCTCTAGTTTTCTAATTAATTGCCTGATAGTAGGAATTTTTCCCGCTGTTCTGACATCTGAATTTCTCATGTACCATCGTGCATCAGGAATTTGTCTTAGAATTAAGTTTATGGAGCTTTCAACAAAATTAATATTGGTCGTTGCTGCATGTCTCCAAACCGGGGAGACAAAGGTGAGGAGAGATTTCAGAATCAGAGTGTAGATAAGCAGTTTGTTATGTCTACTTAATTTAGACTTTCTGCAAATAATGGGATAAATTTTATATATATATATACGCACAGTATTATTAAATTTATTTCTAATATATGTAATGTGTTTGTGTGTGTGTGTCGAAAGAGATTTTTATCAATAATGACACCACACGCGTGTTAAAGTATCAAGTCCATTGATAGTGGATATGATATCATATGATACGCTGTCTCAGCTTCATAAATGACTTTTGCACAAACAGCCCGTAGTTTTAAAATTTTTCACACCATTTTTCGATAGATTTTCAAGTTGGAAGTTTTTCTCTTAATTGGGATCGAAAATGTCGTTACGCAGCAGTCGCGGATTTTTACTAACACAAAAAGTTTTTTAAACTGTATACACCGCCATTTCACATGACACGTCTTCTATTGCTTACGTCACTTCCATCAGGCCCTAAATAAAATTTTAAGAGTACATCTACCTTACGGTTAGCTGAGATGATACCTGTACTTAACTGTTACTGTTTTACCGCATCTGGAAAGTGTGTACTTCTTTTACCCTGTGTCTTCAGATACGTCATCGAATTTTGTTTCATCTTTGCCTTCATTGTTACTCTGATCCATATATGAATAATCAACTTTTGTTCCAATTCAGAGTGTTAAAAATACAACATTTTAAAATAACCTTTGAATTGTGGCAAATTAATTTTGAGTTCATGATTTTATTATCAACTCATGCCCTGTTTCTAGACTAACGTGATCCATTAAGTGATCTTTTGTAAATGGTTTTGAATTTCATTTTAATTGTTTATTGGTATATGAACTTAAAAACTGAACAAATGCACCAAGAATAAATCTATATGGAATAACGCGTGTGTTGTACTTTTTCATCAATTTATTTGTATTTTCTTCTAGTTGGGATTTGAATATGTACCAAACTACTAAATCCCTACTACTACTTCTTTAAGTCACCAAGGTGCTTTTCCCAAACGTTTCTTATCCACAATTTTACTCCCTTTGTCCATTCATTTTTTCTCGCGAACATGAATCCTTTGATTCATGTTTCAGCATCGTCTTCCTTTCCATGGTTTTTAATTTTGTACCGTCCACCGAGCAGAAAACCATTGCTGTGAAATGAAACAGTTCATGGCCTGTAGTTTTTATGTGAATCATTTTTATTTCTTTCACATAGATCAATAGACTATTATAAAACCTTTCAGGAGTTTTATCTATATTTGCAATATATGTTAATACATCTTTTTGCTTTCGTACGTCAGTAACATGTTGTTGGTGTTGCTAATGCCACCTGTCTGACGGTATCAGATCGAGGCCCACGAATTCATCGCGTATCTTCGAGTATCATACAGGTGACCGTACGATTTGGGTCGATTCCACCTCAATTTTGATGTAGAACATTCTTAGGGTGGTGAGGGGCTTCCTACCTCTGTTTTCGTTCCATCAACCCCGCGAGAGAACTTGCGGCTCGATTGCTATTTAGAGTACCTCCACGCCGCACATGCTCTATATATTTAGAAACATCCATGCCTTCTCTAGGGTTTGAACACAGGCCCAACGCCACAGCAGTCAGCTTCACTAATCACTATACCGGATGGGCGGCAGTCACTAACATGCTTCTGGGAATTTATCAATTTACTGTCCAAATATTTTGGAGGCCTTTGCTGAACTTTTTTTCCCTCGTACATCTAAATTGTTCAGTCCCATAAGCCGACTACCTTAATTCAAAGTTAATTTAGTTTTTAATTTGATTCGCCTTTTCTATTTTTTTCCATCTATTTCAAGGCAACTAAACGCATACTGTTTCTTGTTACAGTTAATCCGTTCTGTTGATTTTCTAGGACCCAGTTGGCAATACTTTCTTCAAGGATGGCTCATTTCATTAATCCATTATACAAATCCCATTTATTCTTTGGTGTAATATTTATTATGCTTTTATTTTGCTCCCACCCGCGTAAGGAGATTTCACCAACATCAAACATTTTTGCTGCAGCCTGATTTAAATTTCCTTTCGCAAATTGAATCTTCACATTTGAAATCAACGCTGTGTTTGTCCTGTTTGACAGAACCCTTATTCACTACTTAAAAGAGTGAGTGAGTGAGTGAGTGAGTGAATATCAACGTACGCACACTACTGAGCTACTTGAGGGCTTTTGGCGATGGACACTAATTAAGGGAACAAGCGCCGGAACAATGGTATTTAAATTTAAAATAATGCATTTTACTAAAGCAATCACTGTTCACTTCAAAATCATGACTTCAAATGTATGTGTGTGTGTGAATGATAGGAGAAAAAAAAAGACATTCACTCCGTAAATTCATTCGGATTGAAAGAATGATTTTATACCATATTGTGTCTTCCTTTTCTCGAATTATAAACACCATCTTGATTAGGCTTGAACGTTAATACGAAAAAATTCTATTACAATGAAAGGTAATTTATTTGTGTTTAAAGAGTCTTTGAGGAATAAAACTCTTTTCGATAACATAAAATTAAGGTACTTGCTCTTACGTTTAATGGATTCCTTTTGACGACTGTATTGGTTTGACGACCAAAAATATCGTAAAACCTTAATATATCAGAACTACTAAAGAAAGAATATCTATAAAAAATTAAAAAAAATAAATATTAAAATCACTTAAGATTTTGAAATTGTGTGTGTGTTGTGAGAGAGAAAGTAACATTAAAAGGTCTACAGGTAACCTATAACGATGGATTTTTAAACTTCAATTAGAAGATTTTTCATGCGTTAAACTTTAATCGAGAAAATTATTTTGTATCCTTTTTTGTATACATTTTTGTATATATTCCAGAAAATTATTTGGGATATATTCTACTCCTTTAACGTTTCTATTGATTTATATCGATAGCTGAACCGTGATTTTAAAATCGCATAAATGGAGTATTGTATATTTAGTGTCACTTAGATTAGATACATGTATGTATAATAGTTTTAGGGCATTTTGACAAAAAAATAGTTTAAATACAATATTTCGGCAAAGATTCTTTAGAATAACCTTTTTTTCAATGCCTTTTGGAAAATGCTTCTATTATAATAATATTTTGAATGTATATAGCTCAGACCTCTGTACAAATGGCCTCTCAACTAGAAGTTTTGAAATATATAACTTAGAAGTGGGTTTTTCCTTGTTTGACGACAACAGAACGGAGAAATTTTAAGAAAAAAACGCCGATAATTATTTCAATGGGTTGTAACTCTGAAAATAATGTGAATGTTTCAAAAATCATAGTTAATCCTTACGGAAGTCTGAGCTATATACAGGCAAAATATTGTTATAATCGAAGCATTTTTCACAAAAGGGAACATTTTGAAAAAAGGTTATTCTAAGTTAATTTTTTGCTGAAATATTGTATTTAATTATTTTATTATTGTATTTTTTTGTCAAAATGTCCTTAAAATAAATTTATACATGTATTCTAATCTAAGTGACACTAAATATCACGAGAATTATCCATTTATGCGCTTTTTTAAAATCACGGTTCCGAACGTAGTTGGATACCTTAATAAATGTTTTTGGTCTTACGTCACTCTACTTTAAAAAATTAACTTCAAAACCGTATGGATTTCTGCTAGATTTTTAAGTTGCCTGGAAAATGTTCACCAAAAGAGAACATACAAAATTTCAAATCTTAGAAATAATTTTAACCAGCAAGTTATAATAGCACTTTAACTTAACTAGCAAAATTTTAAAATATTACAAGTCCATCTAGTCATCTCCTATATCTATTCATCATATCAAATGGATGATAAATATTCATGGGTTCGTCAGTAATTCCAACCAATTATATTCTGTCTTCCAGAAACAAATTATATTCAGAGATCTAAAACATACAAAAGCTGAGGACTCTTCCGAGATTCTTCTTTGAAAACGTTCGGTTGCTAATTGCTATTATGTACATTCCAATCCATTCATTAGTGACAAAAATGATTAATATAGTCTTAAGCAACGAATTAATATCCGATCACAAAAATAATTATCTGTTGGACTTCAGCTTCGAATATTGACGATTTTTCTACGAAAGTTGCTTCTAAGGGCAAAATCCTTTCTTCAAGGTTACTTTTTCATCAATGAAAGTCCGAATGGAACACGTTAGGAAAACGTGAAAGGGTAGAAAACCTTCAGATGTGATAAAAGCAGAATGAAAAGAGATTCTAATTCTTATTTTCTGTCTGAATGAAAGCATCGTAAAAGTGTCGATTCTTTATTAACATATGTGATTGAATGTTTCGTTATACTAACAGCGGAATTTTTTTAAATAATTTTTATACTAACTTTAAAAATAAATTAATAATCCTATTAGAGAGCAAAATTATTAGCACGTTTATTTTAGATTACATGCTTCAAATTCCTCTCTGTCTCTCACACACACATCGAATTCGTAGTAAAAAACGATATTTTTTTTACCATAAAAAATTTAATGAGAACCGTTAAAATTGTATTCTTAAACATTAGATTATAGTGAAATTAGAAAAAGTTGTACTCTTTCCCGATTGCTTAGCTTGCCGTTTTATAACCTAACGGAAAACAATATAGTCATAATACAGAGATAAAAAGTATGATCCAAACAAATTCAAATATTATGTGTGCTATGCGTGCACGCTTTGGGGGATTTATATAGAAATAATATTTCTAAACCATTTTTTTTTTCATATAAATCGTTCAAGGAATTGTAATGACATTTATTCTATTCCCTAACAGAAGCATAGCTTGTGGTAAAAGATAAATTATTGTATTATTGTTTTAAATTAAAGATTTTTCAAAGGAAAGATATTAATTTTCAATTTGTCATTTGATATTATTTTTATTTCATTTTATGAAAATTCCATGTTAAAGTCACAATTTTATTCTTTGTCCATACACAATTTTCCGAAAATATTTTTATTCGATAACTAATATTTTTTACATACGTAGCAATTTCTTGCAACAAAAATGTTTTTTGGAATGCTTAAAATTTCCTTTTTAAAAATTGAAACAAATTAAACATATTAATACTCTGATATTCATTGATTAAAAAAATCAGAGTACAATATTACAGTATTATAATTTATATATGTTTAAATTTCTGATTAAAAAACGTAAATAAATTGTTTGGTTTATATATTAGATTTTTAAAAAAACTTTTATGTGTTTCATACATAAATAATCATTAATTTTTATATAATTGAAACTATAGTCTAAAATTTTAATAATTGTTTTTTCATTTCTATTTATAAACCTTGAAATTTTGAAATTAGACATCTTTATTTCATTCAAATGATTTTTAACAAGTAAAAATATTTGAACTGGAAAACATTTTGAAACATTTTAACAAAAATGCGGCCAAAATAAAAATAGGTTTTCTGTGGAATCTACTATATGCACATCAATTTCCTTTTAGAATAAAATAAAACATTTTCAATTATTTGATTCGGTGACAACCATTTACAAGGTGATTAACGCTTTGTAATCATTCGATCTGTGACACTTGGACTTGAATGTGATTAAGTCATGATAATCTTATGAATTTTAAAGTACGTGCTTGAAATACGTCGTCGGTTTTTTATTAGAACCTCGTTTATTGAACACCTGCTAATTTTTCATCAAGCATGATGTCAAATTTACAAATAAATACGTGGGACGAGTCAGAAAGCAAGTCAGTTATTTTGGGTGAATGACACACATGTTCATTTTTCATTTCCATCTAAGATCATTTAAAATTGACGGAATATGCTAATTAGGAAGATATTGTAAATTTTCAACAGTTGACTTCAATTTCAAGTAGGTGGATTTTAGTTTTTGAACACCTACAAATTTTACGCATCAAATTGTTTCTTAAGGAACACTGATATTACAACATCCATGATTGTCTTCGAGTGGTTCTAAATAGATGTCATATAATGTCTGTATTCTTAGAAAAACTCTAATTGCATGGAAGAAAAATTAAGTTTACTATAAAAGAAAAGCTGCGCTTTTAAAACTCTCTAAACGTTTCATGAACAACTTACTTTGAAGTAAAACGATATTGTTGATACGCAATACTTTTTATAGAAAAAAATTGTTTTAAATTGATGTTTATTATGCAAAGTCATCATACCTTTTGTATTTTTCCCACGAGCATGTATTTTAAGCATTTTTACCCAAACTGTTATAGATAAAGAATCTTATTTAATGCACACTAACAAGTAAATCATTCTTTTTTACACATATTCAATACAAATACATACAAATGTCTTAAAGAAACTATGATATATAGATAGAGAGAACAAAATGAAAATCATTACCATTTTTGAACTTATCATACACAAATATTTATTATCATGTCATAAAAATTGCTTGTGTATTATAAGAAGACATAGGGTGTTTGAGGGGTCTCAGGGTGTTAATTTTGTCTCGAGGGGTGAAAATATAAACAATTTTCTCAAACAGGTATAATTCCTTTAAATTTAAATTGAATAATTAGAATCTTTTACACATTATTTAAAAAGAATTATGACTTCTAAAAGTATAAAATGTTTGAAATATAATTACAATTTTAAAAATTATAAGCATATGAAAATAAGAAAAAATTTGTAATAAATTTTAAGTAAATTTGCGTTGCGCACACTATTTTCTAAAACAGTGTAGCTTCTGATGTAAACAACTTTACAGAAATATAAAATGTATCATACTCTATAAACTCTACATCATTTAAGAATAATATATTTTTTGTGTATTTCAAAATATTTGAAAACTATTGAGAAATTTTTAAAAAATTTTGAAAATGTATTTTTTTTATTTATTAAAAATATGTAAGTTATATTTCTATTTATATAAAAATACTACAGTGTAATAAGGATACGTTTAACTTTATAAATCAACTTATAGTTACTATAAATAAAGCTACTATTTTATAAAATAGCTTGCGCAACGTAAGACTTAATATTTCTTGTAGAAATTTTTCTTATTTTCGTATGCTTATAATTTTTAAAATTATGATTATATTTTAAACATTTTACACTTTTCTGAAACCATATTCCTTTATAATGAGTAAAAGATTCGAATTATTTAATTTAAATTTAAAAGAATTATACCTGTTTGAAAAGTTGTTTATATTTTCAGCCCTCTAGAGAAATTTAACACCACTGAGACCCCTTGATTCGACAATATTTCGACTTGAAGATGATTGTTTTTGTAGTCTCTGTTCTATACAGTGCATATCTAATGAGAAGAATATAATTCTCTCTCTCTCTCAAAGTATTTAAGTCAGAAATATTACAAAGTTTCTTAAAAAATGATTATTTTAGTATCAAGTACATGCAGAAAATAGTCATAAAAATGTTACATATGCCCATAAATTTTATTCTTAGATATGCTAACCCTTCCAAAAGGAATAAAAAGTGAAGACTTTTATAAATAAAATTAACAATTTATATAGACTTAAGTGTTCTTGTTCTATAACTAAAAAATAAATCTCATGCGTATTTCATACAAATTGAAATTATTCAAATGTATAATGAGCATGTATCTAACTTATATGAAAACAGATAAACCAGTTGTAATGTTGGCAAACTGTATCGAAAATAGGAGTGTTGGTTTTTCATAAAACTAACAATTAAAGAATTCTTTTTGTTTTTGAATGCGTTTAAAATGTTTGTTGTAAGAATTATATCACAGTGATACATGATTAAAATCAATGAGTATTCAATTATGTGTCAAACATTCTTTATTCAACTACATTTCATTTTAAGATGACGATGCTTTTTTTATAATAGTGAGAGGTTAAATTATTAAAAAAATTCTAATTTTTTTTAAAGGGCATAGAGAATTTTGAAAAAGTACAAATGTACTTGCTACTAATACTTTTGCTATAAATCAGTGGCGTACTCAAGGGTGGGGGTTGGAAGCTCTAGTACCTCCCATACAGCAAGAGCTTTTTAATTTTTAGCAGAAAGATTATGCCTTGATGCTTTCATTGACTTATTTAGAATGTACTCCCCCCACCACCATAAAAGTAGTCTGTGTATTGCTATGAATGTGGAGGTAAATAAACTGAAACAGAATATGTTACGCACTATAAAAAAGTCCGTACATATAGATGAATTATATAAAGTGCTTGGATACAATCACTTGAGAAGTCTTTATACAAACATAATGGTTACATTATTAAAAGGACAATAATACTTTTTCAGGGCATTTACCTTCAAAAATATTTCTCACCATGAAAGAACCACATTAAGGAATAAATACAAAACACCGGAGAAATAAAAAGAAGATATCAAATACAGCAAAACAATTTTAGATCATGATCTGCATTCAAATCACGTTTTTACATTGGTTCGTTACCAAGCTTACTCTATAGATAAGAAGACAAAAATCTTCGACTCACTTAATAAAAAGAAGAGAAGGAAAAAAATCAACGTTTTAATGCCTATTTCTATGGAGTTCCAAGCAAACTGCACAAGTAATTGCGATTATTACTGATTTTCGCCCACAAAACATAAGTGAGCTCTAAGCATTCCAAACTTTAGCTCTAATGACTTGTAAATATGGGGTAAGACAGCTCCGATTTTTCTTACATCTCCGCCTTTCTATTTCTGATAACTGTTACTTCCTGAATACTATACACTGCAACAATTAAATCCATATTTGATTTGCATCAATCCAAATAAACCTCGCCTACTTTGATCTTACAAAAGAAAACAAAGCTGAACTATTTAATCAAGTGGGTGAAATCATAGCCATTTTAGATAGAAAAATAACTTCTACCAAACTGATAGTAAGCTCTGATAGTATATAATCAGCCATTACGATAGCCCACGCTATTCATTCTGCCCTTCCTTTTTTTTTTATAATGGAACTTACCCCAAATATAAGCGAATCAAATTCGCCCATTGCACCCCAGCTATCAGTTTCATTTCGCATTCCAAAGGTCTGAACAAGAAAATTAGGCCAATATTGACAGGGAGATAACTAACCGCTGCTAACCATTACTCTAAAGGAAACAAAACAGACATTCGTATCATTTTTGCCACAACATCCCTTGTCAGATCATTAGTTTTAATTTCTAAGATACTTGTATTATTATTTTTTTTCTTTTTAAAGGAATACATCTAGGGCGTCGCACCCTGCCTAAACGATTACCAATTTACCTCATTCATATGCAAAGTGTGACACTCCAGTTTTGGTGTTTATCATTTTTCAAACTGTTGGAGAGACATTCTTGAATTTTAATGCCGCTGGGATTGCTGACATGTCATCTGGATGAATGGCAAGTGTAACGCCGGTGCATAATGACATAAATGAAAAACTCCTTTTAAATTCGATGGTGATTGTGGTGTTGGCAAACCAACTTCAAAAAAACTTAAGAGTTCTTTTTTTTTTAAGTGATATATCATTCACATGTAGGGAACTGTTTACGCAAAATTGTGCGTGTCACAACCTCCCACATGATTTGCTCATTTTTGACTGCAACCGGACACTGTTAGGTTGAGGATTGTTGGATAATTGGCAGGTAGGAAGCATTGAACTTAGGGTGAATGCATTAAAATATAGGATTTGTGATGTGATAAATATGCAGTTGACTAGTTAATTACCAGTCACTTGTCACTGATGGAAATTGAATCGAATATTGCTGGCAATTAAATCTTAGGTATTGATTGATAATTGTTATTTTTAACATACGAGGGATTATATGTCATACATCGAGTTGGATTAAAAAATACTTTGTCAGGTTGAAACAAAATAAAGAGTAGTTTGTATCTGAATTTAATTGTCGTCTTAATACGGAACTGGAAATTACCTTCACTATTACATATCAAAACTGTTTTTACAAATCCTTAATAAACAGTCAATGAATACATTAATAACTGGGTTTGTTGATTAGAGATAAACAGGAAGCTATACATTTGAAGGCTATATATATCTTTTGCCTTTGATGAAAATAAAATAAAATGTTTCATCTGCGTTAGTTGAAACAAATAATGGATATATATAAATACCACTTGTCATTAATATTTATATGTTTTTTGTGTCAAAACAACTAGAGAAATTTGAGATGTGACCAAATAAAACAAGAATACTTTTACAAAAAATGAAAAAAAAATCTAGACTTAAAATGCGCTACGCTTTTTACACTGATTGACCGAATTCGGATTAAAAAATAAAAGTTAACTATTTATCCTATTTACTGTAATAATTAGAACTTTTATGGTATTTTAATTAATAATTTTAAATATTTAAAACTTAATACCAAAGGAATCTTTTACCAGAGGAATAATTTGCGAGTGTCCATTGTGTGCTGTGACTCTATACACGGGTCAGTTTACCTCGACCCAAAAGTCTTAAAAATCCGTGCAGCGATGCATTGCATTTTGTGCTTATTACCGATAAGTAATTTTTTTTAATTATTGAAGAAATGAAAGGAATGATAATAGGATGAAAAGATAACAGGGTATCATCTACCCTGGTATATAATAAATACCGGGTGGTCATAAAAGAACTTCTCCCCTCCCCTCTACCTTATGCGGTCTAATCGTCGCAACAGCTTTACTTATACAGTTACGTCATCTGAAATACTACTTAATAATGAACTGAATCCAAGTACATTTTCAAGGTCACACGCTACAATAAAATAATTACGCTGATTTTTTCAGTTTAATGTACATTAGGTACATTTAAGACATAAATATCCCATGTTACTGACAATTTTTAGGTGTAATTTAATGACTATGAATTTTTAACATATTTTATTCCCCATTATTACATCTGTATAAAAATTTTACTATTTATTTTTACAATTTCAAAAGCATGTAGTTTTTTTTAGAAAGTATTAAATAATAAGTCTTAACTTCTCAGAAGGTATGGACTGCAAATCTTACATGCTATTTTAAAATATATATAACAGCACTAGTTTCTAGCACATAATTGTAACAGTATGCCACATTACATGATTGAGATTTTTTTAAAAAATCTCTTAAGGTTTATTTTTATTTGCGATGTAACGTCTTAAGGCCGTCTTAAGACCTCACCAAAATGTGGCCCTCGTCTCATTCTCGATTCTACCTCAATGAAATCATGATTAGAATAATTTCAACGGTCCAATGTTATTTTTAGTTGTATTCTCCAAAAAACTGAGAATTTCGGACGATATGTGTCAACTGGCTACATGAGACGATCATGTTCTGTGTATAGGCCTATTCCTACCACCATTTACTATCATTACTCATTCAGTCAAAAGGCGGCAATTGGTCGAGCCGGTTTGTACAACTAATTGTAAATCATATACATTTATTTGCGTCGGGTTATTGTTTGTACGAGTATTTGAGAACGTATGCCATGTTCTGTCTACTTTTATGGGTCATAGGTGGGGCCTGCATTTGTATAAGGGGCCTCTAGAAGTCTTAAGACGTCCCTGGATGTAATATTTGTATTTTAAAGTATATATCGTATGGAAGAGTTTTGTGAGTGACGTTTGTACTGAGGAAATAATATTAGGTATAAGACAATGAAGAAAAAGCTTTTCAACGGCTACAGAAGCAAAATTTTTAAACTTTATATCAGATAATAGTAACGATTTAATAAATATGTATATTTTACTAAGAACGTAACTCAATTGTAAGAAAAAGAGATTCTGAAAAGGGCCCATCGAATTTCACCATTTTCACCGCACCCTATAATTTCGACAAGTATATATAATACTTCATTTATGTAATTGAATTTATTAAAGTCATTTTTATTTATGCTTTATGTAAAATAATGATTTTATAATTCGTATATAGTTCTGCACAAAAAAATATATTTTAAATCTTCAGCTTTCAAATAATTAAATTGATATAAAAAATATGAGAATAAATTACTCTCTAATACAGATTTAAGATGTTCTAAAAATGGTTACCGTTACTTATACTACAAACCTAATTGTTATAATACTCCGTTATAAGCAGAAAAAGAATGGTATTGAAAGTGCACAGAAATTGAAAGAAAGAAAGAAAAACAATAGAAAATGCACACCACCAATTTGTAATCTCCCAATCAATTGAAGAGAAGCTTGTTCTCTTCTGTCAGCAACACAACTCTTCGTATCTTCCCACTTCATGCCTGAAGGCGAGGAACGGCACTTGGGACTTAGCAGGCCAGTAGACAAATCTAAACACAGTCCACTCTCCAACTAAATCCCAGGTGCAGTAATCTCTCTTCATCTTGAACCTTTTCCGTCTGGAAGCTATCTTCGCCACTTTATCTTCATTGGTGTTGAAGAAACCATCTGGACTCCAAAAGCAATACATACTTCGATGAAGAATTACCTGACTCTAGGTTATTGTGATATAGTGTATTTTAAGGATGGGCATGCATATATAAACTTGATTTAGAAGGAAAAGTAGTAATTAAAGTAATAAGCAATATAGGAGAGTTTTTGTATGCTGTTCTTTCTTACCCACTCCCTCTATATGTTATTTATGATGTCCATGCGTGTTTTATGATGTAGTAAGTTATTTTGAGTGTCTTACTCGTAACTCCAAGTGTATTATTTTTAGTATATTTGTTTTGAATTCAAATCATTAAGAACTTTTTTTTCTTCAAAAGTGATGCAGTGATGCTCAGTAAACGTCGAGACGATGAATTCCTATTTTCAATTCCTACTGTTAGCTCACACTCTCTCTATATTTATTTATTTATCTTGGTGGAATTTTCAATCGTTAATAAAATACATTTTAAAAGCGCTCAATTGAGCTGAAATTTTATACCCATGATTATTTTGGATGGCAATACAGTAATTTAATTTTAATTAATAAAAAATAATTGATTAAAACTAATTATTTAAAGAATTACAAATATAGCCACGTTAGTATCATTTTTGGTAGCTTAGCGACCCTTTTGGCGACTTGTGTCAAAGCTTGAAAAGGTTTTTTTTTCTCACGTTTTAAAGTGTTCAGTTGAACTGAAATTTTATATACACGATTGTTTTGGATGACAATACGATATTTAATGATAATGAATAAAAATAATGACCACTTAATGTTGTGATTCTGTCCTATGTATATACATATTTATATTAATTGTAACTATTTAATAAAAAGTAACTAAAATAAAATTTTACTTTGTTGATCTAAGTAAGAATTGATTAAAATTTTTTTTTATATTACTTGTTTACTATAAAATATTATGTCATTTTTAAGACTCAGTAATAATTTTTCGTTGCTTAAAGTTGAATGCAGATTATTTCAAATTGTTGTCGTAATGCTTTCATATAGTATTTTTTTTTACTTGAAAAGTTCGGATTATAAAGTTTTTTAGAATTTAATATGAAATGC
This sequence comes from Trichonephila inaurata madagascariensis, assembly GCA_019973955.1. Classification (NCBI taxonomy): domain Eukaryota; kingdom Metazoa; phylum Arthropoda; class Arachnida; order Araneae; family Nephilidae; genus Trichonephila; species Trichonephila inaurata. The sequence continues at coordinate 230,156 of BMAV01020703.1, read as the reverse complement.
ATTCAAGTATCACCGAGTAATATCACTTATAGGATTTAGCTAACATTGAAAAAAACTTTCTCCGAAAACAAATCTAACAATATTTACAGGGATAGGGGTAAAATCTTATTAATTGTCTACTTATTACAAGTGATAATTATTAATTGTTACATAATGTTTGAAAAAGTTGAAGAGAGGGAAGAAATATTACTAGAAAAAACCCTTAATATGTTTTGAAAATGCTTTGCAACAGTTTATCACACAATTACTTTTTTATTGTTCGCCATGTTATTACTTAATTTATTTCTTGTAGTGAAAAAGAAAAAAATTCCAAAGATATAAAAATTTCGCACGAGATGAAGGTATCTGCATTTATTACCGAAGACAATTAAAACAAAACTTTATTTAAAGGCTCCAGTATATTCAAACACGCATTTATATTGCTATAGCTTGCGTACTGATTTTATCACATACCACAATAGCAAATCGTTCATTTACAAATATGTTGTTTTCTTCATTTATCAATATTTTTGGTTCAAATAAAGGGATCATTTCAAAAATTTTAATTTAACAAAAATGACTAAAAATACGAAAAACATGTGAAACTTGGAATTCTTCACTCATAAAAATATGCTTATGTAAATTATCTTACGAAATATGTAAAACTTTATCAAGAACAGAATATTATGAAAAGTTCCACTGATTAAATATTTATTCAGTTGTTTTATCTGTTCATGCTATAAACATGTTGAAATTTATCAACGACTGAAATTTATCTATAAAAAGACTAATTTGAAGTTTAAAAAGGCAACTATAGAATTATCTCGTATAAAAACGTGACGATTTTTTTTATTAATTTTAAAATGAAATCATATTTAAAAGAATAAATCCAAAATTTTAAGAAGGATATTCCATATTCGTTAGATAATATCATTTTAAAAATAAATAGGAACTATTTAAGCTTACAATGACGAATTTAGTAATACAAAAATACATATCATTATGGCAGTTTTTCTTACAGGAATGACCTTGAAATTTAAAAATGTAAACTTTATCTGTCTTTTTCAGTCTCTTCTGCCCCGCAAATCCTTCATTGCGAATTTTAACTGAAGAGATTTTAATCTGTCTGCTCAAATTTTGCTCTTATCAACCAAGCAGAACTTAAAATCATACAAAAAAAAATAGAAAAATAATTCCTTTAAGTAATGACGTATGTTTCTGAGAAAAATATTATATTTTCACAGTCAGAATGCCTGCAATCTTAACTTTTCTGAGTTAAAGTTTAAAAACTAGACAGTCAACCATGTATCATTTTTTCTTTCTACAAATCATGACAAATATGTCTGGGTTGTAAAATATAAAAACTTTTGACAAAAAGGTTTAAAAAAGGCATGACTAACATCTTAAAGTTGAAAGATTACGTGTCACTGTCTTAAAACAGTCATAATAATACATATTTATGAATTTTTTAACTCCTTTACCATTTAAAAGTTTCCACTGAGAAATTTAGTTCATTACTTTGTTCGATTTTCAATTTTCTATGTTTCATTCAGCAATGATTAAATAAATTAAATGGAACAGGAACTTTTCAACTCTGTAAAGCATTTTTGTTTATTTAAGAGACACAATCCTTATTTTTTAAATTTCAAGAATCTTTATTTATTTATTTATTATTTTTATTTTTATTAACAGCATACTTGTATGAATTAGTTGACATTTTCACTAAAAGTTTAACAATGCAAAAAAAAAAAAATCCAAAAACAGGAATTGAGGAAATTAAATGGTAATTGACAAACAATTACAGTGTAATAAAATCCCTAATTAAAAACGTACCTTAATATCTTATTTGAATTGTAATATACAGTGAGATAATTATAAGAGTGCGCTTAAAACATCTAGACTACTTCAAAATTTCAGATTGTTTAGTTGGCTTAAGGTATCCGACTTCGTTCGGAACCGTGATTTAGCAAAAGCATATAAATGGATAATATTTATGATATTTAGTGTCAATTAGATTAGAAAATGTATATAAAATTGTTTTAAGAATAGTATTATGATAAAAAAATTATTTAAGTACAATATTTTGACAAAAAATGAACATAAAATGACCCATTTTCAAAATATTCATCTTTTGGGAAAAATGCTTCTATTATAATAATATTTTGCCTGTATATAGCTCAGACCTCTCTACAGAGGCTCAATAAGAATTTTTGAAATATATAACTTAGAAGTGGGTTTATCCATGTTTTACGACAATAGAGGGGAGAAATTTTAAGAAAAAAAAACCCCGATAGTTATTTCAATTGGTTGTAACTCTGAAAATAATGTGAATTTTTCAAAAATTATAGTTGAGCCTCTGTACAGAGGTCTGAGCTATATACAGTCAAAATATTATCACAATAAAAGCATTTTTGACAAAAGAAGAAATTTTGAAAAAAGGTTATTCTAAGTTAAATTTTGCCGAAATATTGTATTTAATTAGTTTTTTTTTTTTGGTCAGAAATGTCCTTAAAACAATTTTGTACATGTATTCTAATCTAATTGACACTAAATATCATGAAAATTATCCATTTATGCGCTTCTTTAAAATCGCGATTCCAAACGTAGTCGGATACCTTAAAGTTTTTTTAGTTTCAGTTGCTAAATTCATGTGACGTTATAGTCTCATAATTGCAATCACGAGTTTCCAGCCAATCAATTCATAACTTTTTGTGACGTCATAGTCGCATGATAAATGCACTACGTGTTTCCCTGGCCTTCTTCTGCAGAAGTCTGGCCTTGCACGTCCAAGTTTGCGTGTTTGGCCCCAGCCCAAGTCGGTGGATTTTCATAATGCAAAAAATTGATAGCGTCCATGTCGTATGATTATGCAGAATGTAAAAGATCCCTTGAGCGCTTGCTTCGCTTGGGTGATTTCAGCAAAATTAAATTCCTAGTTCAGTTTCGCAACGTCAGAAGTCAGGTGCCTCCTTCTAGGGAGGAAACTGGGAGTCAAAATTACTATGCGGTGCCTCACTAAAAAGTGATACCAGATCCGAAGGTCTGAAATGGTAAAATACCAGTCCACAACCCCATTGAAAAAAATATTTTTAAACAATAATAATGCATATAGATAAATAAAATGCACTTAATTTAAAAATACAAGTATAATAAAAGTATTTTTCTTAAATTTCGAAAAACTTTTTGAAGAATCTTCATGTTTGAACATCTTAACTCAATTATCAAAAAAAAAAAAAAAAATCGTTTAAATTATGTAAGTAGAACAATAAATACAAGTCTAATGTCAATTTTGAATCCAATGAAGAACACGTGATTATATTTATCACGTGACTGTCATGAATTTAGCCCAATCAATTTTTAATTAACTTTAATATTAAAGTTAATTAAAAATTAATTGAAGTTGTAGATGATTCCAACCAATTTAATATTTAATTTCCGTAAAAATATCAAAAATTATAATAAAAGAAGTTATAAATAAAAAAATGAAGCTTATTTACAATACAATTTTCATTCTATAACACATATTCAATCAGAAAAACATAATAGAATTTAAAAAATGCATGGACTCTCAATTCTTCCTTTCCTAATATCTTCACGTGAAAAACATTCGAATGTTTTCAAAACACTTTCCTAAAAAAAAGGTCAAAATTCTCATAAAGAGTTTCTGAGTTCTTTATCAGTTTAATTCGTCTGCTTCTAGAAAATACGAAAGAGTTTCTTAACTTCGAATTGAGAATGACAGAGTAGTGGAACTCACACAACGATAAGACACCTCACAAGTTGCTTCGAAAGCTACAAAGACGATTCTTTGTGGAGGGGGGAACCAACTGTGTCATTAAATTAACAAATGCACAATATCTCATAGCGATGTATCTTCGTTTTAAAGAAATAAATTTCTTCCTTTCGACAGTTTGATAGTTCTTCTAGTATAAAAATTTAGAGCGAAATAAATAAACGGATTACGCCATTTGAAAGTTGCAGTTCGTTTTCATAATATTAAAAATTCATTTGTTAAAATTAAAAATAATTTTTATTGTAGTATTTTATTTTGCAAGTATTTGGCAAGGTTAATAAATGACACGAAAATGAAAAAAAAAAAAAAAAGACGTGGTTTTATTAAACATATTATTACATTTACATTGATATTTCTTATATTTGATCTTAATTTATATATTTGCCATGTTTTATTTTAACTGTATTTAATCGAGTGAAATTATTCATTGGGCAATGATTTGAATTTGATTCAAGTGATATTTATTAGGTGACCAATCGTCTTCATTTAGGACGGACATTCCTTCTTTTATAGGTTCTGTCCTTCCTCGAAAACTGTCCTCCTTTTCAATATTTTAAAATTTTGAGAGCTTTTGATCTTTAATATAATTCAAGATTTGAAGAACTATTTATTCTTTTAATAATAAAAAGGAAATTGCAAAACTTAGGAGAATCAAATCCAGGCATAACGGAAAAGTTTTCTAAATTTTACCAAAAATGTTTCCAATATGTCGAAGAATGGTCTGAAATAAATATCATAGGAAATAACAGTTTTCAACGGTGTTTTTTAACTTCATCAAGTAAACTGGGAAGATATAGAAAATTGCGTTCAGTTTTTATCAAAAGAAATGCCTGATATTAAAATCAATGACTATTGTCTTTTGAAGAAATTAGAAGACAGAATGTATATTTTTAAATTATGATAAATTAGAACAATCTGAATTTCAACATGTTGAAATTGATAAAAGATGGATGGAAATATTTAGTCATTTCAAAAATTTCATTCCGTTTGAAAATTTAGTTATTCTTATTAAATTTTTTTACTTTGTGCTGCCCAGGAACTGATGAAGCAGTTGAAAATGATTTTTGGACAAGTGAGAAATCAAGATAGAATGTTGATACTTTAGATGCAGAAATACTGTAAAATTCAATATGAAGGATATTTCTTGCTGCGAAATTTCCGATACATTAGAAAATGATATATTGACAAAAAAAATTCATTCAATAGAAAAATACTCGTTTAAGTAAATAATTAAAAGGGATGTAAGCGTGATTAGTGCTTTTTTGTTTGAATTAATAAAATATTTCATATATTTACGTTGTAATTTTTTATTAAATTTTTCGTCCTCCTTTTTCTTGTATGAAAATTGTCACATTAATATTTATCCATAGTACAAAATTACTTCAAGGTTTATCATCTGTTGTAAAACAAAAATTTTAAATAGGATACTTTTAAGAACATTAGTCGATTTAAAGTTCCATGCACTTTCTAAAACTATATCGAATGTTATATGGAAAAAAATAAATACGTTACACATTTTTAAGAAGAAATAATTTTAAAGGAAAGTTATAGAAATTATTTAATAAAAAAACTTATATATAACGCCAAGTTTTCTTAACGTTGAAATTATACTTTAAAGAAAATGATTATATGATAACAATAAAACAAGGGTATACACACAGGGGAATGGGAGGTAAGACCCCATAAACCAACAATTTTTTTAATTTTCACCATAGAGATTACCTCTTGGCATTTTCGTCTACGTGTTTTTCAAAATGTATACCCCTACCCCAAGCGAAATCTGTGTACGCCGCTGTTATAAAACAAGACTATTTGGAAAACAATTTACTGCCATAGTTTTTTTATGAACGTTAATTTTGTTTTTCCGTTAGAACTAGTGTCATTCATATACTTCGATAAGACCTATTTTAAGACCTTTGATAAGAACAATCAGGATATCAATAATTGTATATGTTAAAGGCGGGGGTATACGTGTATTTTCTGTAGTTTTTATTAAGATTATACTATTTGAATTGAGACGAATTAAATGTAACTTATTATAACTTTTATGGCAGCAAAATTTAAGACTGATAGAAATTTAAATTGATTTTATTAAAAATAAAAAGGGAAAAACTCAAAAAATTTTACAAAAATATCACAGTGGTATGTACTCCAGTAAAATAGAGTTAGAATATTCAGTGTTTTACGGAAAACATATAGTAGATGCAGGACTATCTTGGTATAAAATAATTAATATAATCAGAAAATAATATAATATTTCATTGAATTTTGCAGAAAAGTTTTCTATATATTCTACCACCCTTTTGAAAAAATTCCACTCGTTTGACTTATAGCTAAAGGAAGATTTAGAAGGGTTGACAAGTTTTCATGCATGAGCAAACGATCTTGATGTCCAACACGTGTTGTCAGGAATGACGATTTTTTCTTCTCTCAAGGGTCATCGATTGGAAGAAGGAAAGGGGGAGGGAGGGTATAGGCAAACGACATCCCTTCTCATGAAGAAAAATACCCGATTTATTTAATATTCGGAACACGCGTAACTTATTCCCGTCGGCTGCTGGAAATGGGCTTTGAGCTGTTGCCATACAAGGAGATTTTGGTCGAAAATCGTCCGCGGGATTTCTCAAAGGGGTCCTTTGAGTTGGAACGGATTTGTTCGCCCCTCTCTTTAACTTTCGATTATCGTTTGATTATTTAGGGTAATTTCGGCATGAAGCGAGGAGTCGCGATAATGCACTGTTTGAGTAATGAGGGGTGGCTTTGGGAAAGAGTTCAGGGTTGTCACGCTTTGAAGATGAGCGTGGAATGTTCTTTCTTTTTTTTGTGAGATCAAATCCGACAATAGTATCATTTATCACTAGATTCTTTTTTCAAAGTTATTTTAATGTGTTTCTGAGGAATGTTCTACTATGTGAAAATAAAATAAAATAGTTAAGTTTAAAAATATAACTAGGAAAATATTAATCTGTTGTTTATTTTATGAATGTACATGATACTTACAGTATCAGTCAGGGTTATTAAGGGGTTCAATTTACGCAGCGTTTTCCGTATCATACTAAGTTAAAGAAATATTTTAAGAAATTGACCTCTGTTGTACCAACCATTTAATTTTTATGTAAATTTATTACGTTATTACTATTATTTTAATGAGATCAGTTTTAAATATCTTCGCTCTAGGTTTTTTTTAAAATTCATATGTATAGTAACACAGAAAAAGTTTTCAAGTTATGAAATTTAATGTACATTTTAAATCATAATTTTTTGAATACTTCTCTTGACACCCCACACTCAAAATCTCTATTAAAAATACTTATTTATATAGTATTAATACTTGTGTAAAGTTTTAAAGTCTAAAGATGAGTAAATTTTTCAGAAATGTTCCTTCCAAGTCGCAATTACACTTTTGAGAAATTATGACCTAGAAACAATTTTACCTTTTAAGTAACACATAGCAGCATCATAGTTTGGGTTGCTAATTTACTTCTAATTTAGTTATAAAAATTTAAATTGTACTCGAAACACACACACAAAAAGAGTCATAAATAAAATATGAAGAGTCTATGAAGTAACCCCCTTAAATTAAGAACGTACATGAATACAAACAGGTTGCGAACGTATATCTTATGTGGTTTAGGCATTCCTGTATAAATGCTTCTTATCGCGAGAGAGTGAATGTGGAGTTTTATGGCGCAAGAGCCAATTCCGGCTAAACTGCGCCAAACAATTGTTTTAAGAAACGTTAAAACTATAAGAAAAATCCGTATTGAAAGTATGAAATTAATGTAATATGATGTGAATAATTAGAAATCAAAATTCATTAAAATCATTTGTAGTTTATGCATACAGATTCTACAATGTAAAATTCAAAAATTCTTACAAAAAGAAGAAAATTTATAAAACATGTCATCGAACATCACATCCCCTTCCAATTTCGTTGAATAAGACATATCAGAAATTTGAAACATGAAATTTTAATTATTTTTTTCGATTTCTGGTTGGGGTCATGAAATGCAGGAAAGCAGTTCTAATATGATCATGCATTAGAGATTTGTCTATTTCATAAATAATCATTTCTTCATCTTCTGATGTGTAGCGAACAAAACTTTTCTTGGGCTTGTGAGTTGTCATTTTTATTTGTATATTTCAGGCTTATTTTCTTTTATGCACTTTTTCTAATTTCTTGGATTTTAATTTAAATTCTTTTGAATTTTAGATGCATTAGAAGGTTAACTATTGAATGTGGTAGCGGCAATCTCTAGTAAGGGGAACAGATGGCTGATTTTCAGTTGATAGAGCGGTAAATTTGTCAGAAGTGGAAGGAAATGAGCGTGCTTCAGTTGATAAAGGTGATGCCGAGGTATGCAAAATATTGTAGGTAGAAGTACTAGAATTAGAAATAGGCGGCTGTGTGATTCGAATGGTATTGTTGGTATTGCTGAAGATGTAGAACTAAGCAGATGGGCTTGAGTTGATGAAGATGATGTGGAAACTACAGGCATTGAAGACAACGTACTTGGCATCTGATTTGCAGAAGATACGGGTTTCAGACATTTGAAAGGTGGGCAGATTATGTTTGTCATACTTGGAATCTGTTTGACTCTTATCACGAAGTATATCATAAAGAACAAATTGCATATAAACAGTGGCATAACGTGCAATCCCGCAGGGTTCTAGGGGGCCCAAAGCCTGACTGCCAAAAAGTGCCTATTCTTTGTAAAATCCAACTTGGGGGTTCAAAACCTGACTTTGCAGGGTGGCTCAAATGTTCTCCGTTACGCTTATTGTATATAAAGGAGACTAGTATATTCGATGAAGATTGTATAGAAACTAAGGAAAAAATTTAAAAATATTTCCAGATATCTACTAATTTTACCATAAAGGGGATCCATATGTACATAAGTATCATATGTTTTTATTGGTTCGAAAATAAACAAATATTTATAAACTAAAATCTCTCTCACTAAAATAACTCAAACTAAAAATAAATTAAGATGTTAAAATTGTATTTATGTATTTACCAAAAGTATCTGAATTCAGTTATTTAAAAATATCCGAATTATAAAGTATTAAAAAGATTAAAATACAACTTACCTTAAGACTTTAAGCGCAATATGTGGACAATAATTCAAAGAATTCATAATTTACAATACATGAAATGTAAATAAATAACACAAGAAAGGTAAATGATGAAAAGAAAGGTTTCATTAAAATATACTTACCATAAGAAGAAAAATTCCAAAAAAACGTATTAAAGCTATATACATCTTCTTCTAACATCATATGTTCGAAAATATTTTAGTTTGTCTTGTAATAACGCATGTTTGCGCAGTAAATCATAGTATGCTGTGATTTTCAGATGGTCTTTTCATTCTGAAATGGAAACGAAAATAATTAGTTCTTGAAAGGCTTGAGTAACAAAGAAGCAAGCAATGAATGGATATTTTTTTATATTTAATATTGTTTAAAGAGCATATAATCATCGAACTATTATATACAAAATAAATAACAAAGTTAAGTGACAAGTTGAAGAGGGAAATGTCGTAATATTTCAGTTTCCCATTTGTTACGTTATGACGATTTCGAGATATTTGTCACTGAAACCGGTTCGACTTTGAAAATAAATTTTTATTTTTTTTGTTTGCGTGACTTTTCATCTGAAATTTTACGTACCGCCGCTTAACTATTTTTTAAATCAAGTGTTATTTACCAGTCTTCCTTTCGGAAGTAATAACAAAAATTATTTTACTTAAAAAGTACTTTGTTTGCAAGTGAACAAAATAATTAGTATAAGGTTTCATGAATGTATTCTCTGCTTCTTTCATTCAAATGAGTCAACATTTAAGTATTCGTAAACATGAAAGTAGATCTAATAAATATAAATTTCATGAAGTCAAAATGTAAACAAATATTTTAATTAAGATAAATTTCATTCTATTTTGAGTAAATTACGAATTTATTGTCTAAGCAAAAATCATATAAAAATGGACCCGAACCTTATTCGACACCGAAGTAAAATTTCATGAAAATATTTTTTCCAGATATTTTGCAACAATTAGGAAATCATTTCACGTTGTTTATTTAATGTCAACTCACAACTTTCTGTCCATGATTTTTCCATACTTCCTTATCATGATTCTGTTTACTACTTAGTTATAATAATGTAATTTATTGCTTTGTTATTATGATTTTTCTTAAGGGTAATAATTCTAGCAATTTAAATTTGTTTCGAAATTCTGGTATACGTATTTTAAAAATCTAATTTAACTGGTTTGAAATTCATTTACAATTTCTCTCTTACACAATGCAGGAATGTAATTTCAATCAGAAATACTAAAATAAATGTATAGCTCTTTAGTAAAAAGACAATTTTTTATAAACATATGAATCAGAAAAGAATTTCATGTGCATAAAAATGAGAGAATTCTGCAATCGAAGCTATGTTTTGTTCCATAAATTAATTGATACTCTTCATTTGAAATTTTTTCCATACACTTTTAAATAAATAAAAACATTTTGAAATAAATTTTCTTTCTCCTTTTATTCATAACGTTGAGCAACGAATGCTAGTTATTAAATATTTTTGAAAATTTTCTGCAAAATATAGACGAATATTTTTGCAAGCACATTCTTGCAGAAGTATTTAAATTAACCCTTTGTCGATACTGAAGAGCTTATTAAGTAAAATTAAATTATAAGTAATATTACACTCTAGTACCTTTAACTTAATTCACACAGCCAATATGTTTTAAATATAGTTAAGCATAGTTCAGATTTTCCTTAATTCTCTTGCATAGTTGCGAGTAGATTGTAAAACGGTTTGACTCGAACTTCCGTCGAGAGAGGCTTCATTCTGAATTTAAATCACTCAATACATCCCCTCTTTGCCCTTTCCTTCTTTATATTTGCATCCCATTCTGGTGATTAGATATGAATAAAGTTCTATGGTCCGAATTATTTATATGTATGTTTCCATGCTTCATAGCTTACGTTTCAGGAAAAATATGCCTTAAATGGCAGATAAACGTCTCGTAAATAAAACGTGTAGATTTATTTATGTATAAAGCTTTCTTAAGTTTAAATGGCAAAGTTTATAATTTAACACAAAAAGAAATCCATATTGTACCAAGTATGCAATGAAATTTTATACAAATTAAATACATATAAGTTATTACAGATCTCATTATATATTTGTATCAAGATAAATGTAATTGTTATTTTTGTTGCATTTTCTTGTAGAAAATGCAATAAATTTGTTTCCACAATCTTCCTTTTTTTTTTGTACTTAGTTTAAGATTTTTTTTTAATGAACATGGCATTCAGGTTTTAAATAAAATTATCAATAAAGTACTGTTAAATAATTTTTGTTTATTATCAAAAGTAATGATGGCTTGCGTAAGCACATTTAGTAGTATTCCCCTACCCCAGCCCTTCTTAAACTGTGGTTCGTGGACCCCCGAGGTCCACAGTGCCATTCTAAGGGGTCCACGAAGGTTTTTCATCTTATGTTAAAATTTCTCTTTTTTACAGATTTTGAAAGACGTGAAAAAATTGAAAGATGTGTCATCTTAGACTAGATCTCTCAAATTGTCTCCAACAAAAATATTTGGTTGCCCATCCGGTATAATGGTTAGTGACGCCGACTGCGGTACCGTAGGGTCTGGGTTCGAATACCAGGTAAGATATGGATATTTGTGTGACGTGTGCTTAACGCTTACATCTATGTAAGCCTCTGTGTGATACTTTGGGGTGCGCGGGGTAAAAAATGTTCTCAATAAATATATATATATATATTTACCAGAACATGTACTTCAATCAAGAATATTAATTCAGTTTTTTTAATGTTTTCAGCTACATAGCCATTACTAAAACGTTAATACTTTCAAAAAATATGTAGTAGAAACACATGTGCAAGGATTTAATAACTACATTTACGTAGCGCGCCAATAGGATAACGATTGCATCTATTTCGATTTCCTAATTGCATTGCGCCTGTATTATTTATTTATTTGAGCCTACATTATTTATTTGAAACTAGTATTTGTACTATGGTTATATACATATATAATTAGATTTGTACTATTTCTTTAAAGGAAAAAAAAAGAAGCGTTAAAAAATCCTGTATAAATAACAGAGACGGTCTTAGTCTATTGAGGAACCTTTAAATCACTCAGACATATGTTAGGGATCAGAGAGGTATGTTTAAAATTTTGGGGGTCCACGCGATGTCAGGCTGATATACAAAAGGGGCCAAGGGGATCGAAAATTTAAGAACCACTGACCTTCATGAATTCGACGTTGCTCTTTATGTAATACCCCTTCAATCAGTGGCTTTCTAAGACTACATTGATGAGTGTGAGGTTTTAATCTAAAAAACACATAGACGGAGTCGAGGCGTATTTTTAATGCTAAAAATTAAAACTCTACTGTTCTTGAGGGAAGGGGGTAGAATCCACCCCTTTGTGTACGCCACCTAACGTTCTACATTATTAGACAGCTTGATTCAAAACCTATCCATGCAAGAGAATACTTCAAGAAAGAGTAAGGAAGAGGTTTAATATCCACAATAATCTAAAAATTTTTATTTGTCATATACTTTGAATATTTTAACAAAACCCTTTAACTCTGATACCTCTATTTTGCAGCCATTCCTCACCACTTGATCAAGGTTCAAAATTACGAGGTCCGTTGCCAATAGCCCCTGCGTTGCTTAGGAGTGCGACGTTGATAAACCCTCACTCACTCACCTGTAACCATTAACATTCCGACTTAATTACGCAAATTTCAAAACAGAAGCAAAACCTCCTAACTTCTCTTCTTTTCAGGTTGTAAGACGCTATATGAATCATTATACACTGAAACGTGATAATTAAGAACACCGAAAAAAATTGTACACATATAAAGAAAATTCTTTATACCTACCACAACTAATCAACACCCGGTAGTTATTACATGTCTTGCTTAAAAGCTGTGTACAGACATCTATTATACTAACATTCTTCCCTCAGACAAATTTCCCATCCACTAATAGGTCATTAACTAGCACCAATCACATCAGTACTTCAAAGTAACATTTTAATCCTTTATGTAACGAGTACATCGAAACAAAACTTCTCCAAACCCCACCTCAAGCAGGAAATTAATAAGTTGTTTTTTTTAAACTTCAAGATACTACCGTATTATTATTTAGCTTTTTTTCTATCGTGCGTGTCCCCAAATCATTGCACGTAAAGCGTGTATAGACGTCCAAATAACAGCATATCCAAACATCATTAGAATGGTAACTTCCTCAATTACTGGACTCTGGCCAGCCTGTTTATTTACCCACCAATATTTACTGAGAGCAGATTCCTGTCATTACGCGATAGAACCTAGACTGACACTTTCGTCAAGGGATGTGTAATTGGCAGAATTCTTGGTGGAAAACTGTTTAAGATGATGTACCTTCGTCGCCAACGGTGTAAGATCTCTGATATTAAGGAAAGCCTTTATATGCCTATACTTATAATCAGGTGTTTTTCGAGCAGTTAATCTTCAATTTCTGATAGAAGGATGTTGATTGGATTGGAAGATACCAGAAAAAGGAGGAAGCTATTCACGCCTTGTTTGGATGACCTTCCAGATCGAATTTTGAAAGAATTGAGATAGTTATAAGGGGATTCACCTTAATTTAACGAATATAATTCGATCTCAAAGCATATTTTTTAAAAAGAAAAGTGTGTTACCATAATAAATAAGCATAAATCCCTGCAGTTAATTTCCTTCGTAATTTGAAGGGTCACATTGTACAATTTAAGCTGTAAATATATTGGAAGGAATCAGTATAATATAAATGGACAGATATATACCCGTATGTGTTTTTTGCATGATACTTTTTTGCTAACAATACAGCAATTACTAATGCATTTTATAAAAGATATTTATAAGGAAAAAAACGCTAGTCAACTAGAAAAAAATAAAACTGAAGATTTTCATTCTTGTTCATGGATCTCTAAGTATTTCCATTGCCCATGGGTCAGAGGATCCATGGAGAAACGGAAAAGAACTCAATTTTCAAGGTACTGAAAAATTAATTAGAAAAAGTCTTAGATATGGGGTAAGTCTGCGGTTCATTCAAATAACCATTTGAAATTTTAATATAGTAAGTCATTTGAAATTTTTCAAAAATATCTGAACATCCTTATCTTTTAAGCAAATAGTAAATAGAAAATTCCATAAATTTTGATACTAGTATTAAATAAAGCTAGTGTTTAAATAAACTGCATAAAATCCTAGAAATACACAATAAAATAAACTCTTTCCAGGTTTAAATTTTTCTCTTTTTATGACTGAAAATGTATCCATTCCATATTTGTTGTTCGTGTATTCAACAAAAATATTAATCATTTAATATTTTAATTAATTTGTTCATAAAGTTAAAGTATTTATTATATGCACTATTTTTCTGAAAACAATGGTTATTTTTCATGGTTATACTGGGTGTTTCAAAAGTCATGCACATCAACCTTTGTGGTTGAGTTTTACAGACAGATGAATTATGTTAACAAACAGAATAAAGAACAAAGGTTGAACGGTTATCTTGATTGTCAGGTGTCAGACATGGTAAAATAACAGCAAATGTTCGAAATGATGTCCGTTTTCCTGGACACACAATCGAAACCTTTTACCAGATTAATTGATACCTTACGAAGAGAGTGAGAATTAATGTCCTATATTGCATGAAGGATTTTACTCGTAAGCTCATCAAACGTATGGGGATTATTCCTGAAGGTGACATTTTTTAGATATCCTCAAAGAAAGAAATCCTGAATTGACAAGTCCGGTAAACGAGTTGGCAAAGTCCTTTGGAAATGACACGATCATCGAAAAATTCAGTTAAAACTTCCATACTATCCCGTGATGTGGGACATATTGCACCGTCTTGCTGCAACCTTAGCGTACCTTTCATCCCTTTCTGCAAGGATATGAATTCTGTAATGATGTTTATGTAGACGGGCGGTCTTTTCAACGGACTTCTTTGTAAAGCAGTTCCCATCTGCCACTTTCATTTTCATTATGAACCCTATCTCTACCCGATTGTTTCCTATCTGCAACCGATCTTGTGTCACGTAACCGTTGCACTAAAATTGTTATCATTGATGCATTGGGTGCTGTTTCACCTGATATTTCTGCTGAAATGCATTTATCCCACGGCAATGAGATTTTATAGCGAAATAAAATTACACGATGGCTATTTGCTCTTGGGAAAACATCATGCACGTCCTGTTGTGCTCAACTGACTACAACTGACAAGTATTTTGAAACTGATGCCTGATTTGTTCAAAACTTCTTATAATGGGGTCCCTGCTGCCATCCAGTGAAAGGATCTCAACCAAACCTTGTGGTTTTTAAGCAACAAGCATTATCATCTGGATGTGCTTGACTTTTCAAACACCCAATATTTCAAATAAATGCCTAGATTTATTTCATTGAGATATCAACGCGAGATAGTGATAAACAAACAAACAAATTAATTAAAATAGTTCGGGAATTATTCATCTTTGAAAAATCTTTGCTTAAATTAACTCTTAAGGTAATGTTTAATTCGTGAATGCAACGTTAATTATTTAGAAAATTTCACGACCCTCTTTAAATCTAGGGTAGTGCAGGGATTTGAATACAATCAGTGGTGCACATAGGGGGGAGGAGTAGAAGAGTCCTCTCATCTCTCATCACCCTTGATTTTTTTTCGATTGATTGTAATCCTAAACTAAACTCAGCGGCGCAACAGCCCATTAGGGCCAAGGCATGCTGAGCCCATCTCAGGATACGTGACCATTGGGTGCTGAGGTCCCTCAGCAGACGTGCCGGTCAGGTAGTCAGTCTGAAGCGAAACCCTGCAGTGTTTAGTCTGCAAGCAAGCTTGGTACTGATTTATCAACCCACTGAAGGGATAAAAGATTGAGTCGGCCTTGCCCAGCCAGGGGATAGAGCCCCGAACCTGAGGTGTGGAAGCGCGACACGCTACCACTCGCGCGGCCACTGGGCCTGTCCTATGAATGTAGTATGTAAAATAATTCCAAACAAAGATAACAATATGTTATTAACAATTTATTTTATTAGTTAATTCTAATTATTTATTCAATAATTTATTTTACTGTTTTTGTTCCCGAAAATTGATAAAATCGAAAGAATATGTTTGGTGGCATATCGGGGTGTGACACGAGGATGGTGGATTTTCGAACTTCGAACATTTCCCCTCACCCCCTGTGTGCGCCACTGAATACAATGAAATGTTTACGAAAGAGCAAAAAAATAAGGAAGGTTTTTTCTTTTTAATTACAATTTTCCTCAAATATTTGAAAATATTTCTTAGAAGTTCTTAAAGATTTCCAAACCCACAAATTAAGCATTAAAATATTTTCAAGATTGTGAAGAGACCCTTTATATTTTCTGTTCTTTTTCTGTTGCATTTATTTAATTTAATTTGTTGTACTAGTCTAGATGTAAAAAATTAATTAAGTTTATCATAGAGGATTAACAGAATGTTCAGAAGGTCCATAGATGGAACCCTCTAGCGCTTTTTAAAAAACGTTTTTCAGAATCAAAAAAATAATTTCGTGTTTCTTTCAGAGATATTGTACATTAAAAAAAATGCGAAAACTTAATAACAGATTTGCTTCAACGCGTCAAACCTTAAATCTTAAATTCTTATTTATGAACTGATTCATACTTCTAAAATGAAATTGTTTTAAAATAGACACAATATTCTTCTGCAAGTTTAGCGTGCGTTTCTACGAAGGTAGGTTAAATTGCGAGCTATAATTCGACTTGTCTTTTGTTGTTGTTGTTGAAACATTTACCTTTTTAGAGCCAAGTAACTTCTAATTTGCAAAGAGAAATTATTTGGATTACATCAGGGGTGTCAAACTCGCGGCCCGCGGGTTACATGTGACCCAAGATGAACATTTTTGTAGCCCGGTCAATATATAGGTACACAATGATACATAATAAAATTTTTAAAAAAATCTCCCGAAACAGGAAAGATGATAGAGAGAAGAGATGTCAAGTATCAGGACGTAAACATTAAATTTTCTTCGTTCTTTTATATATATTTATTATAACATTGCATTTTTCGAAATAAACCTATATTTCTAAGAATATCGATTTTTTTACGGTCCATCTAAAATTAAACCTTGTTTACTTGGCCCAAGTTAGCCTTTGAGTTTGACACCCTTGGAATCTACGCTAATCTAATAAATTCCGTTGTTTTTACAAAGACTTAATGTATCCGACTACGTTCAGAACCGTGATTTTGCAGAAGCGTATAAATGGATAATATTTATATTTAGTGTCACTTAGATCAGAAAACTATATAAAATTATTTTAAGAATATTATTATAATAAAAAAATATTTAAGTACAATATTTTGACAAAAAATGAACATAGAATGACCCGTTTTCAAATTATTCTCCTTTTGTTAAAAATGCTTCTATTATAATAATATTTCACCTGTATATAGCTCAGACCTCTGTACAGAGGCTCAACTAAAATTTTTGAAATATATAACTTAGAAGTGGGTTTATCCATGTTTTACGACAACAGAGGGGAGAAATTTTAAGAAAAAAACGCCAATAATTTTTTTAAGTGGTTGTAACTTTGAAAATTATGTGATTTTTTCAAAAATCATAGTTGAGCCTCTGTACAGAGGTCTGAGCTATATAAGGCAAAATATTATTATAATAGAAGCATTTTTCACAAAAGAAGAACATTTTGAAAAAATTGATTATTCTAAGTTAATTTTTTTGCCAAAATATTGTATTTAAATATTTTGTTTTATCAAAAAGTCCTTAAAACAATTTTATACATGTATTCTAATCTAAGTGACATGAAATATCATGAAAATTATCCATTTAAATCCATCCGCTTTTTAAAATCACGGCTCCGAACGTAGTTAGATACCTTAAATAAAGTTTTTTTTCGATTTTCTCTTTTTGTGAATTTAATATTTTTACAATGATGGCGTTTTTTCTATTTAGATAACTATAAAATAGGATAGAATAGGCTTTGATAGATTAGACCTATCAGTCCTGTTCCTACAGCCATAGCAAATTAAACTTTTTCGCTAACTATAATTAAAATTATTGCTCTGTTCAAGCAATTACCAAAACAATCAATCTTTTCTCTAATCGGTTCTTGTGTTATCTTTATCTCAATGGAGAGTATAATGCAAGTATGAAAGGTAAGTTATTGTTTCGCAAATATCAATCAAAAAGATATTAATTACAGATAAGCACAGTGGAAGCTCTATGTTTCTAAATTAATCTTAATCAAACATGCTAAAACAGAGACGAGTAGCGAGAATTACTCATGAACAAGATGAATAATAAAAAAAACAACCTTTTTCACGAGTTTCAAAGATTAATTTAATGGTAATTTAAAAAAAAAATTCGAAAACCGACGTTAGAATATTTTTTATTGAGACTATTAATCAAGTTAACAGAGTGTGAAATTCACTTTGGCATGATAGCTATTAGTGTATTTTTATTTATAATTATTAAAGGTAAAATATAGTTGCCAGAGCCTTAAAAAAGAACAATGGATATACAAAGAGTTTATGTTTAGCAATACTCAAGACAGCTTGAAAATAGATTGTTATTTAAAGAGTTATTAAAAAATAAAGCTTTCAATGTTTCAAAGCATGCAAAAAAGCAAAATCGCAACCTTTTGAAGAATGCGGAAAGTTTATTTGTTAAAGGTTAAAAAAAAATGATCCACATTTGTGAAGTTCGATCAAATTTAATTTTAAACAATTTTATTTTAGTATTTGATTATTAGTCTAACCGAGGATTAATAAACATAGAAAGAAAATTCCTATTTACAGATACTTTTTAGATCTTTAAAATAATTGAAATAAGAAAGAAAACAATTTTTGAGCAAATAATTCATTTGGAAAAATAGATGCCTTAAAAAAGCAAAACAAAATCTTTCTTTTATATGCTTAATCAAGATTCAGAACTTAGTGGCTTAAATTGACTTCACTCAGAAACAACAAGTGAGCTATTGATCAATGATTTCACAAATTTGATTCCCGATCAAGTGGAGAATATGACATTTGAGGTGATGTCTCAATCCTGTAAATTTCATGGGGTCTGTTGATTTAAGGATCATAATACTCATTATTCAACATAACGTTCTTTAATAGAAATGGAATTGAACCCATGAAATTAGTGCAAGTGTCGGCACCGATGGCTTACATGTAGCGTATCTGCTTCATAAGCCTGTTTCGGGTTCGATACGAGCAGGAATCGATAGATTTTCTGAATGCGAAAATCGTAGGAACGCATATCATATGAGAATGTGGCATGTAAAGAGATCCTTTGAATATCAATTTGTCTCTGGTACTCTAGGCACAATTAAATCACGGCAATATTTAACATCCTATGTGAGCTTGAATTAAAAATTTTTTTTCTAAGTGTCTAAATTTGGTAACGAGGCCACCACTAGATGGTATTACTATGAAATGGCTGCCGTGTTTGTGTGCAAAGGCTAAGTTACTAAAATGCATCCCCATTGGAAGAAAAAAAAATGTGCAACTGCTGCAATAAAGTGTGGAAGATATTAATTGGGCTGTTACATGACCACTTCAGATCTCGATTAATCCCGATTTCGTTTTTATTATAGCAAAAATATTATAAATCTTCAAACGATCAAAATGTTTGAGAAATATAATTACGATTGAAAGTGCATTGCGTTTGTATTGATTTGTAATAACATTTTGAGAGTTATCTTATTAAAAGAAAAATATTTAGAAAATATACAAACATGTCACTTTTTACTATATTTATTAAAAATAAGTACCTATTAAAATATTAGTATTAAAGAAAAATAGTACTTATTAAAATATAACTTATTAAAATTAGTATTTATTAAAACTGTAAGTACTTATTAAAAATATAAGTACTTACGAGTATATTAAAAATATTTTCTTGTGTACAGGAGTTTGTGACCAAAAAACAATGAGTCTTTCGGAGTTTTTGAAAAAAATTCTATTAGCATTTGAACAGGAGGGGGAAAAAAGGAAAAGGATTTGCTTAGTAGAGAATTTTGGAGATAATTCATTGTATATTTTCTTAAATGTGTATATATATATATATATATATTTGGTGTACATATATATATGTACACCAAAAATAATTTTAGTAACTTTTGTCATCAAGAATGTGATATTGTAATCGAAAATTTAAAATAGATTTCATTTCGATAGGATTTAGAAAAAGAACATTTCTTATTAATAAATATGTTTATTTAATAATTACTATTAAAAAAGATACTGAAAGATTTATTACCTGCTATTGTCTTTCTTCAAGTATTATTGTAAAACCGGGGTGGGCATTAATTCGATCGCAATCGACCGGTGGACCGCCAATATATTTTGGTGTGACCGCCTTCACAAAGAGCTTATAATCATTCAATTATACGAAGATCTAGAAATGCCGTATTTAATCGAATTGAAGCCACCATCGATTCTATGCTGCACTCCAAATTCTCAACAAGATTTTATGAAAATTGAGAAATAGTCTAAAATGGTTTATCGATATCCAATTTTACAAAATTAAAATAAATATAAAAGGAAAACTAATAAGAAGTGAATGAATCAGTTATTTTATGAGTATTATAAACTTTCAAATACGGGCATGAAGCTGTAATTGCTCTAAATACCCCATACAGCAATTTTTTCCCCTTCGATTCTAAACCCCAGCCAATTTTAGTAGCATTAACATTGGGGAAAAAGTACGGGTTAGATTCGAGTAAATACGGCATTTCAAAAAATACAGAGGAAAAAATCGAATCATAAGAGAAAATTTCGTTGAATAGAAAATCTACTTCGTTATTTTTGGAGGTTATTCTACGAAAAAAAATCGTAAAATGTTCTTGGTTTAAGGAAAAAGTTTGCTAAATAGAGAAATTCGTAAAGTTGAGTACGACTGCACTGTATTCTTTCTTTTTACTCACTATACCTACGCCACTGGGTGGACCGCAACACCTTGAAAAAATTAGAAGTAGCCCGTACCCTGGAAAAGTCTGCCCACCTCTGCTGTAGAATGTTTTAATTAAGAGATTTTCCAGGAAAAATTAGTGTTTTCAATTCAGTGTATATTTAATACTCTAACGCATTTAAACATAAAGAAGACCTTATTGGTGAGAGGTACGTGGTAAGAAATACAATAAAGAACCCCTGTCTCCTACTATAATAATCTAGAAGTCTGATCTCCATAGCAACCAATAGGTAGGCAATGAATATTGAGTTGATTTTGTAGTTGATAGATTGCGAAAATTTCTTAAAAAGATACATTCTCACAGAAATGACATTTAACACACATTGCTTTAGAAAAGATTCGTTGATGCGGTAATTCAACGATAGGGGAGATATCTAATGAATTCTATGCAAATAACTAAGTGTGTTAAAAAAAAAGGAAAAATCGTGAGAAACAGGAAATGAATCTGCTGTTTCCTGTTTGATTCCCCCAAGGGGAAATGATAAAAGCAAAATTTCCTTTATTTTTGTTTTTTGAGAATATTCTTTTTAAATCATAAGGTTCCAAAATGCATGCCACTAAAATACCTTTTTATGTAAATCGCATACAAATTCGAAATAGTTATTGTCTTTGTTTTTCTTAACTTTTACTTTACTTTTTCAACTGCGCACTGAAAATGACAAGTTTGTATATGTTTGAAGTTAAGAGGAGATGAAAATTCAAATGTTCTTAACACAATTAAACTCGCTAGGAATAAAAAATGGCTTAGGTGTCGATGTAGTAAGTAATAAAAATAAAAAAGAATAAGTACAACTTCTATACAATGGAAAAATTAATCAGGTAAATTTTTAGGAATATTTGTGAGCCCTGAATACCAGCTAAGATGAGATTTTCAACAGTGAAAGCTTTTGTATTGGCAGAATGATCTGTTGCGTCATTAAATTCGTTCTTATCTTTCCTTGGACATCAGCACGTATTCATCATTAGCACATGTGTTCTGCTATGTAATGCGTATAATTAAGACAATCAAATACATTAAGTTTATCTTGGTTGATTAGTTTGTTGGCTGTAAATCGCGCGCGCGTTGCGATTCTAGAGCTAAGCAAAAACTTGGCAATGGATTTCATAATTTTGAAAAACAATTAAATGATAAGGATGGTGCATTTTAAATTAATACATCATCTTTCTAATTTCTACTTTCCCCTTCGTGAGATTTCTTGAGAGTTTAAGGTCTTCAGATTAATTTTAATGCTCAGTAATCCTCAAGGTCTTTACAGGTGATCTTTTATGAACGGTCTTTTTTTTTGATTGATGGAATGATTTTTTTATTAACTGTCTGCTTCAAAGAAAAATGGTTATTTGTAATGGACCTTGTATTTTTGAACCATAATCGAGTGACGATAATGAAACTTGAACTAGCATCACCCATTCCAAACTTTCATACTACACCAATGTGAGAACTTTGAATCTCCAAAGATATATAATGCTCGATCCTTCCACACGGTAGTTTTAATAGAACCATAACTCGAATCTATAATATGTGTGTTTCTGGGTGTTGAAATAGAATCCATGAACACTGGTTTTTGTGATTCAAATTTTTTAAAAAAATGAAGGTTTTTGATTATATTTACTTTATATATATAAAACAATCATGCGGTGAAGTTTGTGACAACGATTTATTTAGAATAATTGTTATTTTGTTCGTTCACACGTTTTTTTTTGTTTTTTACGCCTGTAATTTTTAAATGAAATCGACTTTGGTACAACGCAATATTCAACATATAAATCGTTTTAGGCTAAAAGTGTCAGTAATTTACTGTGTAGGGTGTCAAAGAACTCTTAAAATAAAACAAAAAGGATGGTAATAATGAACAGAAACATTATTTATCATATATTTTCAAGACGATTCATATCTGCACTAGAAATGTTTCTAATCTACGTTGATTCCTTGTTATAGGAAAACGAAGAGGATAAAGAATTTATGAGACAGCGCCATCTACGCTATGGTAATATTTAAAAAAGAGTATTTGATATTTTGTTGTATAGACTATTCCAATGTAGAAAAAGTCATTGCATCTATTAAACAGCCTATGCCCTTTCAGATATAGACATTTGTCCCAAATAATCTACTAAGTTTTCAAATGTTTCCAGAATGGGAAGTTCTGTGAAATTCAAGTCAGAAAAGCGTGGAAGTCAAGCCATCTATTCAACATGTTCAGTCCTTGGCTTGAATGTATGCTCTACTTTAAAAAAAAATTATTATTTTTTCTTCAAAAGGAGATTTCTGAATTTTATTTATAAGAAAAAACAATAATGAATTTCAGCATTTGACTCTCCTAGCCATTTTTTGCCTTTATCAATGGATTGCGATAAAAAAAAGGATATACGATGCATACGTGTTCAATTTGTTACTGCAATTATAATGTGCAACTTAATGACATTTTCTTTTCAAATGTTTTTGCACATAGAATTCAACTTGGACCTTATACGAATTGAAATTTTTACTAAAAATTATGAGTGGAATGCATCCCTAAAAATGAGAGAGAGAAGAGAAGAGAAGCAGTAGAAGGCTAAGAGTTCCATTTTTATTCTAAGAATTTTATGAAAGTTCTATAAGTTAAAAGTTATACTGTCTTATTCTAAGAATTCTATGAAAGATTTCTATAATTCTGTTCTAAGAATTTTATGAAAGATTTCTATAATTTTGTTCTAAGAGTTCAATGAAATAATTCAATAATTATGTTCCACAATGAATTCTACGATTCTATTCTAAGAATTCTACACTATAAAGAATTTCCATCAAATAATTCTTTGATTCTATTCTCTAAATAAATCTTTGGTTTCTATGGCAAGAATTCAGTGCTGTTGTTTTTACGTACTATAAACCTTTTTTATTCTATGATTGAATAAAAATTCTGTGTACTGTAAATTTGAGAAAAAAATATTATTAAAATTTTTTTAAAACAAAACATCAACAAAATAAAATCAGTATTGGGAAAAAATGTTGAATTATTGAATGCTATTTATATAGAGAGAACTGATTCAAAAATTAAATTGGTAACATAAGATATCAAAACATTTTCAAGTGTATTTGTTTTAAAAAAAATCGTAAAACAATGCAGTTTATTGAAAGTTACTTTTTTTCAAACTCTTAAATTCTTAACTCTTCAATATAGCAAAAGCAAATTTTTTAGTTTATAAAGATTTCAGTTATTCTCATTTTTTGCTGGAGTTATAGCTCTGAAGTAATTTTATAAAAGATTCTTTCTTTAGAAAAGCAACAAATAAATGTAACTGTTTAAAGGTTTCTAAAAATCTGAATTTGTAAAACTTTAAGCTTTCTTAATAAACACAACTCCGGTCAACATTTCTTTAAGATAACTTATACTTTTCAGTAAATATTTCTCATTTTGAAAAAATTAGTTTTAAAATAGATACTAGTCAAGATTGATATTATTTTTAAAGTTAATTTTTTTATAAAATAGTTTTAAGAAACGCTGCTTCTATAAAAGTTCCTATGCTGCTTTAAAAAAGATAGTAAACATAAAAATGCGTAATAGAACTTAGTTGCATAATACAACTGAAAACTTTTTAGGCTAAATCTGTGAGAACATCACTTCTAACTTTTGCATCTTAAATTCCGTTGTTTCTGAGATAAAAGACTTATCATGATAACGTTGGTCCTTTTTTCGTGATATAGATACGATAAAAGACTAACAAACCCTTTAAAAATTTGTTTGATTCTAAACAAATATTTTAATACAATTAATTTTTTTTCGAATGTTTTTCATACTTTTCAAAAACGTTAAAGTTTTTCATAAAATTAAAATTTGACGAATTTGAAGATAACTAGCAAAATATAAAATCAAATCTGCTTATGTATTACATAAAGGATAGTTTCTTTTATGAACACTCTATATTTTTATGTAACAAGAGATGTGTTTAAGAAAACTGCCATTTTTTCACTTGGCTTAGAATTACGGAATTTTTAGTCAATATCATCCTTGTAGCATTAGACTGGAATTAATCAAAATCAACAAATCAGTAGCCAAAAATTACTTAATTCCGCATTTGATTATTTAATACGAAAATAGAATAAACAAATTAATAAAAATAATTAATTAATAATGAACAACACTAAAAAACATAATGATACAAAATTAATTGAACATTTCTCACAATATAAGATATTATATTTACAGTTACTTTGATAACTATATATATATTACCAAACAATCTTTCGAAAAATCACCAATTTATTTACGAATATATAAAAGGAAAGAAATAAATTGGTTGAAAAAATACGAGTGGTGTGTGTTCGAAATGGTAATGTGGATGATGAACTTTTTTACAATTTTTACATTTATGCAATTTTATCAGAAAATGGTTAAGAAAGTGAATACCGAAATAAAAAAGCCGTTTTAGTGAACATTGAATAATACTTAGCAAATAACTTCGATCTTTTGGCTTCCTTTACTGAATCTCATGAAGAAAAGATAAAAAAAAATCTTTTCAGATAAAAAAATAAAATGGTCTGAGTTTAAAATAAAAGTTCTTGTAATTATTTTACTTATATGCTCATATATTATACTGCATTTTTACAAAGTTAAATTATTTTATAAATATATCATTTTGAAAAAATTGGGTTTCATACTAATTTAGCAATAAAATATGAGAGACGAAGGATGGAGTACATTTTTGAAAGAAATATGAATTAATTTCTACAATAATTGGTTAGTATTGCTGTAAAACATGTTGCTTTCAGAATAACACGAACCAGAATAAAATATTATAAGCCCCCAAAAATGCACCTTAATTTTAACCTATTCTTTAAGAATAAATCAACTTTAAATAATCTTCATATAAATAATAACAATCACGAATATTGTTAATATTTAGAGTGAACTGAATTTTAAATGCAGGATTGTCAAAAGAAGTGTATATACAGGAGTTCCAAAACCAACCTCCCAAATTTCGATTTTTTTTTTTTTTCTTTTTTCATTTCAGTAAATAAGTTGGCTCTAACTAATTTGTTAAAGTAACTAATCAATGCTAACAAGGCAAAATTTAAGCAGAACAAATCATTTGAGAAAATATAAAGTGCAGCTTCTTACGGTATTTTCTAATTATTGCGGTATTAATTTGTTTCATAAAATTGAACAAAACATCGAACATATTTTCGTATTTAATTTAAAAATGATATAAGCTATTTCCAGATTATTTAGTTTCTTAGTTCCAAAAGAATTTAAAATTTCTCAGCATACACATATAAGTCTTATTTTACAAAGACATTTAGTAACGTTAAGGAACAATTACTTATTGAATTTATAGCTAATAATTACCTATATACAAAAATTATTATAATAAATTAATGGATTAATAATTAATGCTGCATTCTCTCTCTCTCTCTCTCTCTCTCTCTCTCCTACTGTCTGCGAACAACGTAATTTTGAACATTCATTTAGTAACGAGGACAATATCAGAGCTGAGACCCCCTCCTCCCCAAATTCTCACTCCAAAAGTAAGGACTGTGATCCTTAACAGATGTAACGGGTATCAATCAGCTTCTTTACGCATAGTCATTAGGGACATTAGCAAATATGGAACGAAATGTCTCAAAACATGATACAGAACTTGTATGCCTCAATGCCCGATCGTATCGCATCTTGTATTCGTGTGCTAGGGTTCAACAGGGTATTAAATCCTCCGTTCTTTTGTCTTTTTCTCTGATATAAATAATCCTTTTTCTTTGATTTTTTAATCATTTAATTATATCAAAGTAGTCATTATGTACGTAAAATTTTGTTTCATTTTGACGACTCCTTCTTGGCGCGCTAATTCTTTTGTCCATGAGAGTACATATATATACTTGTAATATAAGTAATTAATAGAATTAAGTAAATTTTTACACATTAACCCTCTAAGCAGTCTGCACTTAAAGTCTTGCCATTCTGGAGATGCTTCAAAAATGCACCGCACATATTTTTTTTGTTTTCAGGTGGGGTTCTCAAAAGCGGTTGAGCCGTATCTTTAAGAATGCGGCTCGGCCGCTTTTGGAAATCTTGCTTGAAGGCAGAAAAAGCATCTCTGGAATGGCGAATTTACGTGCAGACCGCTTGGAGGGTTAAAACAACTTATTAAAATATTATTCTTTTATTAGTCATAAAATGCTAAAAATTTTCATGCGTGCAAATCAAGGATATACATAATAATAAATAGTAGTAGTTGTAGTTAATATTGAAATTGGGCAATCCCCAAAAGAATTTTCCGGCTGCGCTCCTTGCCTTACATTGACCATAGATCCGGGGGAAAAAAGGGCAATTTAAAGAAAAAATAATTAGCGCAGGTAATGGAAGCTACAAAAGAAAATCGATTAAATAAATAAAAATAAATAGAAGTCTGTGTAAAGGAAAAATTAAAAACTTTTCATCCGTTATGAATAGCATAGCACATCATCCTTTCGTCTAATTGTTACTGAATGACTTGGTTTGTAACATATATATCGAGTAGAAAAAGTTAAAAACAAAATTGAAAAAACGAAGGGCAACGCACACATTCCCGGATTCGCTAACACCCCAAATTTAGAATTAATTACTAGCAATAAATTTCATACACGCCTCGTCAATGTGCGAGATGCGATTATTTTTTTTCAAGGTCATTCATTATAACGGACACTGCAGCAATGACCTGGATTAACTGTTCAACCCGGATTTCAGAAGGGGACTGAAATATCGGTCAGAATGAAACAAACATTTGACTGAAAATGTGAAAATTAGAATATATAATTGGATACTGAAGAAGATTTCTTTAAATATTGAGCCATTCATTTGTGTTTCACTGTTGCAAAACTAAACAAGCACATCGTTTTGATACAGTTCAGTAATTGTTAGATCAGTTGGAGCTGTAAATATATTTTTTTAAGAAGATAAATTTGCACGAGGCAAAAAAAAAAAGTTAGAGTAAATAAATAAAAAAAATCAAACGTTTTTTAAAACTTGAATTCATTTTTTATTCATACATAAAATATGATAAAACAATACATATTGTATTGATTGTTTTTAAATTGCAGATACCATAATTTTTTTAGAGCTAGGATTACTTATATAGAAAATTGTTGAGTAAAATCTTTTTTTAATTGAATACGGACAGTTCTTTTAAAATAACATTATAACATAAAATACAAAATCTAGAAACATTTTTAAAAAAACTTATTTGTTCGTTACTTATAAAACACTATTTTTTTATACAATTTCTTCCTTCAAAGTGATTTAAGTATTTTTAAGACTGCCTTCATTCAATGTTAAAGAATAGAGACCGCATTAGGCATATTTTTTCAGATAAATATGAAAAAGAACTCAAACATTTGTATTCTATTTTGGCTTCGCTATTCTATACTTTAGGTTTTTAAACTCTTGGCTCGCGGGCTACGAATAGCCACTGTGTGAAAGCATTTTAGCAATCCCTCAGTTGAATTTAAGGCAATTTAAAAAAGTTGCCTTGTGTACCTTTTGTCGTAAAAATGCCATTTTTTATGCAATTCTGGATATTTGAAACAATTCACTGATGTGTGTTTGATATTTAATAAAATCGCTCCTGGGATTTCTTCAAATTGCCCCAGTGGCGTACGCAAGGGTGGAGTTTGGGGCTTAACCCCATAAGAGGTTTGTGTACGCTACTGAATTGCTCACGATACAAAATCACGCAAAAAGCTTACTGATGAGAAATTTCACAAATGAACCATTTTTATTTCTTAAAATTTACCGTATAATTTAGCACTTAAAACCTGAATATAGTTTATCAACTAATAATCTCATACTACTTTCGATTTTTTGAAAGCATACGAGCACAAAGACAGTGTATTACACTGAAAATAGTTTAACACGAAACTGAGTGGGTCTGAAATATTTTTCGTGTTAAAAAAAAATTCGCGTTAAAGGATGATGCAAAAAAGGAAAAATAAATAAATGATATATTCAACAAAACTAAGCTTATTAGAGTACATTTTATTACATAAATATAAATATATGCATGTATTTAATAAAAATCAATGAAACAAGAACATTCACGATGAAATTTAAAACAAAATTTTTAATTTCTTGAAAAACAAAACATTTATTGAGTTGAGTCTCATATTTTTAGCGTCAAATTGACAGCAAATTGTTCACTTTCATCCATTTCGTTATGCATTTCACCATTGGAACGTGCGTCTAAATGACTGCGTACACTTTTCATAATGTTCCGCATTTCGGATGATGAGGAATCAAGATCTGCTTTATTCATCCCAGGTCATCGGAATCTGCATCAATTATATTTTTTGAACTTTGAACAAGCTCCAAAATGCCATTGTCTGTAATAATTAGGGCTGTACAGACATTATCATCATCTTTAGCAACAAATTCTTCCGATGATGGTGGCTTCCGATACTTGGCTGGTGTTTTTCGCATTTTGTTCATTCCCAGACAGGAAATATTTTCGTGTTAAGCGATTTGCGTTTCGTGTTAAAAGAAAACGTGTATATAGTAGTATGTCTGGACCGTTGTATTACTTCGTGTTAACCAATATTTCGTCTTCAGCATTTGCGCATCAAACGTATTTCACTGCATTTAGAAAATCATCCAACAAGTAGCAAAAGTAAAGTGCCTGTTTTTCGCCAGAGACTACAGCAGCGAATGAGCTATTTCTCGTGCGGCCGCATGCGAAAAAGTAATTATTTAACACCTTCTTCTCCATGGAAAGGAGAAGTCCATATTTATTTTCGGCCGGTAGAGACGTCTCTAATTAGCTATTCTGGTCATCGATGGAGAAGAATGCCGATCGTCCGACCTCAAGGTCAAGTTCGCTGGGTCCTTCTTCGCCCGTCTGCCTCTGCGACGGGGGGATGCTCAAAAATCTCTTTCTCATTTGGAATAGGGTCTTTGTTTATCAATGAGGAATGTTCTTTTTTCCCCTTATACTCTTTGAAAACATATGAATAGATTTGAAAAAGTGGAAGGAATGTATCTTGGTGATTGATGGGAAATGCACATCTACTAATATAAATCGCCAAGATTTTTTTGTTCCCAGTAATCGTTCAATGAGGAATATAGACTTTTATGTAAGAATTAATTATACTAAGGTTTTATGTAACGGAAAGGAATCCAAATCTGTCAAAAAAAATTGGTTAAAAATATCTCCCAACACTATATTATATTCAGACTGAATTTTTCTACTGGTAGAAAAGATATTATCAGTTTATATGTGAACTCTTTCATATATTCTGAGTAATTAAACAACATTGTTGTAGATAATATACGAGAAAAGTGTTGTTTTGAGCAAATATATGTTTGATGTGGAGATTTGAGAGAGAAATTAAATTTAAAAAAATATAATAAAAGAAATGAGTCATTCATTTTCGTTGAATGTATCTTTTCCACTCTGGCTATCTTCATTTGACTATATTATGTTTGACTAATTGACAATATTATGTTGTAATATTTATTTATGTTAAACTTTTACAATAGATTAAAAAAAATTTTTTTATTTGTAAAATAAATATAAGCACGTTTTTTAATTGTTTTTTACGTATGTATTTGACAGAAATTTTTCTTCGTTTCATAAAAAATAATCAAATCTTTCAAAATGTTAACTTGTATAAATTTTCCCATTAAAAAAAAAACCAACTAAAATCACCCAATGTTTTAATATAAATGCTTCAGTACAAAATAGAGGCCGAAATTGTTGTTGGGGAGATTTTTTTTTTTTGTCTCTTTAAGATGTTCGCATGATTTAATTGCTTGATTAATGTTTTTTTAAGAATTTAATTTTTTAAGCTGATATGTTACTAAATTAAATGTTTAATGTTATCAGGCTTTGATTTACTCTAGATTATGTAAGGGTTCTAGAGTTTCTGAACTTGAAATTAATGATCTTACATTAATTTTTATAATAATTCACGTCATACACATTCGTCTTTTAATGAATTAATCGCATTAGGATTGAAGCTTTATGGGCATATATAATATATAAGTTAGCATTGTTTATAATACTGCAGCATCCATACCAATTTTTAGTTACAAATATCTGCTTTCTAATTTAAACGTTCAAATCATTCAGTCTCTTTAATATAGAAATTGTTTAAATAAAATTTATATATGTATATATAATTGTATATATATGTATAATTTCCTTGTTTTGTTCAGCAGCTACAGTACTAGAGAACTAATCACACGCTGTTCAAAAGATGATTGAATAGCTCAGAAATACATTACCTTTGTTTTTTTCGTTCCATTTTGAGCTTTCAATTATTTTACTCAAAGAAATGTTCCAATACTGAAGGATATTCAAAGGTGATTAAAAAAAAAGGTAATGTTCTCCTATGTTAAAACACGTCACGTCCAGGCTGTTTTTTGCAATTGCCATTCAAATAAAAGTTGCATTACAAAACCAATTTCTTTACAGCGTCACTTGGCGATTTTTATCTCGGCAGAAATATTTGCATAGAAACTAGCCTTCATCACAAACACTTAAGTCAATTATGATGTCAATCCTGATAAGGCTCTTCGCTCAATTTCACAAAGTCCATTAAAGTCCTCTAGCAATTAAACTCCCACAAATCATGCATTTGTTTACCAAGCGTATCTGTATAATTAAGCAACCGGAAATGTATTTACGCGCTCTCTGTATTCTTTTTTTTTTAAAAAAAGGAACTAAAGTTAATATGATTAAAGGTGAATTCGTTTTGAATGAGTTATTATCATTATCCATCCCAATTTTACCACGGTTTTCAGACTTCATATATCCAAACAAGCAAATGAGAAGAAATGGACAATGATGTCCTTGTTAAAATACAACACCGACTGTAAACCAATGACCTAAGAATAACAATCAACTTCCAAATGCACGTTTAATGGTTTTTTAAAAGATTTCTAAGGGTTGAAAGATCATTTACAGCCGGGGAAAAGCGATCTTTTGCACCTTTTGTGTAATAAAACAAAGGGTGGCCGTCTGACGTGTAATGTTACCAGACGGAAAATTGAGATGCCAACCCAGACAAAGCGAAATCATTGAAAAAGGCGCTTTACCTTTACTATCTTATTTCAACAAACATTCTTTTTTAGGAAACATGCGCTTCGGGACATGGTCAAAGATGTTTGTTTTTAGTTCCTAAATACCGAATATTCACTGGAAACAAACAGACCAAGAAGCCTCTGGCGAGGATGATGACGACAGTTCGATACGTCCAAAACGTTTTGTACAAAATATGATGGTGAAATCATACGTTAGGTATTATAAATATATATAAAAAAGAATGGGTTTCTCAACAGATACGCTCGAATGCTTTAAATGCAATTCATGCATGCGTTTTTGGATGTTTTCCTTCTGCCTCCAGCGGTTGAAGTCTGCTGGAATTGGTCACAATGAACCATCAAGTATCGCATCGGGTGGTAAAATAAGTTATTGGTTGCTGACCTAGAGGCATCTTTGAGGCTGTCACTTTTAGGTTTATAAGGGGTGATAAAAAATGAATTTGTGTGTACGCCCATTAGCGGTTAAGAAAAGGTGAAAGTATGTAATGGATGTGAATTGAAAAGGAAGAACTGAAGAACTGAAACAATTTCCTCAGGAAGTCCTGTAATTGTAGGTTTAGCTTTTTGGTACCATATTAATCATTTACCTTAATAGTGAGATCACGTAACACTTGATGGAAACGTATAGCACATTGGCATTAGTCACAAAATATACAACTATAAAAATATAAGAATTAATTTTTGTCTTTTTCGTGCATTGCACTCATTACAAAAAAATTTTAAGTAGAAAACAAGGATGGTGTTATTACTATCTTTAAGGAATCCTTACTGCTACCGTAAAAAATCCGTAATCCTTACTGCTACCGTATTTCAAAAAAAAATTATTTTACTGTCATTTTTTATTTTGTTTCGAATTGTATATGCTGTGCAATATATCCTTCTATTTATATTTTAAAAAATATTTTTTGAACTATCTTAAATTTTTTTGTTTCTTCATTCAAAAGTCATTGCATAAACTTCCTTCAATATGACTACATACAAATTTGTTCTCACTTTCGTTGAAAAAATTGGTTAACCACCAAACAATCTAAAGACTTTTGAAGAAACAGTTAAGCCTTTAATAGCTTTACTCTTTTTTTAATTAATGCTTATGTTACATCGACTTCAAATTAAATCTTTCTTTAATATGCAAATATAGAAGCATTTGACAAGAAAGAAAAACAATTCATTATTATGTTTAAAATATTTGTGAGAGATATACTAGAATGGTGGAATAATTACCCAGGATGCTGCTATAAAACGAATGAAATCTATGCGTATTGGTTAAAATTTTATCTCCTTTTAAATCTGCTTAGACTTCAATGAACTTCAGCCAATATTTTTCTAACACCTAAAAAGTGCCTTAATATCCTCTTTATGAGTATCCTTTTCAAAGCTGTTAATAAATTTATATTTTACGGTATCGCGATAAACTCAAAAGAATGAGCACGAAGAAGTAACTTTAACCGTGGAAATAAGAAAAATTCGAATAGTGCTGTATGAAGTAAAATCTTGTTGAATATTTTGTCAAAAAATCACGTAAATGCGTTATGAGAAGGTGCATTATCATGATGTAAAATTCACGATTTATGTCTTTAAAATTTAGGCCTTTTTTTTGACGAATTGCTTGTGGTCATTGTAGTCGAGAAGCTATGTCAATAAACTGTAGTCGATGTTGCTTCTGTCGAGTCGTAGGTTCATGTCCTGGTATCACTAAAGTCCCGTCGTGTAGAGCAGCTGATTCACATTAAATATGTGGTGGTTCAGTCTTCACATTGACATGGAAATAGTGCGTTGCTGTATCGAAAGAGCTGTGAAGTAATTTTTGTATCTACAATGAAGACACGGCTAAAACAATTCTTTTTTTCAGTTAAGAGGTAGAGGTTAGAGGTAATGGCTGTTACCATTCATTTCCATTATGAATCATTTACGATACGTTGTATTATTGTCTGATAAAATTTCTTATTACAGCAGCTTTATATGAGCGTATTGTAGTAGGCTTTCCTTTCGAATATGCAACTATTAATATTTATTGAAATATGAACAAGAGAAAGCATTGCTACCGTTTTTATTTGTTCGTCTGTTGGACAAAAGTTTAATCTCCAGTCAGTTTGAACTGCCGATACATTGATTTCCGAATCATCATATGATTGGTTTTATCGTATCGTAATGCAGGCCAATTTGTTCAAGCTTTATTACTTAGAACCTTTAGAAAGAAACAGTTACAATATTACTGTGATCAAAAAGTATCCCAGTTGTTGTCATAAAGCAAAGATTACAGTTTATTGATCAAATCTTATCTCGTATCCTTTCAAAATAATGACCTCTGTCTTCAATGTACTACTACCAACGTTTTTGTCTTCAAAACACTCTTTTAAGTCTTTTTTTTGCCAAATCCTTTCAAAGTTCCCATCAAATATTTCTTTTATTGTGTCAATGAACTCAAAATGGTGACCACGAAAAAGGAATTCAACTGTGGAAATTTTGAAAAAAATGTCACATAGTGCCATATCTGATAAAATCTGAGCTTGTTGAACTGTATTTGTTGACTATTTTGTCAAAAAATTTCGTATAATGATCGTGATAGGAGTAATTTATCGTAAAGCAAAAACCCATGAATTATCTCATATAATTAAATTTCTGAGGATGTTTCCACGTGCTTATATAAGTCGCAAAAATATTTGATGAGAATTTGCAAATAATATTTACTATAAATGTATTTTAATGGAACTATTCCGGATAATTTTTGATCTCAGGAATACATCAGATAAAATATATATAGATATAGATCCTCTTGATAAAATTTTTTTAAAAAAAATTGCTCATCCTGTTTTTTTCAAATGATTAAACTTAAGCTATTATTTTGGTAAACAGATTACAACTAATATATTGATAAGAATAAAGAAATATTTCTACAATTAAATTTATACGAAAGGGTTCTTATATTTGTGTGTTGAAGTGTTTCTAAACTTATTTTATGTATTAACTCTTTCTCTGTGATCCAGAATTATTGTTGGTTTTATATTCTTTATTCATACTGTTCTTAATTACAACTATTTTTAGAAGATGTCCCGAATTTTTTTGTTTTGAATATTACTACAAATTCAATATTTCTAATTTCTTGTCTGATTCATATTATTGTATAAGTTTGATAAATTTTTAAGCAAATTTTTTAAAGCGAGACAAATAAGACTAAGAGAAAAAATTAAATAAAAATATTTAATTGCATAAATCTAAACTTGCAATATTAAACGAAAACAATATATAATTATTACAAAAACAAGGTTGTATTCTCAGCCTATTAATAATTCTATTAACTCCTTATTTATTAAGAATAATATTTCCTTTTTGTGTTTTATTTCTATGGAAGACTATTTATAAAAATACTTAAAATTTCTTCAACAGACGATGTATCCTGTGACGAAACTGAATTTTATGAAGAAATATAAATTTATTGATTTATGGAATTTGGAAACAATTTGAAAATGCATTTTACAGTTTTATATAAAAAAAAACCCACTACGTTCATTAATTAGGGAAGATAAGAAGACATAATGTATGAGCAATTGAAATGAACACATATTTTTTTATATATATAGTACTTGGTTTATTAATAAAAAAAAAACAAAAATATATTCATCGTTAAAAATAATATATT
The DNA here is from genome assembly GCA_019973955.1 of Trichonephila inaurata madagascariensis. Classification (NCBI taxonomy): domain Eukaryota; kingdom Metazoa; phylum Arthropoda; class Arachnida; order Araneae; family Nephilidae; genus Trichonephila; species Trichonephila inaurata. Next base: position 194,666 of record BMAV01020703.1, on the reverse strand, counting down.
TATATTAAAGAGGATGGACTAAAAAGTTGTCCCACTGCCTTAATAGAAGACAATTTCGCTTCAATAAATTTTTACAAATGAACTTTATAATTCCAATGTATAAAAGACAGGAGAAAAAACAAGTTTTTGCATTAGTAATTCTATATAAGTATATTTCTTTTAAAGTTTGATTTTTCATTATTTAGTTAGAAATTTAATTGGACCAAATTCTTAAGAAAAATAATCTTATATGAACAACAATTCACTAAAATTTAGTATAAATAAATCAGTAGCAAAAACAACAGCGTAATATCCACAGAAGCGAAAAACACTAAAAAAATCGGCAAAGTATTTTTAGATATAATGCTCTTAAATTATTTCGAACTCCCAAATACAGTTGCTTAGTGTTATTATTAACGTAAATATTTATTATGATATAATTCAAATTCAAAAAAATTACTTTATCCTATAAATTTCTTTATGAAATGATAATCGATTGCGAAATTTTCCTTTAAAGAAATAAAGTGAGGATTTTAGTTAACAATATCAAAGATGGATATTTTTAAGAAAACTCAATATTATAAGAATTAAAAAAAAATTTTTATTTAAAAAAATTCGATCAAAAGATTTCTACACAGGAAATATGTATATCAGAGAAAATTCCGTACCAAGTAAAGAAAACTCGTTAAGTAAGAAAACAAATAAATGAACGATTTAAAACAAAGGTTACTTTTTTGCATTTTAATAAATTTTTAAACCAGATAGGCAAAATTCTAATTCAGAAAAACGACAACGTTTCGTGTATCTTTAGAAGATCCATCCTCCAAACATACAATCAAAACAAAAACATCTTGTTATAAAAAATAATGCAAAGTTGACATATTTGACAATTATTAAATCTAGAAAAAAATATAAGTTAAGGGGCTATAAATATTAAGACAGTTAAAATATACCTATTTTATTTTTAGGGGTGCTTTTAAAATATTGTATAGGGAAAAACGAAAGAAGAAGCGGATTTAGAGATTTTTCAAATTAAAATTATTTTTAGAAGCTCGAAAAATGATTCAAATACAGTGCAGAATTTTAGAAAAGGAATAAATGTTACAAAACGATTTTGCATTGCACTATTACATAAACACATTTAGTCGGAACAGGTGAAAAATTTAACACAAACTACGAAATAAATGAAAATCTAATGTAGTTTTCCATTAAGATTAAAATTTATTCATATAATGAATAAATTAAAAAAATTGCATACAAACATATCTTTATTTTGAACTTATAGCCATTGATTTCCATTATAAAATGTTATTGAAATGGAAATTACATATCCTATTAATTAAGACTGAATTTTACAATTATTTGACACATACTCGGGCACACTTACTTAGATATTAAGACTATATTTGCGATTATACATATTAAAGCACTCTCTCTCTCTCTTAGTCTACTTTTTTATTTAACGCATTGTAATATTTATTTCTAATATATTTTTATAATTCGAAAATTATTAAAATTTTTTACAAACTCTAACACTTCAAGTAATCAATGCTAGAGTTTGTAAAAAAATTTTAAAATTTTCAATAAAATTATTAAATATTAAAAGCGTTAAAAAATGAACTAGAATAGAAAGTGCTATAATAATAATAAACCTAAAATAAGAACGTGTGCCCAGTATATCTTTAAACTCTAACACTTCAAATAATCGATTCATTAATAGCATTTTTTACTGTATTATTTAGATTATAAATTTCGTGTGTTTGTAACATTTTCTGTACATGAATATACATGTGTATATGTGTATATATATATATGTGTGTGTTTTGTGTGTGTGTTTTATGTGTGTGTTTTTATTTTTATGTTTTTTGTGTGTGATTGTATGTGTTGTATATGTATGTGTGTTTTTATGTATATATATATATATGTGTGTGTGGGATGTTGTGTAATTTTATGTATGTATGTTGTTGTATATGTTGTGTGTATATATATATATTTTTGTGTTTTTGTGTGTGATAAAAGTCATGTTTTTTTTGTATTTTTTGTATGTTTCTGCATGTGTGCCTATGTGTGTATGTATGCTTTATGTATTTGTATTTTGAAAAATTTTTGTGATCATGTTTTCTTATCTTCCTCATTGTATAATTTTAATTTTTGACTATTTCCGTTTGCATGTGAGCAATCTTGTACTTATTTCTGTATTTGTTGTATTTGTATCCACTTTTTTTTCTCATATCCCCCCTTTTGGTTCCCATTTATGCCTATATCCTTCTACATGTAACTTCCTATCACTATTGTTTGAGTATTGACTTACGTTTGTAAGCCTTGTGTTATACTTGTAGACACACAAGGAGTTTACCTAGAGTCTCAAAAAAAATAATAAATAAAAATAATAACAATAATAATAATCAATGCAAGTTTGGCAGTTATATGCTTTGAATTTATTATGGAAAATTGTTGGTATAGTATATTAAAATATAAATCCATGTTTTTTTTCAATAAAGGATATGTATAAAATATTATCAATATGTATACAGGGAGAGAGTTTGTTTGATTGTATTTGCTTGTATCCTTGTTAAAGCCGGCTTTGATTAGTAAACACAGAAATTTTAAAAAATATATCATAATAAATGTAAAAATTCTTTTCAAAGTTCTTATAGGATAAACGTAAAAGTAGCTTGGAGAAAATTAAGTCATCCCCACCTCCCTATCGGTTAAAAATATATATACGTTCTCTCAGGAATTTAAGAAAATGATTAAAAATTCATTTATAGTTTTAAGGCAATAGGATGACAGATATTTTTATTTAAAGTATTTCAAATTATTTACTTTTAATTTGGTTTTCCTTTAAGCGTGCTTGAGTCAAACGATTTTGATATCAAAGTTGATTAATGTAATGATTTTTAAAACATTTTGAATTAATACTTCTTCAAACTTGTATATATATATATATATATCATATACTTAATTGGTTTTTCAAGAAATTCAAAAATAAAATCCCAAGTTCAATTTAATTCTTAAATCAATATATTAGAAAGACTACAAATTTATTCTAAATTTTCGATACAGTAAATTATAAATATGTAAGAGAGATTTCATAAAATATATATTATTACTAATATTAATAGACATAGAATGAAACTTGAATAAATGAATGTTTATACATAAAAATTTGTTTAAAATTTAGTGACATCCAAAACGAAAAACAGGAAATATACGTTGAAAAAAATTAGAAACCCAAGTAAAATTGATCTGATTTAATTAATGAAGATTTCATAAACTAATATATGATTCAGGAACGAATTATCTTTGTTTGCCAAAGTTATACTTGGAATAATTATTATATTGTCTGTTTTAACATCTCTCTTCAATTTAATTATTCATCTCTTTAATTTAAATAATTGTGTTTTTTAAAAATTTTGTTCATTATTGGGGAATTGTATGCTTCTATTAATTATTTTACTATAATTAGTAGTGTTTACATTAATATAAATTAGAGAATAATTATATTTTGAAGCATAATTCGTCTCACTTTAAGTAATTATCACTGTACATCCTTATAAATGTTTTGATTTTAATATATTTTTATTTTTATTTATTTATTTATTTGTGAAACTAAACTTGTTATTAAAAGTATATCCGAGAAATATCTTTAAAATGCAAAAAAAAAAAATTTTTATTAGAATAGATTATTAGTGAAACAATCTAACTGGCGTATAGTGTCGGGTATTTCTGTTTATTATATATATGTCGTAGTAAATGAAACACAAGCAAGATGAACCTTAGCAGTTTCTAAAGGTAAAAGGCAAAGAGCTTAAAATCTTAGAAACTCAAAAGTTGATTTAAAAAAATGCATCATTTAAATCAGTAGAAAAACCAAATTTTAAAAAAAAGCATATTATAAAAGAAAAATGAATAATAACGATTCATATTCACTGCAATAGCATGAATAAAATTTGAAAAGAAAAAAAAATAAAATCGATTGAATGAGACTGGAAGTCGGAAACAAAAATGCATAAAAGACCCCCATTACTTTTAACAAAATAAAATTCCCGAAGAAGGAAGAAAACGCTTTATCTTGCATTCTTAAAAATAGACATAAAGAAATCATATCTATAAGCATAGCAGAAAAAAAATTAAAACATAATTTAAAAGTTTGAAGAATTTGAAGAGAAAATATATATTGAACCATAACGGTTAAAAATTGTTATTATTTAATGGTAATAAAATATATATTACTTCCTGAACTTATTCGTATCATAAGTTTGTTGATAGAAAAATAAGTTTGTATCATTCAAAAAAAGAACCTGAAAATTATAGCTATCATATGCTATTACGAATTCCAATCTTTTTCAGATTATGAAAAAAAAATAATAATAATCCAAAGATGAAATCATAAATAGATATTGCTGGATAAAATATAAACGATTTGGAAGAAGTAAAAAGAATAAAATTTTGGAATCTTAGTAAACGTTTTTCAATTATTCTTTAGGAAAATAGAACTTGAGTAAACAAAGACAAAAAAAAATCTCAAATTATGAATTTATTTCCATATTCTGTCACATAATTTCTATCAATTTGAATAATAAGTAATCATTCTTTTCGAGTTTAAGAGATTCAGAGTTTAAATAACTCAAATTTTAAAGACCCGAATTCAAAATTTAATCAGTAGAAATCGGAACAAAAAAAAAACTACAGTTGAACCTTTGTAAGTGGATATTGCATAGAAGGATCAGGAAATGAGAAAAATAATTCAATTTAATTATAAACATATTTTTATAAGTGATCCCCGTATAAATTATATAAAAGTATATTTCAGTACTTAATTTGATAATTAAATACAAAGAATAAATTGATTGTTTTTTAATTTTTTATAAATCACGTTTTTATTTCGCAATGCGTGGAGGTTGTATAAAATATGGTATTGTGAAAAAACGACAGATAAATAGCTTTGAAGAATGTTAAAACAAAATGTAAATAAAAAACAATTCTTATATAAAAAGTTATTTATGTATACCCATACATATAAAAGCAATATAGTAAAATAGTATTATGGTAAATACAGTATTGTGGTTAGCATGTATTTATGCCTCTGTAAATCATTGCATAAAATGTAATTAAACACTATATTATTTTCTTTGACTAACAGTTTATTTCGATTGTCTTAAATATTAAATTGGCAACGGTTAGATTATTTCGCTTGTAAATATCTTATTATAATTTGAATATTCTAAATAATGAACTAATTTGGTTTTGATTATTAAAAATATTGAATTAAATTACATTTTGTTTATCCTGAATATGGAGCAAATACAATTTTAATTTTTCTAAACATGGAACAATTACATTTATATTATTCAGATATTGGTATATTTACGCTTTGATTATTTAGAACTAACTACACAGTATGCAAATTAAATTTAAATGAATAGCACTTTATATGTGTACACCGCATAATTAGATGTTTTGCTTCATGATTCCACGATTCCAGAATTTACCTATTTTAATTTAATTGCACATTTTAATCAAACGCTATAATAAAACGAGCCGCCTTTTTAAAACAAATATTTGACATATTTAGTAAGGAAATTGAATAAAATATTTAAACTATGATATTTAATTTAATATTTCAACAGGTAATAGCTCATAATAAACGCTAATAATCATAATAGCAAAGAAATAATCACTAAAAGCTTTAATTTAAAATAGTAAGAAACCGTTTTTTTCCAAAAGAAATTCCTTTAGTAGGGGAAAAAATTCTTTGATTATTCCAAAATCAAGATTTCTTTCGCATACATATATTGACTTTATTAACACAGCTGTTTCTATAAAACATACAAAAAACCATTAAGAACCGGAAAAAGCTGAAATATAAATAAATAAATAAAATATTTCAGTATTATGATATTAAAAATAATTCATTAAGTCAAGCAAAATCCATAAAAGCAGGAATCACTATTCATGGGAAATGCGTTGAACGATTTGAAACAGACACACCCGATTTTTGTAATAGTTTTGTGATTTTTTACTTTATTTTTTAAATGAAAATAATGATTGCAAAAATATACCAAATAGTGAGGATTAAATATTATTTCATATTTGAACGTACTTATGACGAAAATAAATTTTCGAGCAATTGATTTATGCACTTACGTTTGGAAATATTTATGATGAAAAAAAATCCACAGAAGGTTTTAAAAAGCGATTGGAAATTATCAACGAAAAATTACTTAAAATAACTGGCGAAAAAGAAAAACACGGAAATTGATACTTTGTTAACTGACAATTTGAGGAAAATTCAATAATTTCAATAAACAAGAACGAAGCGCAAACTGTTTTCATTAAGAAATTAGAGAATTGAAATTATATGAAATATAAAGGAAATGTAAAATGTTTAATGAATTAATATATTAGTAAAGAGTATATTATAATTTAATTTTATTACCAAAAATTATTAACTGAATATCCATAAGAATTTTAAGTAAATCAAAACAGAAGCAATTTTGAAATATTAAATAATACTTTTAACTTTTCAAATTTGTTGCAAAAATACTTTTGTTATTCATTTTGCTAACTTATGTGACTTGCTAGTAACGCATATTAAAATGTATTTGAAGATAATGTGGTATTTGTGTGAGACATAGCAATTTATAAATATACCCAAAAATGTATTGCGTGATCCAACAGTTCTAGATAGAAAATAATTTATTTACAGACGTTTGTTTCGTTAGAATGTTATCTTTTGATGATACGTTAAACCAAAGGAAGAATAAAATAGCTATTTAGAGAAAAAGGCTAAAAAGTTTTAACTTAGTATTACTAAAAAAGTGACATTTTTCAACTTCATTTGCATCAACAATATATTCCCAAAGACGCTAAATAAATTTATATCCAGATACTAAAGAATCTATTTCTTGTTTTCGTAATAACCTTGATCTTCAAAAGGGTTAAAGTTTAACACATCGAATTTTCTCAACGATCTTAAGACAATTCACACGAACTGATTCATCACGATATAAAAAAACGAACTCTTAAAATGCATAGACAGAAAAATGTATCATCACAATACCAGTTCGCAAATTCAATTTTCACAATGCACAAATGTAGTTGGTACGTAATAAGCTATTATTAAATCAATAAAGAACATTCTATAAAGTTGTTGTACATCGGTAGCTTTCCAGTTCGCGCTTAGAAGCGGTAAGTTCGTGTAGTCTATACGAATCGTGGTTGACGAAGAACATTTCGTGTGCAAATTTCGTGAACTGATAAGCTTACGCGTCAAAGGTTGGTGAAATGATAAGTTTTCATTATTCTTATATGAAATAAGATTATAAAAACATTTCACGAAAACCAGCCCACGAAAAAACTTTTTGTTAACATAAGTACAACCAAATGAGTCTCAATTTATAACCACATTATAAATAACTACTAGTGGTTTGAGAGATGTTAAAAAACAGATTAAAATTTAGAATATTTGCATAAAAGTATCATTAAGAGCAGGGTATAATGATTATTTAGCGTCGGAATACTGGACAAAACATAAGAAAGCGTTCGGTTAGCGAAATGATTGTTATCAAAATTTCAACTCTATGTTGTGTTTTGTTTGCCTAAATGACAGGTTTGCTGTGGTTTCATTAACTAAATTGAGTTTTTCCAAACACATTGTTTCATTGTGTTTTCACACTGTGAATTTGTGCCCTACATAATGTTTCATTGTTTCCTTGCAGATATTTTAAATTATGAAATTTTGGATGGTGTTTTTGTTATCTTTTAGCTCAATTTAGATCTTGTTTGAACATTTAATCAAATTTTGTTTTGTTGCTTTGCATGTGCTATGTTTGGGCATACTTTTCTGCGTATGATGATAAAATGGGAAGAATGTGGTTATGGTTTATATTTTTTTAGATTTTAATTTTAATGACATGGTACCATTCAATCCAAATCTCTGTTAAAGTTTTAAGAAGTAGTTATGAAACATTTAGCTAATATGATACCAGAAATGATGTTGATACCAGAAATGATGTGACTAACTTTTTTTAAGAATAAATTAAGTTTTCAATAACAAAAAATGAAAATTCAATAGTTTAAAGATGATACTATATATATGTATGCTAAAAAGAATTAAAAAAAATATATATACCGTATGGGGGGTAATTGTATACCAAAACTATGGAAATTACAAATAGCATTAAAACTAGAATTATCCGAGCTAAATTTATAAAATTATGAAAATTTATTAGTAAAAAAATAATATTTAAGCATTAAATATGAAGTGAAGCGAAAATATGTCTAAGCTCTGATCAATATTTATACAATATGCCCAATTAAATTAAATTGTTTGAAACAGGTGTAAAATATTGAAGTCTGGATTTAAAATACATATTAATGCAAATAATAATATGAATATGATAATACTAGGAGCAAATTTAAAAAAGAAATATTTTAAAAATGTTAATAGCTAGCGAACTTTGAATTTAACACCCATCTTTACGAACGTGTTTAGAATTTTTCTTAGGGAAAACACTTTTACTTTCCTGATTCTGATGTATTATTCTACTAATTTTTTTTCTTAAAAGAATATGATTCTTCGTAGAAGCATATTGCCACTTTTTGCAATGACAAATTGTTATAAAACATTTAAAAATATAATAAAGCGTTATTTTTTTTTCTCTTGTTAAGAGATAGGAATTCCAACTGAAATATAACTGAAAAAATTTATCATTATTACATAGATAATTATCGCATAAAATAAACAAATAATTATACTTAACGAAAAAACACTCCCAACAAACTGATGGCTAAATATACTACAGTTGGGCCTCTATTTAACGAAGTCGCTAAATCCCGAAAAAAGTTCGTAAGAGGAAAATTCGTTAAATAGAGATTCATCTTTCAATATACATTATAAGCCACATAGAACAAAATTTAAATTCATAAACACTATATATTATTTTAAAAAATCATTATTTTTTTTTTTTTGTAAATTAACATATTTATTTCATATATTTTACACATCAAAAAGAAATTTGCAAGGAAAACAAGAAAAAGAAAAAAGTTTGTCTAGGAATATAATGCATTTTCAACTTAAAAAATTTTTATATTAAAATTAAATAATTTTATGACATTTTTTAAATTTTAATCGTACAAGAGAGAGAGAGTAACTTTAAAACTATGTTTTCTTATAACGAAAAATTTTAAGCATTCGTTACCACATGTGTCCAAAAAAATTACTGATAAAATCTGTTAAATTTTTTGGGGTTTTAAAAAAAAAGGAATTTTATTGCTCTCGGGTGGTTCAAGGGTAAAAACCCGTTCAAGGGATTTATCTCCCTAAAAGTGTTAAAACAGAATAGTTTGAAATGCCTATAATTATTTTAAAAATAAGGGACAGAAAAAAATTGAAAAACAAGAGGAAAAGTTCATTATATTGAAAATGGACTCCGCTATATAGAGGTTAGTTTACAAATAAAACAGTAAAACGTTCTTAGTTCCAGGAAAAAGTTCGCAGAATAGAGGTTCGTTAAATGATGGTCCGACATGATACAAAATGGACATGTTCTACTCATATAAAATCTTCTAAATAATATAAAACACATCAAACACAAAACAATTACTTCTCGTTCATTTTTCCTCGTAATTCCATATAAATAGCAATACTTTAAAAATAAGATATATAACATTCTTCACTGAATTTCTAAAGTGAAAACGTGTTTAACATCACAAATACGCAAGACTAAATTGTTTTGACAATCTCTCCAAATCCACCCAAGTAAACACCTATATTTTCAAGTATAATGCTACTATGTTACATAATACGAAACAAATGACGACTTTTCAGTCAATGGTTATTTAATTTTCTTATACACGCAAGCAATCTATTACGTTATAACCACGTTCATTTTTGAACGCATGATGCGTTTTCTTTTCTATGTTCGCGATTTCGTGTCAAAAAGCCGGCACGCATCTTTCATATTATTCATGAAAAGTTCTAACACCATACAATCCAAAAATTTTTATCACAAAAAACGGGTTAAAAAATATTTTAAAACCAGAAAACTGCTAAAAATTAAATTTTTTTGAAAATACGTGAATCAAAACTAAGCAATTATTACAATTGTCTAACATGAAATATAGTATTAAAAATATATATATAAAAAATATATATAATATATTTAAAATATATCAGTTAAAAAATTCTACTAAGTTTAGATGAAGTAAAAATACAGAAGTGTTCTCTTCGAATTTTTTTCGTGCACCTCTTTTATCGTATCGTGTAATTCGTGATTTTTGTTTCAAAAATTTCTTTGGTGGAATTTTTTCCTGAATGCTTTGCTTTAAGAAACTAGTTGACGAAGTTTAGAATAATATCAAATTAGAGGATGATTTATTCATCCGACTCATATGAAGACTATATTAATACAGCAAAAGAATTATGTTTTCAATAGAGTTCCTATGAATTTATACTTTTAAACAGATGTCCTGCAGTATTTGAAATGTTTTAGTGAAACAGTTTTGTCCTCATGATAACAATAGAATCTAAGAATTATCCATCATAATGTTTGTTAACTCTTGCTTAACAGAACGTTATTTAAAGTGTATAAATAAATAAATCAAAAATTTACTAAAAAGTATATTTCAAATATATTCAGAATTTTTATATGAGCACTTTTATCATGTTTTCAAGCGAACCTGTAAAAAATGAGCAAACTACATATTGAAAAGGATGAGAAATCCTCAAACACCATCACATTTATTTGTTATTTCCTTATTTTTTTTTTTTAAATATATAAAAACAGCTGTCAAAAACTGTCATTTCCAAATTTTCTAAATTCTAAATTGATTTTAAAATGATCTACATATAGTTTATTGAATAAATTATAACATTCAAATTAAATACCATTTTTTTTAAAAAAAAAACGTTTATCTACAATGAAGAAAGAACTATGTAAATAGGGTTGTTGTTGGGGAAAATTTGTCAATGTAGAACATGAACAAATAGTTTAAATTCGTGTTCGATGTTTGAGATTAGATTTCAAGGAAGCTATAAGAAGAAGCTTAATAATATATTCAAAGAATAACATATTTTCATCTTGTAAAAAAAATTCCTGTTATATTTAAAACACTTTTAAAGATCATGAGATTTATAAAAATTGCTGGAATAAAACGAATTTATAAGCGACATAATTAATAATCTCGCTAACCAAACTTAACAAAAATATTCAATAAAGCTCCTATGTAATCAAAAATACTTATTGTTAATAATGCATTGATAGTTTTTAGAGCAAGATACTTTAAGCTCTCTCTCTGTAATAAATTAGTGGTTTCTATTTTTTAACAGAAACAAATATTAGTTACAGGAATAATGTGAAATACTTTTTCTGCATTCAAAGTTCCTTATGCATTTGAAAAAAATTATTCTGATACTTTTCATTAAATATTCTTTAAATTCCGCGATAGAGAAGTCCTTATTTTCGATAGCGTACAATTTATTTTTCATCTATGACAAAAATAAAATATTTTTTTTAAAAAAAAAACGAGCTGCGAAGTTTGAATGTTTGACGCTTCAGTGTATGGAAAATATTTTGAGTAATATTCTTGTTCTTTGGAAACATAATATCTCTTTTGAAAAAGAAATATTCTAAAAGAATTGTAGAACACTAAAATTCTTCAACAATCTTTTTTTGTTTAGTTGAAAATCATTTTATTTAAATATATTTTAAAATTTCTTTCTCTATTCAGACAAAACATTCCAAAACGGATAACTAGTTTTTTAAATTAACAAAATATTCAACAAAAATAGAATAAGTTTATATAAATATTCAAATTGTTCTCTAAAAAGAAGAATATTGGTCTTACCTTCAAAAATGGTCTTGAAACATTGTTAGGTAAATTGTAAAAATAGAGGCGCGAAAAAACCGTCAAAATGCACTGAGTTTGGAAACTGGAAAAAAAAAAAGAAAAAAGTACATCTCGCTGTCATCCCCGTTCGCAGCAAATTTGATTCCGACTTGAGCAACACCTTGCATTCATCCGTAAGAGCAGACGATTTCTTTCCGAGCGAGCGGGCGAGTTGAGTGACAAGCAGCGTGCACGAGAAGTTTTTGGGCCTCTCAAGCGATATCTCGCTACTAGGACCAATCGTCAGGCCTGTAATTAAGGTAAACTGGCTCGGCAAGTCTTGTGGTCCTCCCCTGACGGCTGTCTGACAACGCTGCTCGGCAGGCTCTTCAAAAAATCATCATATTATAAAACGATGAAAGTCAAGAAAAATAAAAGCAAACGATAAAAAAAAAGAATACGAAGTGAAAAAAAAAAATGACTAAGAGTGCGTTCTTTTAACCTTTCTTTTTTTGTTTATTTTTTCCCCTTCCCAACTGAGAAGTAGTAGCTTACCTACAAATTTTCACGTCTGGGCACTTTCACATATTTGTTTTTTTTTATCTAAGCAGTTTTGTTGTAGTCTTTTTTTTTCCTTCGTCTTTTTTACTGTTTTTTCGGAGGTCTATTTTTTATATTTTATTTTAAAGATTAGGCTCGTAAGTTATAATATCTCATACATGGTATTTTAAAATTATTTATTTTCGCTTATTCCCTTCTTCTGTCTCTTTTTTTTTTTTTAAATATGTTTGTGAAAGAAATGTTTTAAGTGCTGGTTTGCAATGTTAAAGAAACATTTTAACTTAGATTTAGTTTGTTTATAAAACTGTTCCAAGAAAAATGAAAAACCTTGTTACGTTCTTTTACGTTAGCAAAAAAAGGTTCTTGCTGTTCGAATTTTTTTTTAAAAATAGAACAAATTTAGAGTTTTTGAATGATGTGGATCTGTTGATATATATCTGGATTTTTTTGTGGGAGGTGAACATTAGAAAGTTAAAGTGTTTTTTGTTTGTTTAATTTACTTTTTTAAAATTCTTATTCATTAACTCGTACTAGCGGATTTTAACTGATTAAGAATTTTGAAAATATAATTATTAACCAATCATACTTTGTATCTCAAGAGTTCTTGCAAATTATCACTACTAAATTAAATATACTTTTAGATCAGTGGTCTTCAAAATGTGTTTCACGGAACTTTGAGGTTCCACGAGACACCTAGGGGTTGTTCCATGAGACACAATAAAAAATAGAAAAGAAAATCATAAATGTGTGTTCAAAATTAATTCCTGTTTGTGTAACCATTAGAATCAAAAACTCATTACAGTCATTAAGAAATTCAAAATTTTATTTCCGCATAATAACTTTATATTCAGCAATATTTTTTACGGCTGTTTTCGCCATGTATGCGGCAACATGGACTTAACGTGGAGCACATTTGCGGACAGAAAAAATGCCTCAATTTTTGTAAAAATTTGTGACATTGTAACTCATACATTTGTTCATAATATAGTGTTTTTAAAATTTCAAAATATTTCATGAATAATCAGTTTTTCCTTTTAACATGTAAAAGGATAGCTCATTTAGCATTACGGTATAGGGGGAAAATGAGAAACACATTTTATAAAAGAAAAAATGTGTCAAACAAAAAAAAAAACTCGAATACAAATGAACAGTATGATAAAATAAGGGATTCCCTACAGGATAGTGAAGCCAGAATATAATATTAATGTTTGAGTACTTTTATATCTGAAAAAATATTCTAAATTTGGGTCCTATTCTTTAACATTAACCGAAGTCTTAAACCATTATTATTATATAATAAAGTAATATTATATAAAACGTTTTTCCCTTCGTGAACTGCCTACAAAATTGTGGATATTCTATTGGTTACTATCCCGGATTCCACGAGATAATTTTATGCTCGTTCGTATAACGTTTTGCAAAAAACTAAGTAATTCCTCAATGGGGAAAATGCACCTTTTTTTTTCATTCGTGGAAAGAAGCACCTACCATAAAGAAGAGACAACAACTTATCGACATGTCAGCAGATTCGACGTTAAAATCTAAATTTAAGCGCAAACAACTCTTAAATTTTAGGTTGCTAATTCAAGCAAACTATACAGGATTTCTCTCACACAGCTATATGTGAACATTTTAATGCCCTTTAGAACAACGAATTTAAGTGAAAAATATTTCTCAACGTGAAACAAAAACAAAATAAAAAAAAACAAATTAAAACTGAAATAGAGTATAAATGCAGCTGCAAATAACTTCAATAGTTTTTGTAAAAAAAAAAAAAAAATGCTTGCTCCTATCTTATTTGCTAAATAAAATGCATGGGTAGGCGATACTTAGATCACAAAATATTATTAATTAGTAAATTATATTCAAATTAGATTAAAACTTTTAGTAAAAAAATACATTTTTTTAATTGCCTTTAAGGTATCCGACTACGTTCGGAACCGTGGTTTTAAAAAACGCATAAATGGATAATTTTCATGATATTTAGTGTCACTTAGATTAGAATACATGTATAAAATTGTTTTATATATATATATATATAAGGACTTTTCCCCGAAAAAAAAATTATTTAAATACAATATTTTCCCAAAAACAATTAACTTAGAATAATTTTTTTTTCAAAATTTTTTCCCCTTTTTTGTAAAAAATGCTTCTATTAATGTAATTTTTTTACCTGTATATAGCTCAGACTTTTTACAGAGGCTCAATAAATTTTTAAAAAATTCAATTATTTTTTAAAAGTTACCACCAGTTGAAAAATATATTTAATTTTCGGCGTTTTTTTTTAAAATTTTCCCCCTGTTGTAAAATGGGTAAACCCATTCTGTTAATTTAAATTTAAAAAACCAAATTTAGCCTCTGGGAATAGGTTTTGAGCTATATACAGGCGAAACATTAGTATAATAGAAGCATTTTTCACAAAAGGAGAACATTTTGAAAAAAAGATTATTCTAAGTTAATTGTTTGCCAAAATATTGTATTTAGTTTTTTTTTTTGTAAAAAAAGTCCTTAAAACAATTTTATACATGTATCTAATCTAAGTGACATTAAATATCATGAAAATTATCCATTTATGCGCTTTGCAAAATCACAGTTCCGAATGTAGTAGGATACCTTAAATTAAGTACCTATAACGTGTTTGATGTACTCTAAATATTATTTAAGAATACATTCTTTTAAGCTTAGAATGGAGTATCACGACAATATACTCTAAGGCTTCCATGAGAAGAAAAAGACCACTGTCTTAGATAATCTTTTTAATTACAGTTTCATAATGATTCTGTATTTCATTTAAGGTATCCGAATGCGTTCGGAACCGTGATTTTGCAAAAGAGTATAAATGGATAATATTTATGTTATTTAGTGTTACTTAGATTTGAAAATGTATATAAAATTGTTTTAAGAATACTATTACAATAAAAAATTATTTAAGTACAATAGTTTGACAAAAATGTACTAAAATTAACCACTTTCGAAATTTTCTCCTTTTGCGAAAAATGTTTCTATTATAATAATATTTTTCCTGTATATAATCAGATCTCTGTACAGAGGCTCAACTAGAATTTTTGAATCATATAACTTAGAAGTAGGTTTATCCATGTTTTACGACAACAGAGGCGAGAAACTTTAAGAAAAAACACCGAAAATTATTTCAAATGGTTGTAACTCTGAAAATAATTTGAATTTTTCAAAAATCATAGTTGAGCCTTTGTACAGTGGTCTGGGCTATAAACAGGCAAAATATTATTATAATAGAACATTTTTAAAGGGAACATTTTAAAGGTGTTCCCCAAGTTAATTTGCCGAAATATTTATTAGAAAAATTTTTTTGTATACTACCACACCACCAACGGGAGGACGTTTCAGCTCTCGACAGATTTAACGTGCATCGCTGAACCTACACAGCGGGTCTTTAGTGGTACTGGGGTCCGATACCTTGACCACTGGGCTACCGCATACGATGTTTAACGGTGAAACCTGTTAGTGGTTGAGGAAACTAATCGAAAGTAAATTCGTGCCATATAAAGATATGGCGTGAAGTGAGAATCTATTTAAGGTTTATTACACGCCATATAAATAATAAAAATGAATGATAAAAAGGTTCAACAGATTTTAATTTACAGCATTATAAAATATTATACGAATTACTAATTACTTAGGTTGAAACATGGAAATTGAATAAAGGGGAAAGCACGTCTTTCCTCGTGCGAGTCAGAGAGAGAAATTTTGAGCGAGTGTCCGTTCATATCAGTTCACTTCTCCTGCTATCCGGTTGGTTCCAGTTAAGAGGAATTAGGTGGGTGCCGAGGCACGCCACAGCGTCCAGGTCAGAGAAAGTGCGTTAGAACGGTTTCTGATTACAGGAGGTGAGCTTAATGCGGACATGTATTGACGAACAGTGAAATCTATGGAGCACTGTTTAGGTGTAACAGTTTTCAAGAAGGGCAGCAAATGATATCGGATCTTCATGACAATTTCCGCTCACACATCTCCCGTGAATCTAAGGTAACTTTTAAAAAATGTTGGGAAATGTTAGAACACCCACCGTACAGTCCGGATTTTCACCCTGTGACTTCAAGGACCTTTAGGCCATTTTAGACAGTTTTACGTTTCTATTTGGATGATGAAGTGGATGAGCTGGGCAGGACGTTTCCTCAAGAATCAACCACGTTCTTTCTAGAGTGAAGACATAGATTTGCTGTCTAAACCAGTGTTCCCCAACCTTTTTATCGCCACGTCCCGGTCAACGTTTATTAATTTTACTGAGGCCCTCTGAGGGGGAGGACGTTGATTGTTTATATTTTAGACTGCTTCGATTTAATAATTTTAATTTAGTTGTATTTAATCGTGACTTCAGAATAAAATATAGCTACACTAAAAATGAATACAAAGTGATTTAACAAGGAATATAAAGTGATTTTCATAAAAAGTAGACCAAACCCAAGAAAAATATACCACAGTAAATAAAAGGGAAATAATTTAATGTTTCTTGTGTGGATTGGTAGTATTTAAGTACCGGGGGTTGGAGACCACTGGTTTAAACGATGGGACCTGTGTTACAGCCTCCAGAGACATTTTTATTACCAATAAAATCATTCTTTTTATTGAACCTATCCACTTTTCATTTGGGCAATCATTATACTGTAAATAACTTGTTCTTAACAATAATAAAATTTTTTGGGGGGAAGGGGGTATATTGAGAAATATCCAGACTATGGAAGTTTTTTCGGGGTTGGATTTCAATATCACTATAAGTTATAGCTTTATAAGAGTATTTAATAACAAAAAAGGATATTACAAATTATAAATTGAAGAAAGCTTCATTAAAATCTTTAAGTTCAAGCTTCAAAATGTAAAAAGAAAAATTACTTTGCATCATATTTGATAAGTTTTTGTTATTCATATTTAAAAATGTTCAAAACCAGTTATTGTCCAGCTATTAAATAGCTTGAGTGCTAATGCTAAGATTATTTTTTCAGGGGTACCGTCGTGCGGAAATGAGATTGCAAATAGTTTGGCCCGTGAGAGCAGCCACAAAGATTCCTCATAGGTGGCTGCCTTACTTTTTCAGAAATTACTACCCGGGTCAAACAAGATATCAGTTCCTCTTGGAGGCAAACCCGCGTACATGAGTAGTATAAAGGAAACCGTGCAGGTGCTGCTTTGCTTAGGACAAGTAGTAGGCGAGATGAAACTATTCCTGCCAGGCTTCGCAGTAGACATACTTGAACTCAATGGCATGGGGTGGATCTTAAAGTATACCCTTCTTGTCCGAATTGTAATTTGACCCAAACCGCTACTGCCCACGTCTTGGCTTGTATTGGTTGCTATAAGCTGGTGGTTGCTGCTCTGATGTCCTGCTACAATTCTTCATTGTTTAAAAACACACGGGTTCATGGACTTGATCTAGATGTCTCTGTCAATCTAGTAGGATAAGAAACAACAACAAAAGATGCTAATTATAAAACATTTTACATGTTAGTAAAAATATTAAATTAAGAAATAATTTCTACTAAAAACCATTGCATTATGAATATTTCTTATACCAAATATTGCGACATAACCATCTGTCGATAGCTATGTCTTGAGGTTTCCGCGTAAGTTAGAGGTGTGGGATTATCGGAAGGATATATGAGACATTCTGTAATTCTTAATATGACTTTTATTAAGAATTTAACTTAAATTACTTAGAGATATCGAACAAACTTATATTAAGTGAGAATAAACCAAAGTACGCCGTTTAACTAACTCAGATCGCGCAATTATATCACTTATCAATATAACTAATTAGATCCGCCTAATCACAATCTCAATAAATTACTAGCGTTCAGAATACAATCTTCCTACCTTGGATGAATACTCAATGATACAGTTACTTTCAGGTAGACTAAAGGGCTCGTGTGCAATAGTATGCACCTTGTATAGATTAGCGGGTTGGGCGTCTTGATTCTAAACCGTCGATCCTTACTTTTTCATCTCCGAACTCAGCTTTCTCTAAATTGCCATTTTTGCTCACTAAACTTTCTATCTTTTTAAAGGTTATCTTATTTGCATCTTTGCTTCGTTTTACTTCTTAGATTTGGGTTGGAAAAGTTTTGCCATTAATCGTGGCCGTCAAAGAACGTAGGGGTTATGTTAGAAGAAGAACGCGAGAGATGTCACAATATGTACTCTAGTTTATAAGGCAAATTATACTTGAAGATAGTTTGTTCATCATAAATCCCTTTTTAAAAAAAAATTTTTTTGGGGTTTTTAAAAAAAAAAAATTTTTGGTTTTGGGGCCCCAAAAAATTTTTTTTAAAAGGTTTTTTTTTTAAAAATTTTTCCCCAAAAAATTTGGGTTTTTTTTTTTTTTTTTTAAAAAACCGTAAAAGGGGGTTTTTTTTTTTCCCAAAAAATACCCCCGGGTTTTTCCAAAAATAAAAACCAAAAAAGGGGAAAAAAAAAATTTTTTAATTTTTTTTTGGGCCCAAAAAAGGGGTTTTTTTAAAATTTCTTTTTCTTTTTTTTTTTAAAAAAAATTTTTTTTAAAAAACCCCCAAAAAATTTTTTGGGGTTTTTTTAATTTTGAAATAAAACAAAAAAAAAAAAATTTTTAAAAATTTTTTTTAAAAATAAAAAAAATTTCCCCAAAAAAAAAAAAATTTAATTTTTTTTAAAAAAAAAAACCCCCTTTTTTTTAAAAACCCCCTTTTTTTTTTTGGGGGGGTTTTTTTTTTAAAAATTTTCCCCTTTTTTTAAAAAAATTTTTTGGGGGGGAAAATTTTTTTTTGGGGGCCCCCTTTTTTGGGGGAAATAAAACCGGCCCCCTTTTTTAAAAAAAAGGGAAAATTTTTCCCCTTTTTAAAAAAAAATAAAAACCAATAAATTTTTTTAAATTTTTTTTGGGGGGAAAAATTTTTTTAAAAAGGGGGGAAAAGGGGGGTTTTTTTTTTTTAAAAAAAAACCCTTTTTTTTCCCCCCTTTTTTTTTTAAAAATTTTTTAAAATTTTTTTTTTTAAAAACCTTTTTTTTTTTTTAAAATTTTTTTCCTTTTTTTTTTTTTCCTTTTTTTTTTAAAAAAAATTTTTTTTTCAAAAAAATTTTTTTTTAAAAAAAGGGGGGGTTTTTTTTTTAAATTTAAAAAAATTTTTAAAAAATTTTTAATTTTAAAATTTTTTTTTTTTTTTTTTTAAAAAAATTTTTTAAAAAGGCAAACCCCAAAAAGGGTTTTTTTTTTAAATTTTTTTGGGGGAAAAAAATTTTAAAAATTTTTTTTTTTTTTTTAAAAAATTTAAAAAAAAAAAAATTTTTTTCCCAAATTTTTAAAAAAAAAAAAAATTTTTTTCCCCCCAAAAAAGGGCCCCTTTGGAAAAAAAAAAAATTTTTTAAAAAAAAAAAAAAATTTTTTAAAAAAACCAAAAAACCCCTTTTTTTAAAAAAAACCCCCTTTTTTTTTTTTTTAAAATTGATTTTAAATTTTTTTTTAAAAAAAAAATTTTTTTAAAAAAAATTTTTTGGAGAAAAAAATTTTTCCCCCCCCAAAAAAAAAAAAAGGGCCCTTTTTTCCCTAAAAAAAATTAAATTTTCCCCCAAAACCCTTTTGGGGAATTTTTTTTTTTCCCCCCCCGGGGGTTTTTTTTTTTTTGGGGGGAAAAAAAAATTTTTTTAAAAAATTTTTTTTAAAAAATTTTAAAAATAAAAAATTTAAAAAGGGATTATTTAATTTTGGGGGAAAATTTTTTTTTTTTCCCCCCTTTCCCAAAAAGCCCCTTTTTAAAAAAAAAAAAATTTTTTTTTAAAAAAAAAAATTTTTTTGGGGGTTTTTTTTTAAAAAAGGGGGAAAAAAAAAAAAGGGAAAAAAAAAAAAAAAATTTTTTTAAAAAAAAAAAAGGGAAATTTAAAAAGGCCTTTTTTTTTGGGGGGAAAAAAAAATAAAATTTTTTAAAAATTTTTTTTTAAAATTTTAAATTTTTAAAATTAAAAAAAGGGGGTTTTTTTTAAAAAAAATTTTTTTTTTTTTTTAAAAATTTGTTTTTTTAAAAAAATTTAAAAAAAATTGGAAATTTTAAAAAATTCCTTTAAAAAAATTTTTTTTTTAAAAAAATTTTTAAAAATTTTAAATTTTTTAAAATTTTTTTTTTTAAAAATTTTTAAAAAAAAATTAAAATTTAAAATTAAAAAAACAATTTTAAAAAAATTTTAAAAAAAAATTTTTAAAAAAAAAAATTTTTTTAAAATTTTTTTCCCAAAATTAAAAAAAAAATTTTTTTTTTTTTTAAAAAAAAAAAAAATTTTTAATTTTAAAAGGGAAAAACCCCTTTTAACCAAAAAAAAAAAAAAAAAATTTTTTGGGGGTTTTTAAAAGGGGTTAAAAAGAAAAAAGGAAAAAAAAAAAAAAATTTTAAAAAAAAATCCTTTTTAAAAAAAAAATTTTTTTCCCTTTAAATTTTTTTTTTGGGGTTTTTTTAAAAATTTTAAAAAAAAATTTAAAAAAAAATTTAAAAAAAAATTTAAATTTTTCGTAAAAAAAGGGGGGCGCGAATGTAAATTATACGGTGAATGTATTTTTAAAAAATTAAAAAAATTTCAGCTCTTTAAAGGGGGATAGGGGGGCGCGTTATACGCCGGGTTTTCTGTAATATTTCTGTACAATGCACAAAAAAATTTTTAAAAACTATACAAAAAAATTTCTTCATAAAAGTATTTACTAGTTTAAAAACATTTATAGTTACATCAACCTGTTGTTTTATGTTAATGGGAAAAAAGGGGCAAAAAATTTTTCCTACTTTGGCCTTTTTTTTGTGCTTTTTAAAGTCAGAAAATACGAAAAAGAAGCTTTAAAATGACCGCGCCACCCTTTACGCCCGTGTTTTAAAGTTTCAATTTTTCGGACCCAATATTCTATCATAATTTTCATCGCGCCCCCCACAAATAAAATGAAAAAAGGGAAATTTAATAAAATATACTTTGATTTCTAAAACTGCGATACGACTTTAACCTTTTAAATGTCACGGGGTATATAAACGTCTCACCCCAACCAAAAAAGTTAATTTTCCCCCGTTTATAAACGTTTTTTTTCGAAGTACGGGTATTGTTGTGCACTGCTATCCATAAAAAATTTTTCCGAAGGCTTTTGGGAAATTTAAAAAAGGACCTTGGCAATGTTTTCGAAGGGTTTTCTTATTTCAGAATTTTTTTGCTTTTATTTCCCCCCAACACATCATAAGCACACCTACGTGGGAAAAAAGCTCGCTTTTTGGGGAAACGAATGGCGTAAATTTTAACCGGCAGTTTAAGAGAATTAAATAAAAAACAGTACAAATTATCAAGAGATAAGCGTTAAATTTTTTTTATAATTTTTTATGTGACAATCCAGTGGGGGCAATGGTAATTTTTAAACTTTTTCTTAAATTAGTATTTTTTAAATTAGTTATAAAAAACAAATTTTGTAGCACCATCATTTATTTAAATGTAAAAAGTGTATTTTATTTTTTTATTAATGTTAGAATGATTTTTTTGTTTTTTTCAGTAAATTAATAACTTTTTAAAAAAAAACCCTTTTTTTTGACTTTCTAATAAACCGCAACCCCCCCGAAGAGTTGTTACGCCCCCTAAGGGGTGCCCCCAAGCCCGGGGAAAGCTGCTTTAAGCTTCAAGAAGTCGTTTCCTCTCGGCATTTCCCATGGGGGTTTTGGGGGGGGTCTTTGGTGTTCTTTACTTACCCTCAAACCCCTAACATCCTTTCCTGGGGGCACCTTTTTTTATTCTACAAGTGATATTAATTTGAGAACAGCTATAGATATTTTTTTTTGGTTTTTAACACGCTTTTATATAAGTTTCAATTTTTATGTAAGCAGTCTTTGAACCCCGATTTTTACCCAATTTTTAAAAAGGGCAGATTAATTCGAAATTTTAAATCCTTTTCAAGGGCCGATGATAATACAATAATTTCATAATTTTGTTTCATTGTAATTTAAACAGGGTCCTCAAAAAAAAGGGTTTTAAGGAACTCTAGGGTTTGGCGAATAATTTTTTTCCGTTTGATTTACACCGGGGTAAACCCTTTTCAGATTTTTACGACCAACCTTTTTACCATTTCCAGATTTTTTCTAACCAAATTTAGCGGCTAAAATATTAAAAAAACCCCCAAAACCAAAAAGGGTTGTGGTTAATACAAAAAAACAAAAAAAAAAAAGGGGGGGGAAAGGGGAGGTGCGTAGTTTTTCTGGGAAAAAAGGAAATAAAAAAAGATTTTTGCATGTGAATAATAAAATTTATGTTTTTAACTGTTTAAAAAAATTTTTTTTTAAAAAGCAATAGTTTAGAAGGGTGATACGAATTTAAACTTTAAAAAAAAAATTTTTGTTTAAAATTTTTTTTTTAATAAAAAATTGAAATTTAATAATTTTTTCTTTAAAAAAATACTTTTTTTTTTTTTAAATTTTTTAGACCTGTATCTATAGAGACGGAAAACTTTTAAAAATAACGATATGGGGCTCATGCGAGGCCCCCTAAACAGAAAAAAATAAATAACCCCTTTAGACCCATTAATTAATATCCATTGAAGAGCAAGACTAATTCCAACAGCCATATAATTCCGGCTCCAAAATATGAAACTCAAGGGGTAAATTCAACAAAAATAAAAAGATAGTTTTAAAAAAATTTTTAAAAAAAAAAAAAGGCTTTTTTTAAAATTAAACTAAAAATGAAAAAAAAAATTATAGTTTTAAAAAAACGCTTTTTTAGTGAATCGAACTAAAAGTAAAAAAAAAAATTTTTAATATAAAAAATTAAAATTTTTCGGGAAAAATTTAAAGCCCCTTTTTGGGAAAAGCGTGGGGGTGCTTAGTACTACATTTTTTCACTAACTCCCGCATTTTGGAAAAAGAACTTGGGAAATTATAAAATTAAATATAGAGCACCCCCGCTTTTTTCCCAAGACATTAATTTTTCTCGTTAATCATTTTATTCTTATATTAAAAAATTATTTTTTTTACTTTTAGTTTGATTCACTATTTAAAAACGTGTTTTTTTTTTTTAAAAACCCCATAATTTTTCCCAAAGTTAAAAACAAATATGCTTCCCACATTAAAAAAAAAATTCCCGTTTTCGTTATGAAGTGTTGAATTACATTCGCAATGTTTTTTATATTGCGTCTAAAAAATGAAAAAAAACTAATATATAACCGATATTTTTCTACGTAAAACATGAAACTAAAAATTTACTTGGCCTATTAAAAGTTTAGGATACAAAAACGTTGAACATTTAATATGCAGAAAAGGGATTGATTAAAACAGAAACATATAGTGTGCATGATAACAAATATTTATCTTTTTTATATAAAATGAAGTTAAAACATAAAATTAATATAAGGATAGAAATTTCCCCGAAAGAGCTTACCCATCTTTGAGCTCTATTATTTATCATTAAATAAAGATAACCATGACAATGAAACTTTTCGAAGTTTGATTAGATAATTAAACCTAAGGCATTGATGCTTCCATTCTGCAGTCTGTTAATTACACCAATCGGATGTTTTCACCTTCCGTCTCATAATCACTGACCATCTTTATCGGCACAGTAGCATATTAGTAAAAAAAAACAATTAGCTACTAAATATATGCAACTCTTACAACAGAACTGAAAGCTAAAACAACTAATAAAAAAATATTCTAGTCTAAAATCCCCGCTAATGACGCCGAAAAGAATTACAGGCAGAGGAAAGAAAAGAGCTTCATCTACAACTAAATTATGAATAATTATCTTCATCAGCCAACCACAATTTTCAGAAGGGTTCATGATGCAGCAAGAAAATTCAACAGCTCTTTTTTTACACTGTTGGCTTTCTTCAATTTGCTTTGGTAATCGTTCTTTGATCAGAAAACCAATCGTGATCCTATCGAATTTTTCCAATCTTTATGCGAATCAAATCATGAGGCTCCATTAGCCAAGGTCATTAGAGACTATTACGCATTATATTGGAGGATTATGATTTCATAAACCTTCCGATTCCATGTGCCTGAGGCTAAAAATTTCTGGTAGGACTTCCCATGCCATCAAAGCGTTATTTCCGTTCTAGAAGACATCGAAATCCCCGATTGTTGAAGATTACACAGAAATGCTGGAATGAAAAATGGTTGAAAAATAATCTAAAGATTTATTTGTTCTTTAAAGTGCGATATTTACAGCCTTATTTGTGTCTAAATGCCGCCAAACATTGTAACACATGATTTGACTTCATAGAATTGCTTCAGTATTTGACAGTATTTTTAGCTTTTATTTACTTCTTTTTTTCATTTTTTTTCAATAAACTAAATATGATAGTGCATATACAAGTACTTGGTAAACTATATTTTAGGATACAGGAAAGAGGCATTTTTTAGAATATTTCTTTTAAAAGAGGAAGAGGGGAATATACATAACGTACTGATGGGTGTCTAATTTTTTCAAGTACTATACTCAATTAAAAGTTTCTTAAAAAAGGATTTAACTAGTTCGGGATATAAAATCTCTTATAATTTTTATTCTTATGTCATGGACAATAGAAAGAGTTATTTTGAAATTCTGTACAGAAGAAATAAAAGGAATATTATATAGGAATTTCATAAATCCCAAGCCCATCCCCTCCCCCTCCCGAAAAAAAAGAAAACTTCGATAAATCACTAAAAACTAAGCACGAAAAGCAATACGTAGAAGAAAACTAAAGAACATTGAGAATAAAAAGTATATATAATACATACTTAAAATTCAAAACATTTATTTAAAAGAATGATTGAGAAAAAATCAAGTTCTTAAGAAAATTTGCTGAAAATTTCATAAACCATATGTGAGAGAAAAATTATCTATATAGTTAAATCAGTGATACATTTATCCTCAAATAAGCAGCTGTTTTTCCCACTTATGGCTTTTAGTTGAATAATGTTCAAAATGTCAAAGCAGTCAATCATGCTTTTGATGACTTTATAAAATCAGAACACACACAGAACACACAGAATGACTCTATAAAACCAGAACTCAGAATCATATAATCGTGATTTTTATAAGATATATTTAGTTGTAAAATCTCTCCTAATTAACCTAGAACCGCAAAAATTTTTTTGTATAATCACTATGGAAAATGATTAAAAGTCACGAAAAATGTTCACATTCCCTGTAAAATTGCGGAAAGAACAAACTAAACAGGCTTCGGTGGCCAATCGGCACCGATGCACGTTCTAGTGTTAACCAATAATAAATTTAATTTTTAAAAATATGTTACAAATCATAATGATTAAGATAAATTTCTCGCATAATTTACATTGGATTGAAATTAAGAGAGCTTTATTTTACTAACTAATCGATCTATTATAATAATTTAGGTTGTTATTGTTCCACATCCCTCATCATCATACAAACAATAATAATTTACGCATAATAAAAATTAAATAAACCATTCAATTATAATAAAATTATTAGGAATTTTTGGGGACAGTTGTAAAGAGGAAATTTTTATTTCCAGAATTGTATCTTCGTAATTTTTTTTCACATGGTTTTACCTAAGCGTTTTGAATAAGATAGCATACTTGTAGACTGAGGCCGAAGAAAACCACCGAAGCCTCTCTATTTGCTGAGGTTGGCAATATAGTAATCTTACAAAAGAAACATAATTGTATTGCTTAGCATGTGTAATCAAAGCAAAAATAAATAAACAAATTCGGGGACCTTTTACCCGAAATATATTGTTTTACTTTTCAGTATAATTTTAGTTTATTTTTCAAAATTTTATAGTTAAAAACCTTATGCACAATATCATATACAGTCGAACCTCTATATAAAGAACCTCTATATTGCGAATTTTTCTATATAACGAACTTTCTCCCGGAACCTTGAACATTTCACGATTTTATTCGTAAAATAACCTTTAGCGAAGTTCATTTTCTATATAACGAACTTTTTCTTTTATGATTCAACTTTTGTTCTCCCTTTTTTAAAATATTTCTAAAAAAATTTAAAAATTTTCTCTCTTTTAACACATTTCATAGTGGTCAGAATTCTTGAACTAGCTTTATTTGATCCTAACTCGGCGAAAGCAATAGACTTCTGGACGTTTCATCAAAGAATTGCAGCCTTTAACCCCCATTGTCCAGTTCTCTAGAAGCATCTTCGATATCCCCTTTCACCCTCAGTGGAATTGTCTCGTGGCCCAGTGTTCTAGTTAAAACAAATATATGTTTAATATTACTTGTATGCTTTCAAAAAGAAAATGTCCTTAAAATTCATTAATTTTAAAATACAATTATTTTCTTAATATTGAAAATACACAGTGTATTTTTCGACATTCTTTTTCTTTTCTTTTTATAGGTAAGATACATAAAATAAACATATATTAATTTAAAAATGGTGTGAATAGTTACTTTTTTAAATATATAGTGTTTATGAATTTAAAATTTGTTTTATGAAGTTTATAAAGTGTATTGAAAGATGAACCTCTATATAACGAATTTTCCATATAACGAACTTTTATTCAGGATTTAGCGACTTCGTTATATAGAGGTCCGACTGTATATATATGTGTGTACGCATTTATATATACACTCATGTACATAAATTAAGGATAATGCATGCTCCGGGAAATAAAAGTTCAGAAACAGAACAGGTGGGACTTATTCATTAAGCTGATTTATTAAACAAAAGATAAAGAACAAAAAAGATGGCGTATGTTTGATACCATTCATAAAAACCACGATTTTGCTCTACCTGGAGCAATTACAAAAAATGCTCCCTTTACAAAAACTTAATATTATACGTGGTTGGTATGAAAATTAATACATTGCATGTCTCCCATGTGATGAAATATAGTCCTTACAACACCTAGGCATGCTGAGTATCAAACTATCGAGCTGATTTTGGGGAAGATTACTCTCCTCACAGCCCCTCCAAAGTTCCAATACACATGTAGGACGTGGTTGAAGGGCTGAAACTCTTTGGCCAAACATGTGCCACACATGCTATGCCGGATTCAAGTCAGGTGAGAATGCTGGCCATTACATTGGGCTTATAAACTCAGATTGAAGGCTTTCGTTTACGATGTTCGCTTGATGAAGACGGGGGCGTTGTGATCTCTAAGGACAAATTCTGTGCTCAGGGCACCCTTAAACAAACGTAAATGTTATTTCAGAATGATGTCTCTATAAATTTAGCCAGTCATGGTTCCGATTTGAACATTCAGATCTATTCTCGATCCCATTAATATTTCCCCCGAACAAGCAATCTGACACCACAACAGTAACTGTGGTTCAATGATGTTTCCTTGGATGAGACAGGTATTTGGCATTCTACATATGAAAGTCCACTCAGAATCAGACTTCAAAGTAAAGCTAGACTCATTGGAAAACACCACGGAATGTTCAAATTAGAGACGGAATGTTCTCTACTCCAGGCTAACCACTGGAAACAGTGAGTCGGCGGAATACATATGAGAAGCCTGCGAGAATATAAACCAATATGTCCTAAACATCTGTGCACGGTTTGTTTCGAAATTGTCATAACTGTGGCTTGAGATAGCTGATGAGACATATCGGATACTCTACTCCGTCGGCTTCTTTTTGGAGTTACTGCCAAACATCGATCTTCATTCGGGGTTGTAACTTGGGGACAAGCTGAATTGTAACGTCTACTGACATTTCCGTATTCTTGGAATCGTTGCCAAAACCTAGAGATAACACTTTGGGTAATTCCAAGTTCCTCTGATGCTTCCATCTGAGTACGCTATATTGCATGCTGCCGATAATTTTACAATGTAAAAAAACATCCTCATGCTTCCTCTGTGTCATAACTATTCGGTTATGTCACTGAGTGGCTTACAAAACGCTTGTGAACGGTTTTATTTCTTTACCACCCTTCCTTATACACCTCTCTTTAAACTTTCGTCATTGTGACGTACTATCGGTGTCACGTGGTGGCTTCCTGTAATTTGCCTATCGTTGTTGAAGATACATACAGGGTGTTTCATAAAAGACGGACCAAACTTTATATAAGTGGGGATAGTACACATCCAAACAAACAACTTTAATCTAAGAACGCATTGTTGGAGTTGAACCACAATGTCGTGATGGCTTTTAGAAACTTTATTCACGAAAACGTTAATATAAATCCACCATAATGATAATTAATTTATCTAATAATTCTTGTAAATCTACCACAACCACTTATTCACTAGCTCATCTGAGAAGCTTTTCAGTCAATGTTTGGGCCCTCTTATAGCGGAATGGTCATAGTTGCATGTTGAAAGCTAGTGGTTTTTGTGTTTGATCATGATTCTAAGATTCAATGTACGAAATAAATGGAGTTGTTGTATATTAAATGGGATTGAACCTTAAAGACCACTTTGGTTTGGAGTGTAAAGTGACAGTTCAGGTGTCACTTGTGTCACACTTGATCATAGTCCAGAATTTGATGGCAATAAATTTCATGCATCCTTTAGGAAAGACCTTGTAAATTTAAGCTATGGTCTTCTGATAAAGTCACCACTTGAACTGATACCTTGATTTCTTTGTTTTGTTGATTACATTGTATTTTGTGAAGACCAAGGTTCATTTCACTTAAGGGCAGTTGGAAAGCTAAAATCTAATTTTTTTGACAATTTGAGATTTTTACATTTTCAAATTGTATAGATTTTAACCTTTCTAAAAATACCTTACTTTAACCTCTAGGGTAATTAGAAGTCCTTAAGACCTATTTTTAAATAATCGTTGAAACTGGACCACACCCATTTGAATGACGAAAAATGTAAGCAAAGTACTTCGTTTCTGCTTAAAAGTTGAGCGTCTGATATAAACCAAAACATTTATCTTTTACTGTAAACTGAGTCTTTTATTTTTTTACTTACTACCCGATTAGAAGCCTCACTGTATGCATTAAAATTAATTTATCTCAAAATGTAAATTTTGATGTTCGATGTACCTTTCCTAAGAGAAACTACTGTTCACAGGTATGTAAATTTTTATGATATATTTGTAAAGATGGCTAATATATACTAAAATGAGCTTTTTGTAAAAAACTCAAAAATTTATTTCTTACAAATTTTTTCTGTGAAAAATGGGTCAAAATTTACAATGTTTGATAAAATATTTAATAAATTATGAAAAAATTCAAAATTAGCTAAAAACTCATTTCAGTATTATGAGATAGGTGTACTTTGATTGTATGAAAAATTTCAAGCATGTACATAAAACAGATTTTGAGAAAAGGTACTTCGAAAACAGCCCATTTAACATTGTCAGTACAGACAAAGAGAAAGGTTTCCAACTCCCCTTAACATTCAGAAACTTTCTTTGTTTATTGAATGTAAGAGTTGATGATGGGATGCACAATAATTGCACGATATACATTGTATATCCTTATTTGTTAGTTATCCATTGTATATCGAAAATGTAATTTTGGGCAGAAAGGGTTTTGCTCAACTCTGTACTTCCTTGTTAGATTTCAGCATTTTTTTAGTAGAGTAAAATTAATTACAAAAAATGTATTTTACAAAGTTACAATAATAACACAAAATTATGCAATAGAATTATTTTTAAAAAAAGAAATAATTTAGTTGCTGGATCATCGATAATTTTATAAAGTATATCCAGGATGTTTCTGTGTATTACGTTTAGTTGTCTTTGATTTCCTTCTTCTAAATGTAGCTTGAATTTAATACTGCTTTGAAGTGACAAGACAATTGATACAACATTTCTCAAGCTTCGGGATAAGCAACACAGCTACATCACGAATTGTATTGTGTTTACTTCCGCGCTAATATAACATTTTTTGCTTCGAAAATTTTGTAATTCCTTTTTAAGCAATTGCTCCATTTTTTTTCTTTTGGGACGTATTTAAAACAAAAACTAGCTGAGTATGTGAATCTTGCAGTTTGAAAAAAAAAAATACTTACAAATGCTTATTTTAAGAGAAAATAACCCCTTACTAGATTTTGAAGATTGTATAGCGTTTTCTTTTGGAATAAAAATAAATTTTGTTACCTATCCACGTTGTCTCATGATTGACATGGTCTTGAACTAGCCAATTATGTGGAGCTGCAATAGGATTGTATGCAAGAGATTTCATAGTTATGATCCGACGAGGATGACACGAAGATTAATAACGAGGACGATATGTACTTCATTTCTCTAATTTTTCAACTACTCAAGCGAGTACTTTAAGACCAGTTAAATTCCTTATTCTGGTGTGCCCAATATTCTATGTCACAAGCATTTGTGAAACAAAGCCTAGACCAGAAGTCGGCAACCTATGCCACATGGGGCACGCGGCATAGTTCTCAGTGGCACTCTGCACCAGAGTTGCCAGAAACTTCCGCAGCAAAGTAGCACGAAGAGAGAAAAAAAGTAGCGAAAAGTAACGAATCGATTTTCACTTGCAATTCATAAGCATAATTTTTTAATTTTGTAAATATTTTAAAAAATACGTTAAAATGCTTTAATTATTTAATTCATTTAAAATACTTTCAAATTC
Organism: Trichonephila inaurata madagascariensis; assembly: GCA_019973955.1. Classification (NCBI taxonomy): domain Eukaryota; kingdom Metazoa; phylum Arthropoda; class Arachnida; order Araneae; family Nephilidae; genus Trichonephila; species Trichonephila inaurata. The sequence goes on along the minus strand of BMAV01020703.1, from coordinate 163,817 downwards.
TTCCTGCTAAGTATCGTGATCTGTTGTGTCTTTTTTATAAATTTCTTAATTATATTGAAGCATTTGTGGCGATGGAATGAAATCAACGCAGCAAGTCCATCATTCTTCCAAAGTCATTTTGATTCTGAGGATTGACTCAAACAGTTCAAGTCACTTTCGATTCCTTAATTTTGTCTTTTTGAACGTCACTCTGGAAAATGCCCTTTCTAAAGTGGCATTACTTATGGGTAGGCTGTAAAGCTTTAAAGCAAATATAGCTAAATATCTTAAAAATGGATTTACAACTGCGTCTTTAATATTAAAAATGTGACACCAAAATAATTCTCCATCATTTAAAAGTTCAGATTCAGATAGAAAAACATCCTTCAACTGTATGTTGAAAATTTGTCTCCATTGATTCTCTAGAACATATAATTTAGATTGCTCTGCTAATTCTAAAGGCAGATAAGAAAAAAAGGACGATTTGGATTTTAAAAAATTTCAAGAAAAAAATTTATCTTTTTTAGAAGTTCCGTAATTTAAAGGGATTCGGTTTAAAAGTTGCTCACATGAAATCTTGAGAAAATTATGACATCTTTGATAGAATTCTTTAGTAGGTTCTGTAGAAATTATTTTATTTTTGCTTGTCAGTTTATTTAAAAAGACATCATCAAATACTTCAATAGGCAAATAAATGCTTTTTAAACTCATGTCAACTTCGAGATTCATACATTTAAATTAAATTATTCTTCTTAAAAGAATAGGTGCAATCTCTTAATGCTTTCAGTAATTTGCAATGATCACCATAATCACTTTGAAAGAGTAAATTAATCCACTCAAATTCTGCTAAAATTGACATCTGTAATTTTAAAATATTTAATTCTATCCTTGTACTCGTATTAATAAGTAAAGAGACAGTAAGACAAGTAGTTGATTGGAAAGAGAGGAATCTAGGCAGTGGCGTAACTGAGAATATTAGGGCCCCTTGCAAAGTCAGCTTTTGGACCCCAAGACCTAATACGTACGTGGCGTCAGTCAGGGTTTGGGCCCCCCACAATGCGAGGGTGTACGTTACGCCACTTAATCTAGATCAAAACCTTTCAAAAGAGATTTAATCAGATTTTTATAACATAATCTCTCTAGATGACGAGTGTTTACTTTTGTCATTGTAGGCAATTTTTTATAAGTTCAGTGATGCAATGTAAGTCAATTACAAAAATAGATTTTTTTTCTTTTATTCAATGCAGTACCGTTGATGATAATTATACAATTTACTTAGTTCTATAAGAATTTGGCCTTTCACAATTACTTTTCCAGTTTAATATTTATGTAGAAATTCTCTCTAAGCCTATTTTTTAAGAATATTAAATGTTTCATTTTCATGCTTCTATCGGGATTGGAAAGAGTCCCTATTTCTTTTTTTCTACCACTTGCAGTGGACAGGAGTGGCGAGAGAGGGGAGTCCCTCTTAGATAGGCTCCGATTCGTGGAGGTGGCGGTAGGGGAGGGGAAGAAATTACAGAGTTTCGTGTCTTTATGGAGTGGTGAAACATACTGCAACTCCATGTTTTCTTTGGGTACTAAAGTCACTATTTTTTTCTTTGCGATTTTTCCGAAACTTGTTCCAATACTTTTATATATGGTTGAAAGTAGCAAAAAGTAGTGGGATCTTCAAGTGAAGTAGCATAAAATTCGCGAAGTAGCAATAGTATAAAAAAAGTAGCAAAATTCGCGAAAAATCGCATGATCTGGCAACACTTCTCTGCACTACTCTACAATTTTGTCAAGTTTTGAGTGGATGGAAGATAAACTCTAAAAATATATTTACAGCTATTTTGACAAATTATTAAATGTCATTGCTGAAGAGATTTAATTGTTTAAGAGAGGCAATTGCATGAAATAGGCTTCCCACTTTTTTTTCTACATATCTAAGTAAAATAAAAAGACGTAATTGACTAAGTAAAAAAAATACTAAGGAAGAATAAAATGACAAAGTACTAAATCATTTCACGAGTAATAAATTTAAGTATTAAATTATTTGTTAGCAATATTTGCAGCAAGATTTTTATTTCAACGTCATTAATTAAGATGCGTTTTTTCTTATATTCAAAAACAGCTCCTATAGCAATACAGTCGGTACAGATTTAAGGAATTTCGCGATTTAACGAATTTCTCTCTTCCCCGATTCAAATGAAGGTTTAAACCCAAATTTAACGAATAATAAACCCCGAATGAACGAATTATTTTAAAGGCTAAAATAGTTTATTAATTTGTGCTAGAAAATATTGGATTGATTTTTCAAATGATATCCTTTTTGTCTAGAACAAAAAGAGATTTTTCTAGTCCGTAGCAAATTTCAACGGCAAAGGGAGCAGCGCGTTATTAGACTTTAGTCATGAGTGTAACATATCATGTGAGTTTTGAATAGACAAGAAACTGCATTCTTATATCATTCCACTCCACAACACAGGAAATATCTTAAGATTTCAACGATTATATTTCATTGGATGACGGACTGCCTATCTGCAATGAATGCTCAGGAAACTGTTGATTTGTAGGAGCTAATGAATAGCAATTCTGATGCAGAAATTTATAGTGAAACTTATCAAAACTGTTACATTTTCTAATGCTTTACATTGCTTAGCATTCTAATATACCTTGTGCAGCCAGATGTAAATGAAGCAGCATTTCCTTCCCTGCATAAAGTCAGGATAGAACTCTTTTGAGTCAGGAATCGGAAATATTGTCAAGCATCTATCAACCAGTATTTTAAAATTTAGATTTACCTGGTGAGTAATAATTCACTAATAGTATTTTTATCTGTTGATTAAAAAATATAAAATTTCTAACTATGGATATATTTTTGTGTAGTTGCTAATTATAAAATTTCCAGAAGGTAAATGTAAAAAAAATTGTATTTTGTTTGGAACCCAATACTACGAATAAACCCGATTTAGCGAACAAGATGTCCGATCCCGATGAATTCGTTAAATCGGGATCCGACTCTACTTTAAAAATTAAAAAAATTCGATACAAAATTGCAGATAAAAGTGTGCACATTTTTCTAAAATAAATTATTTCTCAATTCAAATCTATTGGTAAATAAGAAAACACAACTGGGAGACAAAGCTCCAATTACAACAGAGTATCTATCTCTGGTAACATCAATTATACAAGGATTATTCATTATAATTCCAAAAGCGTTAACATTTATCAAATTTTACACTTGTAGTTTCTGAAACATGATATAAGAATTGGAATAAGATTTCCTACATGTATTTTTAGCTCAATGTTATCCAAGAAACTTGATTAACTCGCTGTAGGACTATAGTGTGACCACACTTGATATAAACAATGCAAATCACTCAGCACTTAATTAATCATTCCAAACCATACCACCGAACGCCCTGATTATGAATTCATTCATGCGGTTTTGAAAGAAATTGCTAATAGTTGTCACATCCCATTGTCAACAACCTGTTGTTCGTTACCTAAATGAATCATAAATTAAAGCGAAGAGATTCATTTATGTGTGAAGTTATGAAAACAAGTCTTTTCCTTTTACAAAGAGTTCGTTGTTGTCCAACCTGGCTAGACCACTCTTGCACTAGAAGTGGGGAATTACATAAATTTAAATAAAAATGTCATCATTGCTTGATTAGTTATGCGTCCATGGGCTTAAGTAATGGTAGACAGTTAGTTAAGCGTCAGGTTGTGTTTAGTGTTGCCTAGTCGGAGGCTTTGAGGAGGTTGGACATGTACTGGAACTTGTTTAAAATTCCTTTGGACAAGCTTGCATCTGTCTTAATTACTAAAACTGGATAGGTCTTCATGGCTAGTTTTCTTAGGGGAAAAAATGCTTACAGCGTCAAGTTCTTTATGGCACGGTTAGTCAATTTGTTTCATTTTACAAAGTGTGACGGATCATGAATGTCATACATATGGTGAGATTTTAAGAGTATCTTTTTATAATTCTTGGTGAGGTACGTATTATTCTAACCTCCGGAGCTGTTGTCAATTTCCCATCAAACCCTTTAACATCTTATTTGAATAAATCACGCAGCAGCTGTGAATCGAAGCAAGGGATGATATTGCTGTTTTTTCCGGGTACAAGACGCTTATATTATGTTACACCAGTTATTCAACTTTTTCTGATAGACAAGCGAAGTATAAAAATACTCTAATGAGAGATAATTATAGGAACACATACTATAAAATGTGTATTGCAGGCATATTTAGATGGTAATCATTATTTTTTTGAACCCGATGACTTTTAAACTAAAATGCATAGCTAATTTGATCAGGGTTTCAAAGCCAAGGTGTCATGAAAACGTTTCAGAGAGTCTATTATGAAGTTGAAAAAGAAAAAGGTACTTACTTGATATCTCTATTTTTAATAGCAACAAATAGATCTTGCCTTTTCTTATTTAAATAATGTGCACAAAATTTCAAAATTAAAAACTTTAATGGTTTATTGTAAAATTAAAAAAAATCTCATGCATCAAAATATTTGTACATTATTATTGTTTAAAATAATAAATATCGGCTATATATAGTTATTTTACTGAGTTATAAAGCTCGTAAGCTATAGTATTACTTTTTATCTTCGTTAAAAATATTTTTACATACTACTAATGATTCCTCTATGTAGTATGGGAAAAGATAAATATAGAAATTCATATGAAATTGAGAAGACGTCTGCGAAGTGTTCATTAAATAAATACTTCACCTTGGTAATAAAGAACATTACATCTTGGAATGTTACAAAGAAAATTGACTCCCTAAAATAATTTATTCGCTAGAGCAATGCTTCTCAAACTTTCACTACTGGCGACCCAATTTTCAATCATAATTTTTATCGCCCCCCTCTCTCCATACAATAACAATGTATTGTGAATTCAATACTTCTATGCTTTGATGCTAAAGCTACAATACGACTTTAATTTCTTAAGTCCCACCGTCGTATATAAACGTCTTGGTCAGTCAATGAATTTATTGGTCCGGACGTATATATACGTCTTTCCGAAGTACGACCTTTTATGTGAACGACCTTTTGTGTGTTTTCGTATAGGCGCATTATTTACAACTTCCCTAAATGAAAAATAAAGACATAAAAAAGGAACGAACTAACCATACCAAAAGTTCGAAGGTCAAACCAGATGAATTTTTTATCTTCCTAAAATGTTTCTCTGGGTCTGGGTTTTGTCTTTTCTCTGAAATAGTATTTTAGATTTAAAAAGAGAGAAAACTCAGTAAAAAATTCTCATCGTGGGATTACAGCAAATCAAAGTAAAATGTAATATTTTTTATTTATTTATAGGATCAGATAGCTAATGAATGTATCGAAATGAAAGCTTTTATGTTTGATGAAGTAATACTAATAAATTCTATCAGTGTAAATGTGTATTTTTTATTATGTCAGAAAGTATTTTCTTACTTCATTACAGTAAATTAATTTTTTTTAATTTTTTATTTTCGATATGCTCGCGCCCCCCCCCCTAGGGGGCGCGCCCCACACTTTGAGAAACACTGCGCTAGAGTCCTGGCACTACTTTTTTAAATGTTAAAAAAAGGATTAATTAAAAATTTTTAAAAATACTTATTTCGTGCATGATATTCATGAATGAATACGATTCTTAGAAGAATTATAAATTGTGTAGAGAGGTTCAAACAAGCTAAATCCGTTGAAACTCAAAGTTTTCGAATTGGCGTAGTGTGGAGACAAAGGGTCTTCTAAGGTTCCTCGCTACTGCATACTGCACCGTAATTCAAAATTACCTCTCTAGTCCATCACTTATAGAGTCCTCGTGTATTTTCGACACTAATGAACATTCAATCGACAGATAAACTAAATAAATAAGGCGACCATTTAGTATAATGGTTAGAGACGCTGGCTGCTGTGCCGTAGGTCCTGGGATTGAATCCTGGAGAAGGCATGTATAGTGACTTCGTATCATGTGTGGGAGTACTCTAAATATTATTCGAGCAGAAGTACTCTCGTAAAGTTGGGGAAATAGAGGCTTCTGACACACCGAGGGTGCTTTGCTCAAAATTGGGACGGAATCAAATCAATCGTACTCTCACCTGCATGGTGCTCAAAGCTACGGATAACGACAAGTGTAAAACTACCCCCTTGCCACGATGAATTTCGAGGGCCACGATTTCGACACCCTCGCGATCAGGTAGCATTAGCAATAACAACTAAATATATTTGTGACTCGCGCATTTTTTAACAATCGAATGTGACAGCTCTAATGCATTAAACTACGGAGACTCATAAAATTGTAAATAGACAACTCATTTTAAATTTCAAAGTTCAATTAAAATTTAAAAATTTCTTATTTACAAGAATAATTACAGAGAGTTAGACTTTAGGTGTCTTATTGTAGAAAGAATATTTATATATATATAACATATTTCAATTTAGATAATAGATTATTTTAGAATCAATAATTTTAGGAAATAGATTGTAGTAAAAGATTTATACCAATATATGTGTATATATGTATCCCTTACATTATACTTATATTAGTATATTAATACTTATTTACGTAACATAATTACCGTAAAATCCGGCGTATAACGTGCACCGCCTTATAACGCTCACCTATACTTTCAAGCTGCAATTTTTACTTTTTAGGTACATTCGCCGTACAACTCGCACGCTGTTTTTTAGAAGAAAGCTGAAATGTAGGTGTGCAATGCTCCTGTCTTTTGAAGTTATTTATTCGAGATATTATCCCAGGCTTTTAAAAAAGTAGTGTACTTCTGGAACAACCATTTAAGTTCATAAATAATGTCATTTTATTGAATAAACAGTATTCCGACTTACGTAGATGCCGTAATGTTTTCTATATGCTCATTTTTTAAAATGTTTACTGCTCGCTTTTTTATAGCTGGAGGAGTATAACACGCATCCGTAAATTTCAATCTTATTTCTTGCGTTAAAGTTATACGTTATACGCCGGACTCTTTACGGTAATATTTTTATTTATATATAGCAATGTTTTTTAAAATATCGTAAAGTTCGGCGTATACGCGCACTTTTAACACCAAAAATAAGATCGAAATTTACAGGTACGCGTTATACGCCGTGTACGAAAATGAAAGCTTTAAATTAAAAAAAAAGGGTGAGCATAAAGAAATTAAATTTCTACATAATATGAAATGATGTTTATTTAAAAGATGTGACATTCTTAACGACTTTAAAAGGCTGCAGTTCTAAAAGTATACAATTTTTTCAAAAGCTTAAGAAAATAATTCGAATAAATCGCTTTAAAACATAACGACATTGTATACACACATTTCAGTTTTCTTCGTAAGGGGGGAGCGTTATACGGCAAATATACCTAAAAATTAAAACTTGTCGCATGTAAGTATGGGTGCACGTTATACGGCGGATTTTACGGTTAATATTATTATATTTAATTGAAAAATAGCTTTCACTAAAATGTAAACTAAATACTAATGTAGAAATGTGGAAAAAATTGTAGAGAAAAATCTTTTTAATTTTTTAAGTTTAGGTTTAGTAAAGTTAATTAGTTAAGTTTCAGATTAAAGAACATTTATCACATCGCTCATTTGTGGATGCCAATTCTACTTCTTGTGGGTAATCTTCATTTAAAGTTCACATTCTTGCTTTCATCCGCAAACTGTTTCAATGAAATTCTTCGAAAATGCGCGCATACTTCCCAAGTCAGTCAACTCGACAAAAATATATTCGACATTTGGGCGTATTTGGTTTTATGTTCGCCAACTCTAATACTAAAACATGCAAATAGTAACATCACAACAACGTTTACGCAAAAGGGCTCTCAGCATTTCAGAGCAACGGAAAGACAGCGCCATGATATATTAGTATCATTACTTAAACGCAAATTGAGTGCGTTTGACATTCCCCTCACGTTAGGATTCCGAGGCTCGTTCCTTGAATTCCAAACCGCATTTGAACATAAATGGAAATGAAAAGAGAATCATTTTTTTAAATCTATTTTCGTTTCGCCTACGCCGGTTTTCTTGAATCACTACTGATCCATCAACTTGAAAAGTAAATTATTGTTACAAAGAAATTAAGAAGTCATACAACGACCTATCAAATGGCGAAAAAATTTGTAAAGATTAATTTATGCGTGTACTCATTAGGCGTCGTAAATTATTCTTTTATTTCAACTTTGTGCTAGTGAGAGAAAAAGAGAAATTTATTCTGTACATATCATATGGTCTATCGTTTTATATAAAATTTAATTTTTGTTGACTATTTCTCTAGAACTTTTTGATGTTTGTTACGCTAGTGATGGTGTCAAATTGAGGCCCATAAAACTCATCGTGGCAAGGTGCTAGATTTTATCTGTCGTTAAGACAGCAGCTTTGAGCACCATACAAATGGCAGGGCATTTTAGCTCCACCCCTACCCATATTTTGCGGTAAAACTCTCTGAGGGGGTCAGAATCTCAGTCCCTCTTACCTACAACCATCTTCTCGAGAGAACTTTTACTAATCCAATATTTTAAGTGTCTCATGCACCACATGTACTTTAAATTTACAAACATTCACGCCTTCTTCAAGATTCGAAAACAGGACCTTGAGAGTGTCTATCAAGTACCAGTCTCAAAACAAAGAGAAAAATTCCTGAAGACTTATTAAATTATCAAGTCAGAACAAAAAAATGCACACACACAAAGACTTGAAAATAATACATTATTTTTACAGATATATATAACGTATGAGATTTTATCGAACTGGAATCTCTTAAAAATTCTAAGTATTTTAAGATTTCAAATTTTCAATCGAAGTAGATGTGATGAAATTAAGCATCTTGATTCAACAATAGAAAAAAGTCACTGGGATCGCTACATATACAATAAAATTTCTAAAGTTTACCATTTTATTCAATTAATTCTTTTTTTCCATACGTACACTGTGTGATAGTAAAATGTACCGCCGATAGGAAATGGCCAGAAAACATGCAAAACACAAAGTGGACGCAGACCACCAACTTAAAAAAATTCAGGAATGCGATGCTATCTTTCCCTTGGTAAAAGTTACAAGGGATGTAAACCAGCGAATTCTGCAATAGTCATGTAGTTCGGTTTGTGAAGGTGACCTATGTAGTACAGGTGCTTGTCCTCGCAGGAGAACACTATCGTAACAGGATTACCACAAAGAGATACAGTTGCTTAACTACACTCATGGTCAAAAATATTAGCGCACCAAGACAGTCGTCAAAATGAAACGAAATTTTAAATACGTAATGACTTCTTTGATGTAAGTAAATGATTAGAAAATCAAAGAAAAGAATCATTGTTTCAGAGAAAAAGGCAAAAGAACGGAGGATTTAATACCTCGTTGAGCCTCCTCTAGCGCGAATGCATGATTCGACACGATCGGCCATTAAGGCATACAAGTTCTGTATGATGTCTTGAGACATTTCGTTTCATATTTGCTGCAACCTTGCCTCTAGTTCGTTCAAACTCGTTGGATGCCCAATCGCCATCCCAAATGATCCTAGATATGCTCAATTGGAGACAAATCTGGGGATCGGGCAGGCCAAGGAAGGGTAATAACAGTGCTTAGACAGTCTTGTGACACCTTTGCCGTGTGAGGCCGAGCATTGTCTTGTTCAAAAATGGCTCCATAGAGCTGTTGCATGAGTGGCAACACATGTGGTTGCAGGATGTCATGGACTTACCACTGGGCTGTCATGGTGCCACTGATCAATACTAGGGGTGACCATGTATTGTAGGCAATGACACCCCATACCATCACACCAGCTGGGGAGCGGTGTGTCGCTGTAAAGCAAATGCAGGATTGAGGGGTTCACCACGGCGTCTCCACACACTGAACACTATTGTCATCACTTCCGAGATTGAATCTAGATTCATCGCTAAATGCGACGTGGTCCTATTCTCCTACAGTCCAGTTTCCTCGTGTGCGGAACCACTCCAAACGGCGGCGTCTATTGGAGGGCGTCAAGGGCAGCTCACGTAATGGGCGCCGTGATCCAAAATATCCTTCAGCCAGGCCCCTTCGTATGGTTCGAGAAGACACAGGGGTCCCTAGTGAAAGTGTTACCTGTGCCTGGATGTAGGCCGATGAAGCAGTTGACTGTACGCATGCATTTCTTACGATGTGGCGGTCTTCTCTACGACTGGTCTGTCGAGGACGTCCTGAGCCTGGTCTTCGTGTAAATGACATCTCTCGGATCCACTGGCCCCAACACCTCCTCACAACACAATCAGAGTGGCCTAATTGACGAGCTACTGCCAGCTGACCAATTCAGCTTCCATCATGCCGATGATTCTACCCCTCTCAAACTGCGACAGCTACTCATATTGTCTTCGAAAACGGCGTAATGGCATGTCTACCTCAGCTCTTCCTTTGTAAAAGATTCAGCACACTCAAACAAGCTTTGGGTACCTGTTTTATACTCCACGAACGACGTTAAACGCCCTCTACCAGCTACACGTAATGCGCAATCACGCTGCATTTTTAATCATTCGCATATTTCCCCGATATGTACCTTCATGTCAAATTTCGTTACGATCCCGTAATTATTTCTTGTTGCGCTAATTTTTTTGTCCATGATTGTATTTATGAAGAGTGTCATGTGAAGTTGGTCCATCTGTCGTAACTCAGTGGACATCCTCTTACATGCCTGTACGCTCCACCAGGTTTGAAGAATATAATATTCCCCTTTTGTCATAAACACGTGAGGATCGATACTTCTAAAGACAAGAACTGAAATTCTTTCACTTTTTCCGCTTAGCTGTTACTGCACATGCATGATATCTTAATGGTTTTACACCGACCAAGGCACCAGCACCATTATCTGTATAAGCCAAATGCCTTCTTTCACAGCAACAGTTAAAAAGATCGTCTATGACCTAAGCACACCGAGATTTCAAAAGTAGTGGTGTCGTGCTCTTGGAATGGTTCTAATTCATTGTTCTCCGACGAACCATGCTTCTGTCCAAATAGCGACCTTTCGCGCATTTGACTTATTACATAATGTTAAATATGATTAGGCTAGCAAAATTTTTCTCTTTGTTCAGCAATCACATATTCTATGTTTGCAACAATGTGGCTTGATTTCGTCCAACACGAGCACCGGTTTTCAAGGCAGGATAACCCACAAACTCTATAATCTTTATGATCGATGATTTCCGTATTCTTCGAAGAGGCATATTGAGGTTTCCCACGCAAAATAATGGGAAAAAATTAGATAAAAAAGAAAGAAAAACACTATAACACTATTCACTTATTTAAAAAGACGTTTCTATTCTCAATGAATATATCGCTTGAAAACGACGTTACTAGCATATGTGATTTGCATGTGTCCTGGGACAAAATTATTTGCATATTTTATAGTGATCGAAGCATCGAATAAATTTCAAGCCTACCAGATGTGTTCTTTTCTAGTACACATTTTTAATAGACATTTTTTTAAAAAAATAATATTGTATATTATTTTACAGTACTTGAATTTATAACTATTTTTTTTTATTTTAAAGCTAAAGTGGGGGAGGGGGAATACCTCCTATCCACCTAACGGTAGACTAGCCCAGATTGTACAAATATTTTGCATATTTTGTGTAATTAATATTTTATCTTGTGTAATTATTGATTCATCTTCAAATAGTGTAAATAAATTATATCTGGATGTTTAATACGTTAATATATCTTTCTATTGTATTTAGTATGATAAAATTATAATATTAGCAAGTAACACCATCCCTTGCATTATTATGGCATTTCATTGGCAATGCAGCCAAGTTGGCATAATTTTGCTCTACCATATGAATGGTTCTGGAAATTACTGAAGAAATTTATAACATTACGATCTGTGACACAAGCAGATTTTTCGAAAAGAGCCGGAGGGTAGGGGGTACCCCAGGTAAATCGTTCTTGGCTCCCTCCTCAGTTATATTCTACTTATTATAACCCTATAAATTCTACTTATTACAAATAAATTTATTACAGCATCACAAAAACTTTTTTTATATAGTGAGAAATCAGAAAGTGTATGTGTGTAATGCATAAAACAATCTGATCAGTGGCGTAGCGTGGGGGATGCAGAGGGGGCTGTGACCCCAGGCGGCATACGAAAAGGGGCGGCAGCGAGCACCGCAGTATTTAAATTCAAAACATATTTCAAACTCAAAATCACCCCCAAGCTACGAAATTGGCGGAAACGAGTGAAAGCTTTAATACACGCACAGATGTAGGGAGTTTATTAGTCGCTATGCAATCGCATTCATTTTTATGTTACTTAGGCTTCTGGCAACCGGTACTGTGTGCAAACAGAGGGGCTAAATATCCATCAATTTGCTAAGAAAACACGTGCTTTACAGACCGTATTAGAAGCAAAAAGAGAGGAATTCGTGGATGATGCTTTAAAATATGCTAAAGGTTTATGTGAAGAGCTTGAAATTTTTTTTGAACCTCCAAGACGAATCAGGAGGAAGCATATATTTGGCCACGGAAGTAAAGATGTTCAGTTATCGTACGAAGATAACTTGAGGCGAACAATGTTTTCTTCAGTAGTTAGAGTAACTGCTGAAATTCGAGAAAGATTCCAACAGTTGCAGAATATAGCGCAAAAATATGCTTTTTTAAGGCCTGAAGTGATATTGAGCATGGACGAACTTAACTTAGATCAAGCTCCTTAAGACATTAATAAAGGTGAATTCCAACTTGAGCAAGGACCTCTGCAAGCTTTCGAAGCTGCAGCAGACCCAGGATGCAAAAAAAAGAACTCGTTAGGTCCGGCTCTCTGGATTTATTAAAATATATTATTGAGTCCAAACTTGAAGATGGCTTACCAAACAGTGTCATAATGTTGAGAATTTTTTTAATATCTGCCATCAGTAATTCTCTAAGCTAAAATTAATCAAAAAATATCTCAGATCGACTATGTCCACGTTAAGGCTAACAAATTTAGCTTTCTGGCTATTGAACATGGCACATATATTGGTATTGACAATTGTATAAAATATTTTGCTATAATAAAAACAAAGAAAAAAAAACATGCAAAGGGCGTTTTTAATCAATAAAAAAAATTTAAGCTGCTTTTTTTTTACTTTTACTAATATTCTTGACTAATAATTAAAATAGAGAGGCGACAAATGTTCGGTTGGCCCTAGGCGACGAAAGCCCACGCTACGCCACTGAATCTGATTAATGGACCTATTTTCAAGTGTTCACCATGATCTATCTATCTATCATGATGATAATCTATATCAGGATATATCTATATCTATCTATATCAGGGGTACTCAACCTTTTTTTCTGCAGGACCGCATACATATGTCAGCTATTTTACGTGGGCCGCAACATAAGGATAAATGGTGGAGGGGGAAGGTATACTTTAAGACCAAGATAACATTGAAAATTTAAAATGTGGAAAATTTTATCAAAATATTAAAACTCCTGATTTGCTTTTTTTAATTATTATTATTATTATTATTTTGTTACTAACACTAAATTAGAAGCATTTAAGAAACACTCCTTCACAATTTCTGCATCAGTTTCATATGATTACCAATAATATTACAAACTTCATAGGATGTATTTGTTACAGCTATGATATTACCACTGACAAAACACTTTGTTGCTATTGCAAAAATTATTCAAGAAAGCCTATTTATCACTTGAAAGAGATCTTAGAGGAAAAGTGTCATTGAATGAGATTCCTGTTTATTGGTATTTTTAAAATACAGCACTTTCGTGACAAATCGAACACTTAAATGATCCATGTTGGTTTTTCACTACACAAGATAGTCAACCTCCCAACCATCTTAAAAAGATATATTTTATTCGAATATTTTTCACTTGTAAGATATAAAAGATAGTTAAAAATTAATTCCACCCATAAAATTGTCGCTACACCACTGTTGTCATCACTAACCGTAACCGTTCCAAAACGAAAAAGAATATCAATTCGTACTCGTACGACACCGACAGCAAAAAGCAAAATTGATATATTTGATATCTTGACAAAGAATTTCCAACCAAATTTTTAATATAATGTTCTTAAATAAGGGAATTTCGCAGATCAATGGGCCATAATCGGGCCCCTTAAAAAGGCTTGGCGGGCCGCAGGTTGCGTATCGCTGATCTATATAAAGAAGAAAAACAACTCACTCACAATCATTCTCTCGTCACGATACTCGGGAACTATTAAAACTAAAGATTTAAAAATTTGCAGGCATGCTTCTTTCATGGGTTAGAGATCCCCTAAGAACGGGTTTTGCGAAAATCGACTGTTGATTTGCGAGGGAAGATTGTGAAGAATCGTTAGATTCCAGTTTTTGAACCATTAGATCTATAGACTTGAAATTTGGCAGACAGGTTCTTTTCATGTAGTAAATATCCGCCACAAAAGGGTCTTGGGAAAATCGACCTCCAAAGGGCATTGTGAGGGCTTAAGTGACGTTAGAGATAAATATTCCTGTATTTGAACTGTTTGTTCTACATGCTAGAAATTGGGTAGGAGTGTTTCTTTCATGGACTAGAGTCCCTCTATAAGGGGCCTTGGGAAAGTCGTCCAGAAAAAGGGGAGGTTGAGAGGGGACAATGGACGTTATAGGTAAAAATTTCTTTTTTTTAAGTATTAGACGCACATACTTAAAATTTGGTAAGTATGTTACTTTGTTGAATGAGATCCGCTAAGAACAGATCTACCTACTCCAATCTGGGAATTACAGGGTCATTTTGATCAAACATATATTTCCCGTTTTAGAACTACTAAATCTACCGTAATGAAATTGGGTTCTCATGCTTATTTTGTTGAATTGAGATAAACTAAGAACGAATCTCACGGAAATCGACTCTCAAATGTGGTTTCGTGGTTTATTGGGAAAAAAAACTGGTTTGTGGTCTATTAGATATTCAGACTTTAAGTTTGGCAAGCATATTTATTTTGTTGAGTAAATATCCACTAAAAATGGGTTTTGTGAAAATTCAGTTTGGACGAGAGAGTTACGTGAGCGAAAAAGATAATATTCTACTTATACTACTTTTCTCTCTCTCTATATATTTTTATAAACAGTACATATTCATACAGCATTATGAAATATCCAGCGAAGAGGGCAGGTAATAGCTAGTTAGTATATATTTTTGTCATCTCTGAGAGTTCAACTAAAGAAGTTTTTTTGTATTTGGATAATCAGTCGTGGGCCGATGCTTTACCATTACAACAAAACGAAAATAAGGAAATGCATACTAAGATTGTAAAGAAAATAAATATAGTACGACATTTGAGAATCATTACCCTGCTAAATTGAAGAATCGTTATTCCAAATAGTTATGCGTTTTTTAAAGTCACAACTACATGCCAAATCGTCCCGAAATTCCAATTCAAAGCATTCTAAAAAAGTATTGAACGAAAGAATTCAAAAATGTCAATAATGAGCCCCATGTCCCTAAGCATTTTTCACAAAATCGAATTCTTCTTCACACAATACCCAAAATAATCAACTCAGCGAACTGCAACCTCCTAAATTCTCCCCAGTCCTCTCAACTTGACGCTTCCTAATTGGGCAGCATGTCTGATACCGATCGTTTAAGGATATCTATTAAAGCGTCGGCGTTTTTTCAAAGAGGCGTCGAACCAAAGGCTGAAAGCGCGTCTACCCCTAGACGTTAACTGTTGTTATGGTCTGATGGCAGTTGAATCGTTATTGTTGCAACGACGGCGGCGAAGAATAAAAAAAATATCGCGTAACGACAATATATGCACTGGAGCTGAACATTTAATGGGGCAGGCATTCTTGAATTCTGAAAGTTATACCACATCCTTCTGAATATGGACCGAGTCTTTGAAGAGTTTAGTAGCGGTTTAACGTTGTTGTATGAAGCATTTTTATTTTCTTAATGAAGTTTTTTGAAAGGTTAATAACTTTACGCAAGGATTGTCAGTTGCTACAGAAGCGTTTTTTATGGAGATTTTTATGTGTGATGCGTCGATAAAAAAGAAGTTAGGAATGACATTGATCGTAGTTGACTGACGATCCATCTTCTAGATGCAAATGAAGAACTTTTGTCTTGTTTCGAGAAAAAGCCTTTCCTTTCAAATTCCAGAACTGAATTCTTCTGGAGCCCTAATAGCTATGTCACAGCTTTACAGTTTTAGAATGATCTTTGGCAATTTACTGACACTTTTTTTAAAATCTGCTTCCATTCAGTAATTATTTCTGCCTAATCTTTTTTATATGTCTTACACAAATAAAGATATTTATTGTATAAAAATGCTTTGTCTTTCGTTTGCCCTTATTACAGTGCCGATTTTATATTTTAGGATATCCGAACTCGCAAAAATGAACAATTTTGATAAAAACACATGTTTTGGTTTTAAAAAATCTTTTTTTTAATAGAGCAATCTTTCGGCATTAAAAAGCATATGCTACTTTGTTTCTACGCAACACAAAGGGCGAATTTCAATAAACTACATAAAATTAGAAAAATTAGACATAGGCTTTAATCTACCCAAAGTGGGTTTTAAATTGTTCAAAATCTGTCATGGAGAGTCTGATACTCAAAACAGTAAAAATGTATTTCTATGAAACTTCTTGAACCTGATATTTATATTACTTTCTAGGGAATGTATTAAAATAATTCTTACTGTGTATGAATATTTTCGAGTTACGTCCTGTAATTTCAATAACAGCCTCATAAATATATCGTATAATATTTATTAGATTATTTCTAAGATTTTTATATTTTAATAAAACATTAAAATTTAAGTACAGTCCCCATATAAATGTTTGTATATTTTAGTAATACTTTTATTGATATAAATTTATTACTTTTTTTCCTCTTACTGCTTTAAATAATCTTTACAAAATTGCTAAGATTTCACTGATAATTGTAACGTAAAATTTAGGGTTAAGTATTAATATCTATTGGTATTTTGCTCCTTAAAAATGTATTTTTAATGTTTCTAAAAAAACACTTTGAACGTGTTCGAATATATATCTTAAAGTAAGAAACAATTCTTGTTTGTGTGTGTGTTGTGTTGTGTGTTGTGTGTGTGTGTGTTGAGTCCAGCATATAGCGTCCACATATGTGTTGTATAATTTAAGTCAGCCAAATTCTAAGAAAACTGGACACAAAATTATAAAAAAGTTAAAATTTTTGCACGATCTTCATAAAATTCTTCATGTGAATATGTATTAATGTTAAACTCAAAAAATATTCTATTAAATCATTAGTAAGATTTTGTGTGAAGTTTTTTTTTTTGTCAGTTTTGATATACAAGATGTGTCTATTAAACAGCGAGACTGATAAAATAATATTTTTTATTTTGATTTCATACATACTTACTAATTACCACCTTCAGTATACACCCCTCCTCTATCCCTATAACGCTCCATGCGAATTTTTCATTGTTCGAAATAGTGCTAGAATTCTTTTTGTGTGAGTTCCTTCAGGACTCATGCCACTTTCTGTTTCACAGCTTCAACGGATTCAAATCTTGTTCATTTTAATGCAGATTGTATGTTAAGAAACAAATAGATGTTGCATAGTGCTAGATCCGGAGTAATACTAAGATATCATGTATGGCAAGAAACCTCTTGACAGACAATGCAGAATGAGCTGGCGCATTGTCTTGAGAAACTCATGGATTGTCCTTCCTCGATTCGGGTTGTTTCTTCCTTATTCTTTCACGAAGCTCAGCAAAAAAGTAAAGGTTGTAGTATTGATTAATAATTTGACCTTCAGGAACCCAACGATGGTACACAATACCATGAATATGGAAAAAAGTTATTATCATTGCTTAGAATTTAGATTTGCTTATTCGAGCTTTTTGGGCTCTTAGTGGATGGGCTCTTTCTGGGCATATATTTGTGCTTCGTCTCACGATCACAGGTAAAAAAAAGCATGATTTGTCACATATTATTATCCTTTTAAATACTTTTGGGTCACTTTAAATAGCATTCAAAGTGTCAAAGCTAACATTTTAGAGAGCTTCTTGTTGTTCAAACATTAGAATTTTAGCCACCATTTTGGCACACACTTTCTGACTGCCAAAATTGTCACATAAAATTTGCGGTACGGATATATGTCGATTTCTACAGTCTCAGCAAATGCACGAATACATAACCGATGGTCAAATCAATCCAGATCACCAATTATTTTGATATTGTCACCGGTTTTTGATGTGGAAGAACGATTCGGGTGTAAATCATCTTCAATGTCTTCCCGGCCATTTTGAAAACACTTAAACCACTCAGATAAACGTGCATGCAATAAGCCTTCCTTTTGCCATACATTTATTTTAATAAATTAAAGTTTCAGTAGTAGTTTCTCCAAGTTTCATGTGAAATTTACCAACAATTCTTTGCTCTATTGTTACACCTATCATTTTTCCGGCGAACCAAAATAATAATAATAATAAAAACTCTAACACGAACGAGGACTATGACTATAAAGATTTGTTTACACAAGCAAGATGCACTGCATTCGAAAGAGAAGATTTCACGCCAAATATCTGTCTGTCACTTGCTTTGGGACATGCTAACTTCTTCTATAAAAGCGTCAATCTCATTATTTAATAGCCACACCTTGTACATTTAAACTGTCCCTTGCAATTTAAAGTCAAAAAAGTGCTAAACATTTATATATATATTTCAAAATAAAAATTTAAAAAAAAAGAATAAAATAACATGTGGATTGTATGAAGGATACAATAAGAAAAAAAGAAAGAAAAATAACTGAGCTGCGCAACTTAACTTCTTAAAATATTTTTCGGTCATGAAATAGTGAAATAAAATCTCACGTGGGTGACTCGTTTCATCACAGTAAAAAACATATAATTTTAAAATACTGTAGCTTTCAAGTAAATTTTGAATCACAAGAAATACTCGTAAATGTCACCTATATCTTAAAGTACATTCCTTCAATTACGATAATTTTTAAGAACATGTAGTACTTCAAGATTTTTATGACATCGTGGGTGGAAATGAAACATTTGATTTAGTTCCGTGGTTAAAATGAAAGCATTCACCTTTTCCAATAAACTTCAACCATTGTTTCATTTTTAATTACGAAGACAGAAAATTGATTTCGTATATAATTCTTTCTTTTGATATTTTTTTGTGTATGTGTGTAAAAATCTTTATCTAAAACCTTAAAAATCCGAAATTCTATATTCATATACCAAATATTTCCTTAAAGAATAAATGCCCAGCTTCGTGTTACAACACCAGTCAAAAATGCTGTTAATAACTTATTATCATTGAGGATATTAAAGTAGATTTTTCAGGTAGAAGCATTGCCACATACAATTTTTGAGGGGGAGACCATTGAATTTCAAATTATATTAAAATAAATATTAGAATATAAATTTAGTTATTTAGTCTGAATTTAAGTATTTCTATTGAATTACGAAAGTGAATGAAAATTATACAAAAAGAGACGAAATATATACTACAAAAACGAAACAAAATACAAACTATAACGAAACAAAATGTATAATATATGTAACGGAAACAAGATATATACTAAGGATAACCAACGAGTTATATATATACAAAATTTTGATTAACTTATATTTTGCACTTGTTCTGTGACGTATACAAGGGGACTCGGCCCACCCAAAGCCCAACAAATTTTTAATTTTTCCTATAGTCATTACCCTTCAGCGATTTTGTCTATGTTTTTTTAGAATGAACCCCACCCCCATAAGAGAGGACTGTGTACGTCACTCTGCACTTGTTACATTTTTAAAATGTGCAATTTTCTTAAAAATTAAGCGTCTGATTGAGGATTGTAAATATTTCTAAAGAATCGATGGTAAAAATGTTTATTAGATTTGGTCATTTTTTTTGTTTGTTTATATATATGTCTAGACCTACACTACTATATTTAGCATCAAATATATATTTAACTGCATGATCATTTTTACTGCACAAATTCTTGCACAAACATAATAATACGTGAGACACAAAAATTGAATATCTACACGTGGACACACGGCTAAGAGACACGTGGCTAGGAAACATTTTTAAATTGACGATTTCAATGAGTAATATAAATTTTAATCCGGGCTTGTTCAGCTTTAATTTAAATTTTAAACCTCTGAAGGGTAGTTTCAATTTAATTTTACAGGAAAAACTCGAGGATATCTTCCATGCATTCTCGTCACGTTTGTAGGTGCATTCAAGGAGCGGCGGTTAAAACAGCCTTCCCCAGAAAAAAAAGAAAAAATTAATGGGATGTCCTAAAAAGTCGCATCATTTAAAATTTGAAAAAAATATTTTGTAGTTTTATATACGTAGGTTGATACCTTGAGACTCGTAGAATTTTTGAAAAAAATTATATCGATTGTCAAAGGTCAGTTTAGGTGTACACTGAGGATGGGATCCGAGGTCAAGGGGTCAATGGTCAATTTAAACATTGTTGTCAAGTTAGCGAATAAGATGTCAGCGACTATTTCCAACACAATTAATCATTCGAAAAAATTATATTTCAAAATCTTAAAATGCGTATTTTCACATTAATCTTGAAAACAGCGTTTGAAGACTATTTTTAACTATCACTCACAATAAGGAAGAATGTTTCAAAAATCATGAGTTTTGAATAATTAAGATGAGGGTATAGAAGATTGTAGTATTTGAATAATTAATCATCTTTTACTGGCGGAACTTAAGTCATCTAACAGCTTTAACTTTGTCTAATTTATCTTGCATGAGGACAATCCTTCCCATATTTTGCAGCTTAAATATGAGTATAAGGATGTAAAACTTAAGGTGTTGGAAACTGAAATCTTCTAATATGACAATTTTGAGATTTTTACATTTTCAAATTGTATAGAATTTAACCTCTTTAAAAATACCTTACTTTAATCTCTAGGGTAATTAGAAGCCCTTAAAACTATTTTTAAATAATCATTGAAACTGGGCCACGCCCATTTAAATAGAGAAAAATGTAAACGAAGTATTTTGTTTTCAGCTTAAAAGCTGAATGAATGATGTAAATCAAAACATTTAATCCAGAATTTGCTAAAAAGTGTTTACGTGGAGGTACACAAAATCCCAATGAAAGTGTAAACAACGTAATATGGTCTTGTATACCGAAGAAAACATTTGTAGAAATAGAAGTATTATCATTGGGTAAATATGATGCAATTTCATCATTTAATATGGGAAATGTATCAAAACCAGAAATTTTGGGAAAACTTAACATTAAGCCTGGTGATTACACGGTACAAGCAATGGAGCGCCTCGACAAACAAAGGGTGATAAAGGCTAAATACTCATGTTCACAAAAGATAAAGGAAGTTAAGAAAGAAAAAATACCCTTAAAAGGAAGAGAGAGGATGACGAGCTAAAAAATGTAGATCATTTGGAGTGTGGAGAGGAATGTTATAATAAAAAAGTAATTATACATTAAAATTCATTTATCTCAAAATGTAAATTTTTGATGTCCGATGTACCTTTTCTCAGAAAATATGGTTCACAGGTTTGTAAGTTTTTTATGGCATATATTTATAATGGTGGCTAATATATAGTGAAATACGCTTTTTGTAAAAAACAAAGTTTATTTTTTACAAATTTTTTTTTTTCGGGGGGATGGGTTAAATGTCACTGTGTTTAATAAAATATTTTACAAACTATTAAAAAATTCAAAATTTGCTAAAAACTCATTTCAGTGTAAGGAAAAGTTGTACTTTAATTCTATGAAAAATTTCAAGCATGTACATATAACAGATTTTGAGAAAAGGTACATCGAAAACAGCCAATTTAACATTGTCGGTATAGAGGTTTCCGACTCCTTTTAAGGTCATAATTAATATTTTTGAAATATGTATATTGTAAAGATATGTAAGAAGCACTTTGTGAGAAATTTACGCAATCTTTTAACTTCAGCCCGCGTTCAAGGATATGTGAATGAATTACCTTTATATTCTAGTTTAGTTATTATATATTATTGTAATTTTTTTTACCGATATTTCTAAAGAAAGTATGGTACTTATGTATTATACCGTCAACCAATTTCACCCAATCAAACGCCGTCACCAAATGCTGCCATCATATTCCACGAATAGTGGAAAACTGTTCCCGTGCATGTACAAACATTCAGTGGCGTACATACACCCCACAATCCCCACGTCGCGGGGCGGGGCAGAATTCTAGGGGGCCAAAGCTTATGTTATGTTATGCTTTTGCAATCCTTAGTATTGCTCGGCTGGGGGTCAAAACTTGACTTTGCAGGGGTTCCTAATATTTTTCGTTACACCACTGCAAACATAGCAATCTTATTAGCTCATACTGTTGAAACTTCAACTTTCACTTCTTCCTAAAACCGTGAGATAGACTTTTAACTGCGACTGTATATGTTTACCCTTTTTAAAACAGTAGAATGTAAAAAATGTCCCGATAATTCCTACAAATTTCAGATTAATTATCTAAGCTTTTCTCCTTTTATCTCTTAAATTGTAATTTAAATGGCCATTAAATGTTGTTCATTATGAATACAGACTCATCAATGGTATCGAATGTGCTTAATTTAGTTGGATTCAAGGAATAAAGATTGCTCGGACCCGATCGACTTCGAGACTAGCTGCAAAGAAAAAGTGAGCTTTTACCTTAATTTTGTTTTAGACTTTGTAGCTAGATTAAAAATATTGGCAATTAATACATACGATGAAAGCCTTTGTTGACGTCTTTTAATTTAAGGAAATTGGTTGACAGTATAATATGTTAAAGTTCCGAATGAACTTATATTCAACATAAACTTAAAATCAGATCAGTTTGACTTCCATTAAACTCAGTTCTTGACATGTTTGTAATATTTCGAATTAGGATTTAAGTAATTACTAAATTAAAACACATTTAATAATGCTTTGATGTAGTCCACACTAAAGAATCCATTTACGTATGAACAAATTTGACCACATATTTAAAATCTGGGAATATGTTAAAGAAAATTTTAATTTTATGTCCTACAAATTAAAAAAACAAGCACACTTATGTATATTACATATATACAAATGTTAACAATTCGGAACATTGTTACCAAAAGAACTTACGCTTACCTTAACAAATTGGGTACTTACACATTGTACCGTTGACCTATATAATCAATCGAAAACGGTGCCAAATGCCGTGATACGCTGCCAATAATAAATCCGTTCCCTTCCATGTTCAGGTATATTATTCTTGTTTATGCATGTTCTACAATAACATTGTTTATAATTTGTAATTTCTTCTAAATTACTATTTTTATTATTTCTTATTTTATAGTGAAATATGATAGAATTCGGATCCCATTTTCAACGGAAACGAAAGCAATGAAGTATTTCCAAAAATGTCTATAAGATAAGTACTCAAAAGACTAAGAATCACCTTAAATAAAATGAGGAATAACATGAAGCTACACATTTAGATTAGTATTTTATGCAAAAGTGAAATGTTGCTTGATACGATTGAATATTAAATCCGTTCCTACCAGGGTTCCAGAATAATTTTGACTTATGGTCATTGACGTGTGTGTGGTCTCAACTAACACACATCTACAACTTTGTAAATTCTTCTAAATTATTATTTTTATTATGGCTCTTATTGTATGGCTGAAATATGATAGGAATTCGGATCCCATTTCACTGACGCGAACAGCAATGAAGTATTTCAAAATGTCTAAAGATAAGTACTCAATAGACTGGAAATCTAAGCAAAATGGTGACAATGATGTGCTTATAACATGAACTTATTCAGCATTTGTTGTTAGTATTACAAAATTATGTTGTTTCTTGCATTTACTTTGCTTATTGAATATTAGCATCGCACTGTTCAGCTACACGAGGGCTTTCGGCGACGGACCTCGTCATTTTTAACCATGATCAAGTGACGAGGACGACACCTGAGCTGGCACATCCCTCTCCTAACTAGCACGCCACACCAACGGGAGGACGTTTAAGCTCACGACGGATTTAGCGTGCATCACGCCCCTACACGGCGGGTCTCCAGTGTTAATGGGCTCGAACTCATGACACCCCAGCCTTGATCCGATATCTTGACCACTTGGCTACCACGGCCACTTACTTAAAAGAAAGGAACATGCGCAGGAATTTGCGCAAAAGCAGGAAGAATGACAGCATTTGGCGATAACTTTTGGTTTAGCAAAATTGATGGGTGGTGTAATATGCAAGTATCAAAAATCTACAATCTCTCATTGCACTATTAGGAACATATTACAGATAAATTTTTAAAGCGCTTATAACTGCAGTAAAAGTGGAAAAAGACTACATATAGACTTAATGTTTATTAAGAGATCATACGAGTATTCTTTCAGTGTTATAATTTTTCCAATTATTAAGATGTTATAGATAAAAAAATTCGTTCAGGAAAATTCTAGGCAAGAGGATGTATGTCATTTCCCTACGATGCTACCGTATTATCGAAATGGTTAGTTGTTACACTTGTAATGTTTTTACAAAAATGTGTGAGTTAAACACTTGATCTGAATTGCTAAAATTATTACTTTAAATCATTTCTCTTTTAATTTCCATTAAACCAACGGGATTCCTTTTTGTACCAGAGGAACATGTATCAAAACAATCTTAACAGTATACGACGGATTTTTTATTATTAATAGTTATAATTTGTTTGAACGTCTTTTCTATCTGTCTATATTTGACCGACAGAAATGGCACTAATTACATCCAATACACTTCTGAGTTGAAACTGAGCTGGCACCAGTGGCGTAACGTACACCCCAATTCCCCACATCATAGGAGGCCCAGGATTTTAGGGACCCAAAGCTTGAATGGTGCCAAGTTCTTCTTGGGGCCAAAAACCTGACTTTGCAGGGGGCCCTAAAATTCTACGTTACTCCCATGGCTGGCATCCCATTATTTACCCAAAGAGTATGACGTGAGTCAGCTGCTGTATCAGCGGATCTTCAGTAGAATCAGGATTCGAATGGAAGATTCTACAGAAAAATCACCAATCATGTTATTGATATCAAAACCCACTTGGCAACAGATAATTTTATCAGGCATGAACAGGTGATGAAAGCCGATACCGCATTACTAAACAAGCCTCGCGATTTAATTTTTAATACATTCTCTGCTCTTATTTGTTAAAAAATGCGTTGAAAGAATTGCTAAAGAACGTTCAATTTGTTTTGAAATATATCTCTCGCTTGCTTCATATAACTGAACTTGCGAATGGAATAAAAGAATTAGATTGTATTTGGATTTAATAAATGCGGCATTATACACTATTTTATCATTTCTTCCTCATTTTATTTGTACTAGTTACGACAGAACAATCCAAACACATGTTAAAGATCATCGCTCGTTAGTTTTTACTGACACATTGCTTTACTTGATTTGATTTTAATTTGCGTCCACTAAAAACATGAGCCATGTGGCGACAGACCTTAAATCTGTCGCAGATCTGAACGTTGCGATATTTGGTTAGATGTGAATTATCATCGCATTTTAAGTTCGTCCACCCTCGTATTTGACCATGAGTTCAAAATTTTTAATCCGCCAAAACCCTGTACCTGAAATAACGTTAATATTCCATGCAACTCGGACACATTTTGAGTTGATTTACACTTGATTATTTCGCTACGGAAGGCATGAACTTTTGGCCAACCCTTCAAGTTTGATGCAATGGAACTTGAATATTTGGGTTTTTATGTGAATTATCAGCCGCCCTTCAAGATCCCCCCATGGAACAAAAGCCGGTTACCAAGTTTATAACAGCTGAAACCACGATCAACTATCCTCCTGGAAATTCGGTTCAATTTCTAAGCTCAACTATTCCCTTCCGAAAGGGTTTGTGAAGCGTAATCCGCGTTTGATGTGAACATAGCCGACACAAACGCAAACAAGGTTACCATTTCATAACAGCGAATAATACGTCACCACAGTTGTAACAAGCTGACTTCCCAAATTGAAGGGGTTAAAAGATTTAATTTTTACGCATTAGCAAATAAGGTTTTTGGTGAAATCAGGTTTTGCTATTGTACCATATAAAAGATTGGATGAAGGCGCATTAAAAAGAGTTAATATACGCTTAAAATTATAAGGTTCCTCATTGGTGAAATCAGGTGTGAATTGTAGCCAGTATAAAAGGTTGAAAGTGAGGGATCAGCTAATGAGCTGACCAATAAACAAACAACCATCCAGGGTGGTTAGTAAAATTGCAATACGAGGTTAACTCTGAAATTTTTAAGGTACGCGTATAGACGTGAAGTTACAAATAAATAAATAACTGCTTAATTTTGAAAATACAAAGTATTTGAAATCAGCAGACGATTTTTTCTGACTTAAGCCCAGTGGCTGCTAAGTGGTTAGTGCAGCGCGCTTCCACACCACAGGTCCGGAGTTCAAACCCCGGGTAGGGCAAGGTTGACTCAGCCTTTCATCCCACCAGTGGGTCGATAAATGAGTACCAAGCTTTCTTGTGAACTTAACACTGGGAGTTTCGAGTCAGACCGACCAACTGATCGGAGCATCTGCTCATGCACCTCAGGACCCAAAGTCAGGTATACTGAGTTGGGCGTAGTAGGCCTTGGCCCTCATGGGCTGTTGCGTCACTGATTTAAGTTGATTCAAGTGGTTTAGCTTGGAATAAATTTTATACTGAAGAGAAAATGAGTTGGCGAGAGAACATTATCGTGTGTTATGATTTTCTATAATTTTAAAGTGGGATTAAATCAAGATAAATGCATTCAACGGCTGCATTTAGCATTTGGTAATGAATCTCCATGTCGTGCTACTGTATTCAGATGGTTTAATGAATTTCTTAGAGGTCACAATTCTCTTCAGTTTGAAGAAAACACAGGAAGGTTGCTATCGGCATTATCCCAGATAATGTGTCTGCCATACGAAAAATGATAGTGGATGATAATCGCTGTAACTACCAAATGATACAAAAGGAAAACATTGGATTAGCAGCCATAAACAAAATTATTCTTGAAGTACATATGAAAAAAGAAGTTTGCCGTTGGATTCCCATAATCTAACTTGAGCACTAAAAGAAGAGCGCATCAGAATCAGTAACGAAACCCTTAAATTGTGAAATGATGGTGGCCACTGCATCATCTCTAAAATTGTAACGGGTGATGAAACTTACATACCGTTTTTTTGACGTTCGAACACGTCAAGAAAGCAAAGAAGGGGTCTTTGAAGATGATCTCAGGCCGACAACGGCAAAGGACAACGAGCAATGAAAAAAGTAATGTATGTCTTTTTCTTCAGAAGTACGGGATTGGCCAAACCCCTCAAGTTGGAAGGACAAAAGACAGTGACAGCAAACTGGTATACCACTAAATGTCTTCTAAAAATTCTAGAAGAAGTGAATATTAGGGGACTAATGCTTCTCCATGACAATGCATTTTACCATACAACCGGATTAACACATACACACAGTCGAGTTTCTTAACCAAAACCAAATTAAAGTGATAAAACATTCATATCTTATTCTCCGGATCTTGTTATGTGTGATTTTTGGTTATTTTTTAATCTAAAAAGGAACGAACATGGACGTCATTTTCATTCAGAAGAAGGGATTGATGTGGATATAAATGCATTTTTTTCATTAATTCCAAGAAATGAGTGGTTTGAGGTATTTAATCTGTGGAAAATTCGTCTAAAAAGTACATTGATGCTGGAAAAAGACTACTTTAAACACTCCTAAAATTTAGTAAGTATAACTTTAAAAACCTAAGTGTATCTCAAAAATTTGTTGATGACCCTCGTATATGCATGTTTAATCATTTACACCCAGAGTGGGCTTATAGCACCCCGCAAAGAATCTTTGCCGGCCCTACAAGACAGTCAGAAAATCAAATTGAGAGAAAACGTTCTTTATATTTGGGTCAACATATATTTGTGTGCAAAAGTTTTCTTGTATGAAGATCAACAACCGTAAATATAGATTCAAGTTGACTGATGTTAACTTGCAGGCTATGATGAGAATTTCAACAAGCAATTTCCCTCCTGATCACAAAAATATTGTAGAAAAGGGTAATAAGATACATTTGGCTCTTTAAACTGATTCTAAAATTGAATGTGCTTGACTCTGCAGGGGGTCCCCGAATGCCGTGTACTAACTTGGAGGGAAGGTAGAGAACATAGCATGAAATACTTTATTACAACAAAAAAGTAATAAATTAAAAGTATGACATTAAAGCATCACTGGAAATATTTGAAATTGCTGCCATTAGCATGTACGCAAGCATGACACCGACGTACTAAAATACTTGGAGATTCACAGATCGTAGCTGGTGTGTGGTAATTAGGAGAGGGGGTGCCAGCTCAGGTGTCGTTCACGCCACTTGATCATGGTTCAAAATCACGTGGTCCGTCGCCAAAAGTCCTCGTGTAGCTGAACAGTGCGACGTTAATATTCACTCACTCACAGATCGTAGCAGCAGTGATGGATATTCATGCCACCAGGTCCATTTCAAAATTTACGGGCGTGTCATCAATCGCAGCTCTGAAATATTCATGTTCCGCCAGGGTTTTGGCGAACCTGAGGAAACGTTTGATGATTCGGCTGTTGCCTTGTTAGACATATTTCTCCATACAACCAAACAGGAACCCGTGCATTGTGACATAGCCATCTGTCGATAGCTATGACGTGGGGGTTCCGCGTAAGTTAGAGGTGTGGGATTATCGGAAGGATGAGACATTCTATAATTCTTAATATGACTTTTATTAAGAATTTAACTTAATTTACTCTTATATAACGAACACACTTATTTTAAGTGAGAATAAACCAAAGTATGCCGATTTATTTAAGTGAGATCGCACAACTGGATCACTTATCAAAATATAATTAATTATCTGCCTAATCTCGCTTTCTATATTATACTAGCTTTCGGAATATAATCCTCCTACCTTGGTTGAAGACTCTACGATTCTGATACTTGCAGGTAGATTGATGTACTCGTGTGCAATCGTTCCTCCTTTACTTATTATCGAGGGTGGGCGTCTCCTTGATTGAGTAGGCCGTCTAAACACTTGTTCCGAACTGCTCCACACTAAGCTTTCTCTAAGATTGCCATTGCCATTAGTTCTCACTAAACTTTCTATCCTTTTAAAGGATATCTTATTTGCATTGTTGCTTCGTTTTTCCTCTTGGAATTGGGTTGGAAAAGTTTTGCCATTAATCGTGGCCGCCAAAGAACGTAGGAGTTATGTTAGAAGAAGAACGCGAGAGATGTCACACCATTTCTGTTGACTAAGCCGTAGATGAAGTGGATATCCGCCAACTCGGCGTTCGTATAACGATTCATGTTCATCGCACGCTGTCCATGTCTGAAACGTGGAAACCACATGTACCAAACTTACGAGCTCACGTACAGCGCTACTTGTCGCTTGCCGCCCATGTGCTTTCCTATGTAATCATGACTTCTCACGATGTTCTCTACCTCCCTCCATGTTTGTACACGGCATTCGGCGACACCCTGTATATATATAAAATTAGCCCAATGGATAATTTATTTAACTTGTATTGATTGATTTTGATGGCATAATTTATAGCTTTTTTGAGATGAGAAGTTAACTAATGAATGCGTTCATTTTTAAAATGCATCCCTCCGACATCTCCGCTTCCACAATGTGGCTTTTGAGCCGAAACAATTGCCCATTCCTGATTTACGCCATACTGCATCATACCAAACGAGGTCATATTGTTTTGTCTGCTGAGAAAAACAAAAAGATTCCGTTTATTATTTAAACAAAATAATTCATGCAAATACATCAAATTGACACGTTTGATTTGTCTTTAAGATAAACAAAATGAATTTAATCCTTCCGCGGAAAAAAATAATCAGATTTTCATGGTTTGTTAAACCTAAAACTAAAAAAAGGCAAATCTCTGTAGAAAAATAGATGTAAATCTTTCAGCAGAAAATTCAAAACTGGAGAAGATTAAAATAGTTTAGTCGGATTTGATGAACAAAGTAACCTAAGATTAAAATATTTTAATACTAAAATGTCGGTGCTCATTCAACGCTTTATTAATTTTTGCTACACTTTCTGACGTAATATGAAAAAAAGGCAATTTTTTAAATCGGATGAATGCGCCAGTCGAAATCATTTTAATATCAATCATATATATTCCTTCTCGGAATTCATTTCTTCTGTATAATACTTCCATAATGCAAATTTCATTTATCGTTTTTTTATTCTAATGTTGTTATGCTGTCAGTTGAAAGACCTCATGTGACTTTCATCGAGACCTACTAGTTCTGTCAACGTGTTGTCAAATTCTGAATTTATCACAGAGAGGGAAAGGATATACTACTAGAAAAATGGGATGTGTTTCGTTTAAGATATTTCTTTTTTAATGCTGTCTTCACTTACAAATGTTTTGGGGTAATGTTAAAAGATTAGAGGATCCCACATTGAAATACAACTTAGGATTATTTTTCCGAATAAAAAAGTGCTGGTACATTATTATTATTTTCTGACGCTGCTGTCCTGAGCAGTAGTCTCCCAAGTGGGATACGTGTACCCCTGGAGGTACGCAAAGGGACACTGGAGGGTACTCGAAAGAACTAGGCTAATTATAGGAATGTGTATGTATATTTATACTATGAAAAGCGTTTAACACGAACTGAAGGGGACTAAAATATTTTTCGTGTTAAAGGATATCACACAAAAAAATAAAACATATATTCAACAAATTATTAGAATACATTTTTTTCGCATAGATCTATATATATGCATATATTTAGTAAAAATCACTGACAGAAAACATGTACTCGAACTTAATAAAATTTTTTAAAAAAATTTCAATTTTTTAAACAAAACTTTATTATTTTTTGAAAAAACTGATATTTTCTTTGCATTGTCTTTTTTAGCATCAAATTGCCAGCAGATTGTCCTATGTCGTCCATTTCGTTATTCATTTCACCATTGGAATGTGCGTTTAAATAAATGAGCATACGTTTTATGATGTTCCTCATTTGAGATGATGGGGAAAAAGGAGCTACATTAGTCATTTTACTTTCTTCGTCAGAATCTGCCTCAATGATACTTTTTGAGCCTTGAACAAACTCCAAAATGTCTTTGACTACCATAATGGGGGTACATACATTATCATCATTTATGGCAACGAAGTCTTCCAATGGTATAGTTGGACAGTCCAATAATACAGAAACTTCCTCAAATCCCCTGAAATAAGCAAATCCTTCGCACACTGTCAAGGTCCTTTTATTGCATTCCAAAGCCTTCGAAATAATTTTATGGATAGCAGTGCACAGAAAAGATCGTACTTCGAAAAGACGTCTATATACGTAGTGGGTAATTAATGTTTTGGCTGAGCAAGATGTTTATATACGCTGGTGGCACTTAAGAGGTTTAAGTCGTATTGTAGTTTAGCGTCAAATTATAATATGAAATTTAAAACATTGTTATTTCATGGAAAGGAGAGGCGATGGAAATTATGATTGAAAATTGGGTCACAAATATTGAACGCTTGAGAAGCACTGGGTTAAGTGCTGCATTGAACATCTCCCCCATCAAGAAAAAACTTAAATGTATTACTTTATTTTATTCGTTTATTTATATATATCATTGAAAAATGTTTCCAATATTTATACCAGTTTAAATTTCTTGCTTAAAATGCATTGGAAAAGTGTGAATTTTTACTCTGTTTTTTTATACTCTACAGCATTAAGAAATCCAAGTCTCTAGTCTTGAACATCAAATAATGTACAGTGAAACTGAATGAAACTACATACGCGATAAATGTTTTTTTTCCGTTTGTTTTATTTCTTTCGATAGGAAAACATTCAGCTTGATATTTTCATTCGAATCGTCTGTAGCACCCCCTAAATCACCCAAGTCCTTCATCCAGGCAGACGTCTGCATTAAGAAACGCTACTAAATCTCACCTGCTATCCCCCGCCCACAGCATACCATCATCGCTTCTGAACTTATCACACTTGACAACTCAATAAAAGTCACTTACGCGATCTCGTTTGCAGATTAGCCAGTGCGTGGGTGGGCAAGGCCGCCGACCCTCTTCCCCAGATGGTCAAGAGTCACACCTGTGCGATGAAATTCGTCTGTCACCTCGAACTGAGGATTTCCCGCTCAAAAGCATTGAGGCCGAGAATGCAGCGCGACGTATCACGACCCGCCATTTAGAAAACGATTCAATGATCTGGTAATTTTAATCGTAATTGTGTTCGCTTTGTTTTGGGTATTGTTCGAAACGGTGTGAAAAACGTGTGAAAGGTCATTTAACTTTAAAGTTGATTGTAATGAGAGTTCTTTTTAAATTGTTAACGCCTCGATGTATCATGACAAGGATTATGCAAAAGTTAAATTATGTGTAAAAAGGTTAAAGTTAACAAAAACTAAAGAGGCATAAATTATTCGTTAATGTGTGCTTGGTGTTTTGGATTCAACTCCGGGAAAAACCACTAGTTAATCAGAAACTAGACTGTAAAAACCTCGAATAAAAAAAGTAAGAAGGCCGAGCATATGTAGTTTTTGAATCAAAACATCACATTAATGTCTTAAAACTATTATAAAATATGTAACACGATTTTTTTCTTGAGTGATCTAAGATCACAAAAATATAGTTAGAGTTTCAGGTAATTAAAACGTCCGGAATATTCCAGAGCAGGGGTCAGCAACATATGCATTCCTGATCATACGTGGCACACGGTACAATTCTCAGCACGGTACAAAGCTCAGTGGCACATGGTACAATTCTCAGTGGCACTCCGCATTACTCGACAAATTTGTAAATTTTTAAGATGATTGAAAAATTGATAAAAACTTGTAATGGACCTTATTTGACAAACATCTTCAGAATTATGGACATTTACGGAATTACCAAAAAATTTGAAAGATAACTCTACAAAATAAATTAACAGCTATTTTGTAAATTGTTGAATCTCATTGCTGGAGAGATTTAATTGTTTGTAGAGAGAAAACTGCATATACTCTGCTTTCCACTCTTCTTTTGGTTCTACATATCTTATTAAAAAATCTTTTCTTATGTAAAAAATATTTCGAGAGTCCACAAACAAATTGTTTAACAACTGAATGCTCAGAATTGAGTCAAATTTAAAGTCACAAATTATATCTCTAATTTTGAGATATAAAAGTAGAACGGTGCAAGCACTAGATCACATTAAATTTTTATATAACTTTTTATTTAATTATGATGAAGGGAAATACTTATATTGTATGTGTTGTCTGTTTCTTATTTTAATAAATATGCTTAAAAATACATAATATTGTGTACAATATAAATTTTTTTAAAATTTTGTTGAAGAAACAGTTATATTTTATTCTCTTTGTTTTTATGTTATGAAGTATCTTTAACAGAAGCTATCTTTAACTATTAAATAATAAATCTGTAAATCTATATTATGGACCTCTATTTTTTATTTGCATTATCGCGGGAATCAAATTGTTTCATAAATGTCCTACTGTGTTGCAGCGGGTCTATACGCATTCTTCCAGCTAATCCTCTTTGGGAATTATGGGTCTTTAAAAACTATTCTACTGAAAACTTTCCTCCTCCGAATAAGATGCGATTATGCAAATCAAGACTTGTATATAAAAATTAAACTTTTGAGTTAAAAGGAGAGAATTAACTTAAAATAACCTTTTTTCTCGAGATGTTCTCCTTTTATTAAAAATACTTTTAAAATAATAATATTTTGCTTATATAAAGAAAAGACTTCTCCAGAGAGTCTAAACTATTTTGTTTGAAAAATTCACATTATTTTCAGAGTTACAACCAATTGAAATAATGATCGGCGTTTTTTTTCTTAAAATTTCTCCCCTCTGTTGTCGAAAACATGGATAAATCCACTTATAAGTTATATATTTCAAAAATTCTAGTTGAGCCTCTGTACAGAGGTCTGAGATATATGCAGGCTAAATATTATTATAATAGAAGCATTTTTCACAAAAGGAGAATATTTTGAAAATGGGTCATTCTATGTTCATTTTTTGTCAAAATATTGTACTTAAATATAATTCTTTATTGTAATACTATTCTTAAAACAATTTTATATACATTTTCTAATCTAAGTGACACTAAATATCCTAAATATTATCCATTTATACGCTTTTGCAAAATCACGGTTCCGAACGTAGTCGGATACCTTAAGGTAAGTTCTCTAATGATTAGAAAATTTTAAAGAGAGCTTTTTTAATAGCATGGATTATATTGATATATAAGAAGACGTAAAAAGAGATCGAAACTTAAACTATCTTTGCTTAGGTTACTGATAAAAATTTTCAGGAAATATTTCCTGATTAAAATTATGATCTACGTTATTTGAATTTTTTTTTTATTTATAAAAAATGATATATATCTCTTTATAGCTCCTTTTATTACAATTCGAATCAAAAAATGTTATTTTTCTTTTAAATCATGGAATAACTTCAGTAGATATACACAAGTATTTTAAATACATACTTAAAAATGTTTTTTAATCTTTTCCATTATCAAAGCTGAAACAAATAACTAAGAAAGACGTAATACAGAATGCAGTATATATTTTAACTAATTTTTTTACAGAATGTAAGATTTGACATATATTTTCAGATTATTTTACTTCAATCTCCCGATATTTCTCAAATAATTTTGTTTCCAGAGGAAACAACATGAAATGTAACAGACACCAAATAATAAATTATAGTTCAAAAAAACTAAAAAACACCCTTTCATATTTAATTGAACTAAGTTGCAACTTAATCTTTTAGTCGCCAAATCTGGAAATGGGATCTGAAATTAGTCGCCAGATGCGGGATGGGATCTGAAAATGAGAAATCGTTAATACTGATGATTCTGATTAGGACATTGGAACAAATTATTAAATTATTGTATTGTCATCGGTCCTGAACAAGTGAGCAAAATTCCAAAAATTAATCTGATCTTTTAAAGTGGGTGAAAATTGGCTCAAAGATTCCGTTACAAACAAGTGAAATTTATAAAAGGGTGTTAAAATTAAATAAGAGTGTGTATCTTAGGTTTAATAAAGACACGAGCTCAAATACTGGAAAGAGTGAGCTAAAAGATAAAATTTTATTCAAAAATAATATTCATTAAAACATTCTTTCTTTCTACGGAAAAATCATCACTCTGTATGTGTCATAAATGGAAGAAATATATCTATGCGCTAAAATTGGCAGAGTTAAATGTACGATTTACTTTTTCTCAGCAAATGAGATAAATTATTGAAAACTAATTGAAGTTTTTAACACCCTTTTATATGCTTCACTTGTATGTAACGGAATCTTTAAACTCAATTTTTA
The DNA here is from genome assembly GCA_019973955.1 of Trichonephila inaurata madagascariensis. Lineage (NCBI taxonomy): Eukaryota > Metazoa > Arthropoda > Arachnida > Araneae > Nephilidae > Trichonephila > Trichonephila inaurata. The sequence continues at coordinate 128,578 of BMAV01020703.1, read as the reverse complement.
CCCTCTTTAAAAGGTCAGGTAAATTTGAAAATTTGCTCACTTGTCCAGGATCGATGACAATACAATAAATAATTTGTTCCATTTGTCCTAATCAGAATCATCAGTATTAACGATTTCTCATTTTCAGATCCCATCCGCATCTGGCGACTAATTTCAGATCCCATTTCCAGATTTGGCGTTTAATTCTAGATTTGGAGACTAAAAGATTAAGTGACAACTTGTTCGATTAAATATAAGAGGATGTTTTTTAAATTTTTTAACATTTATATATATATTGAACCAAAAGGAAGAATGGGAATTTTTCAATTAATGTTGATAAAAAAACTTTACATTTCCGGTTACATTCTTTTTAAAAGTACTAAACTTAGAAAATGAAATTAGGCTAAAATTGTCTTTTAAAATTTTTTAAACAAGTGACATATCTACAAATCTCATTTGCTGAAGTCTACCACTTTGAACACAGAGGGACAATTTTAAACTTTTATCAGCTTTATCTCATTTACATTGTAATATTCTTTTTACGTTTAGAAATTTTGTTAGCAAACTGAAAATAATTTCCATTTTGCAAAAGTACTTTTGGTATAATAACAAAAACATTTTATTTTTAAGTAGAAAAAAGCTCTAAAATTTACTTATTCATTACTTAACCCTCTATCTACCGACCGGTACTTATAAGTACCACTCACTTTAAAGTTACATAGAATAACCATTTTTACGAATACTCTGATGATACTTAGCAGGAATATTCTTTGAAATCCACCTCTTCCAAGATATATGGCAGCACGGGTTCTATGGCGAGTATTTTAGCGAGGAAGGCGAATAGTTTTATAGCAGAAATTGCATTTTCAGCTGACGGTGTTTTCAGCGGATTGCGAAGATTGTCATTCTTGTTCCGAAAAAATAGTTAACGTCAAAAGGTGTCTTTTTTGTTTGTTTGTTTGTTGATGAAGACCTTATAGAAAACGATGTGACTGTTTATTTTAAGTGAACAAGGTGTATAATTAATTTTACAGTTGAATATCTTTAATTAATTAATTAGCTCTGACCAGTAGCGCACACAAAACTTTTTCAAGGAGGGGGTCCAGGGTCGAAAGTCCACCATTTTGGTATCATGCTCTAATACGCTGCCCACCATATTCTTTTGATTTTGTCGATTTTCGGGAACAAAAACAATACAAAATTAATTATTGAATAAATAATTAGCATTAATTAATAAAATTAATTGTGAATAACAAATACATAATTAAATTTTACGTAATATATACATAGGATTATAACCAATCGTAAAAAATAAAGGGCTATGGGGGGTGTCCGGACTCCTCCCCCCCCTTGTGTGCGCCACTGGCTCTGACTAATTAAATTTCCCGAATTTGAGTATTTTGTTTATATATATCCCTTAATTTTTAATGCAGTGATTAAAAAAAATATTGCATGAAAAAAACAGCAGTAAATCATATTGCGTTAGATAAAGGGTAAAAAGTATACAAAGTTACAAATATTCTCAAATTTTCAAAATTACCTATCATTCAGCATTTTATATTATGGTAATTTCTTTTAAGCGATATATCATCGTGTCACGAGTAATCTCCGATACTGAACTCTTATACAAGCCTTGAACTGCCTTACGGAAATTGCGGAAAGCAACAAAACTCTAATGTACTGAAAGGTATATATGACACATCAAGGGTGAATGAATTTTAACTGTCTTCTCTCTCTGGGTCATTAAAATAATGCTTCAATATATCAACGTGAAGTGTGAAAAAAAATACATTTCTCTTTTGCAGCTATTAATTCTTCGAGGTGTGTAAAAAGTTATATATTAAGTAACAGACTACACATAAAAGCAAAATCTGTAATCTTTGATATTGAAGGTGTAGCCTGTTTTTGAGAGCTGAGCACGTTCGATATCATACTGTTGCAATAAAGTGAAAATATATAGAATAATTTAACTTGAAACAAGTATCAAATATTAATATGATTGAATATCTAATGTAAATGACAAATGTAATATGTATATTGTAAAACATGCGGGAATTTATTTTGTTATTTATTAAAAATGCTGATACTTTTAGAAAAAAATACAACTTAAATAACGTTGTGACTTTATTGATAGACAAGAAAAGGCATTTAAAGCTGTATTTTCCATTCAAGGTATTAAAAAGAAATGACCCAGTGATTTGAAAATTAGAACAATAAAATTTTCTTTATATTACAATTCGAATGAAAAGTCTCGAGATTATTATTATTATTGGTGTTAAGACTAGAGGAACTTCGCTCACTATATATGGCTTGACGTATCCCTTCGCGGTTTTACGAAAAACATCCAAGTAAGAAATTTTTTTTGTATTAATTAAATTATAAAAAAAGTTTCTTCATACAGAAGACTATGACAAATTACATGATCACTGGATCGCATAAGATATCCTTTGTGGAATTTCGAATGATTATATGAATTTGTGTTGCATTGTAGCTTTTCCATAATTCTAATAGTTTGTAATCTATTATTCTGTATTAATAATGCTGGGTTTGGAAAAATGTAAATTCTTCGGGATAAGGAACAATAAAAATTAGAGGATTGATTCTTCAACAATACCACAAAATTCATAGTGCTTTTGAATTTAAACTAGTTTAAGAATTTAGATAATTTAGTTAAGATTTATATTTGTTTAAGGTTTCTAACCATATATTTATTTAAGACTCTAAGAGATCCATTTAACAAAACCTAATGCTCCGTAGATTTTATTTAAAATTAGGTGTCAAAGTCGACGCATGAGTGGCACCCTTCTCCACAGATTAAATGTACATGATCTCTTATTACATGACGGTTGATATTTTAAATATATATTGTTATTCTTATTTTACTTACAGTTCATGATTATTGTGTAATTTCCGTAATTTGATCATCCTAGATTCAAAGCCTTATTGAATCAACATACAAAGATTGTAAACACACAACGGTAACATCTTACTTAAATCATATACACCGAAGAGTCAAAACATCATGAACATTTACTCAATGACACGTTGCACCACTTTTTACCTTTCAAAACAGCTGCAGCTCGCCTTGCCATGGATACTACAAGTTCTTGGTAGAAGACTGGAGACAGGTTGTACCAATTGTAGAAAAAGTGTCGATATATTCCAACATGAAGATATTTGGTCTCTATGCTGCCTTTAGAGGAAAACCCAAATATGCAGTTTCAGATTAAAATCCACCGAGTTAGATCACTAGGATATTATGAAATTCATCTTCATGTTCATCCAACCTTTCTAAAACAAATATAGCCTTTTAACATGGGACGCTGTCCTGCTGGAAGATTCCATTTCCATTAGGGATAACAAACGCCAAATGAAGGTGGAACTGATTTGCAATTATACTCAGAGAGTCTACAGCTTTCACGGACGTTTCTATCTGAACTAAGGGACCTAAATTCACCCATGGAAACGTTCTTCATGGTATAATACCGCCATCACAGTCTGTGTACATGGATGGAGCATCTGTTTGATTGTGAAAGACTGTGCATCCTGAGACCACTATCGACATGATGAATGAGAAATCATATATATACATGATTCATTCAACTAGGAAACTATCTTCTACTTATTTATGGTCAAGTCCCAATGTTTCTGAGCTCACCATAGGCGTAGTTGGCAATGACGCGTGTTCAACAAAGGTCCACGAGTGGGACATTCGCTGTGTAGCCCCGTATTGAACAATGTCTGCTGAGAACTGTATATTTCGAAATGCACATGAACGTACATCATAATGAGCTGTCAACTAAGTCTGGTGTTGATTTTGTTTTACCAAGTGGCACAATTTCCGATGTCCTTTTTTAATGATGCGTGGGCGTTCAACTGTTAGGTGTCTACTTCTGGTTTCACCGTTATTTATCCACTTTGCATAAATACTAAAAACAGCAGAATGCGAACAACCAACCAATCAATGTTTCAAAGATACTCTCGTTCAGAATCATCAGGCCATTACAATCTGCCCTCTCTCTTTTTAATTCTCTTAGACCACAACCACCTTTTCCCTCACTCGCAAAAGTAAGTCCAAGAATGATGGCACATTCTTCAGCAGCAATTAAATATATCGTTTCTTAATCACGAGGCTTCCTCGTCATTCAGACGAGTTCATTGAAAAATCTGGAGGTGTTCATAATGTTTTGGGCTCGACGGTGTATATACTACTTTCTTAGATGCGAAAGAGAGAATACTAGATGTGATAAAAAATTTACAGAACTGATTATTTTCTTTCCACATTTGAAATTAAAATTAATTTTTAATTTCAAAGTATTGCCAAAAGGGTTTGTTAATCAAATAGAAATTTGGTTAAAAACCAATGTCTCTTTCAATTAAAAGAATTTCTTATCAATAAGTGATAGCACTGTACCGCTGTGTAGTACTTTTATTCTCTAAAGAATGTTTCGCTTGTAATTTTTACTGAAGAAAAAAAAAAAGCTCGGTTATATTTGTGCGAACAACAAAGTTTTGAGCATAATTTTGCTTAAAATTGAAAGATATTTTATGGTATCTTCAATAATAATTTTGGAGAAACAGATCAATGTTAAAACAAAGTTTTTAAGAATAGTTGAATTGATAATTTTTACTGGCAATCATCTTTTTGTAAAAAATGTATATAAACACATAGCTATTTTTTCATCATCTCATCAGAGCTTTTTTCTTTTGAGGATTTTGAAAACGTTTCCCTTTGTGTACAAAATATGGGCCCCTCTAGTTACTGAATACAGCAATAAAATAACATTGCGGATCATTGCAAAAGTAAAGGTAAGAAAAAAAGGTACGATGTGAAATACACTAACCGAAAACAGCTCTTGTAAAAGTTTAATATACCGCGCACGTGGCGCGAGTATAAGCCTAAATATAAATCAATAAATTTACTAATCTTTTCCGCTCAAAAATGATGCGCTCAAGTCAAGGTGTTGGTAATGGAATGTAAGATCTCTTTTAGTACGTTCATGCCTTTTTTTTTCTGTCTTCTTATTACCATACTACGCCACAACTTTTATTACCATGAATGTAACGTGTAATGACTTATTACTACATAAATGCTAATCTGACTGAATTTTATTTCCCTTGAATTATTTTTGAAAAAGAAATAAATTGCACAAAATCTAGATTATTTTTTTCTAAACATCTATCTCTTTGAAAATATCACGTATCAAGTTACAGTTGGATTGATAAGATTGTTTTAGAATTACTGGTAAACACAAATATAAATAATGACTTATGAGTACTTACGTACTATCCCAACCATAACGGTGACATTAAATAAAACCGTAAAAATTCTAAAAATGGAATGCGCTGACGAGTATATGGAGTTCGTAGTCGAAAAATACAATGTAAAAAATAATAAATGATTATAAATGTGTAATAATAAAAAAAAAAACAAATTTTTATCATATAAATTTTTAGGTACTTACGTATTATCGCAAGCTATTGGCGTTATTATAATAAACGAAACAACTGGTTGCCAATTCAGCGCGTACGACACATAGAAATCGGGGTTGCCTACTTGGCGTGTTATTAATAGAGTTGGCGATTGTTGCGATAATAAGTAAGTACCAATTTTTATTTCATGATTATTATTTGAGTGTTACATATAACTATTATTTTTATAATTTCATAAAAAAAATTCAGTAAACCCCAGATTCGCACGTACTTTAGTATTCGAGTGGTTAGAAGGAGGGTAAAAGGAGAAATATAAAACGAAGTACAAGGGGTTGCTAATTCAGTGCCTACGACACATGCGATAGTACCGACTTATGATAAGACAAAATATAGAGTTAATTGTTTATCACTCGAAATTACTTTCTTATTTCGCTGTTAGTATAAAATAAAACAATTATAAATATCATCATGTCACATTTCTAAGCTATCAAATGAATAAAAACAAATAAAGCTGATAAAAGCCCAAACAGTTTGTGTGATAAAAAGCATAGAGGATATATATATAAGATCCACATACTTTGTGAACTTCAAATTAATATGAAAAGAATAATTATTATGCAGTTGATGGTTTTTCTCCTTTATATGTTTAAATATTACCGCCGTATTTACTCGAATTTAAGCTTTTTTTACGGGTAGGGCTGAGAATCGAATGAAAATAAGTCTTTTGATAGGACAATTAGAATAATTACAGGTTCATGTATGAATTCAAAAGTTCATATATAATTCTGGTAAAATAGCTAATTATTCTCTACTTAATAGTTTTTCTTTTAAATTTATTTTAATTTCGTAAAATTGGATATCTTTTACACTGTTTTTAATTTTTCACAAAATTATGTTGAAAATTAGGGGGGAAAATTAGAATCGATGACGACTTAGATTCGAATAAATACGGTAATTTAACCATTTTTTTTTCATGTTTACTGCTTTTAAAATTGCAGTCGAGCCTCTTATAGTGCAAATTTTTCTACATAGCGAACTTTTTCCTGGAACCAAGAACATTTCATGATTTTCTTCGTAAAATAACCTCCCAATAACGAAGATCATTTTCTATATAACGAACTTTTCTCCTGTGTTTCAATTTTTCTTCTGCCTATTTTTGAAATATTTCTGAATATTTCAAGTTATTCTCTCTTTTAGCACATTTTATGGTGGTCATAAATCTTGAACTGGTTTTCTTAGGTGCCTAACTCACCGAGAACAATAGAATTCTGGACATTTCCTCTAAGAAGTACAACCTTTATAACCCCATTGTCCACTTCACTGGAAACATCTTAGAAATCCCTTTTTCACTCTCAGTGGAGTCTCGTGTCCTTGAACCAGTCTCCGTTCATTTGTAGTGTTGATCAGTCTTACTGGCTATTTCGTGTCTTGTAGCTCGAAAATGTCAAAACGTCAGTGCTTCAGCATCAAAGAAAACAATTTAATTCTTCATGAAATGGATAAAGGCGTCCAGAAACTTTTCTTTCAGTTTTTTTTTTTGTATAGGTAAGATATATAAAATAGATATATATTAATTTACAAAAAGGTATGAATAGTTACTTTTTTTAATATATAGCGTTTATGAATTTAAAATTTGTTTTATGTGGTTTATAAAGAAAATTGAATAAAGAACCTTTATATAATGAATTTCCCCTATAACGAACTTTTTTGGGGGCGGGGATTTAGTGACTTCGTTATATACAGGCCCGACTGTATCTCAATTTGCATGTATTTTTTTATTTTTGCAGCTCGGAACTTTGCCTAGCTTTGTATTTCGCATTAAATGACACCTGTAATTTATGCTTAAGAATTTTCTTTTGAAAAGTAATTGCATGCACTTTTTATATTTTTATCTTTCTACAAAGCTTCAGAGTTAAGAACCACGTTTGTCTTGAAAATTATCTTCCGACTGTTTCTTCTCTTTCTTCTTCCACTGTCTTTTGTTAAGGAATAAGGAAACGTGAATGGAAAAATAAATAAAATGCAAACCCAACAGAACATATCATGAGTTATAATTTACCGGTTTGTTACAAAATTACACAGTACAATACATCTTAATCACTCTTACGCAAAATTTGTTATAAAACCACACACAACAGTTAATCATTCTATAATCGACAAAATAATTTGCCCTGTTCTAAGCCATTCTGATCTAAAATATTCATCTGCAACCGGTAAACACTGGTTAACACTAGATAATTGACAGCATAATTTGCCCTGTTCTACATCACATTGATCTAAAATAACATTCATAACTAACAATCACTAGTTAGCGAAGTATAATTACAGGCGCCTCGTAAAGCCCCCAAGCATGACATTTTAATGACCACCATAAGTCCAGCACGCATTGAAGATGTTTGTATTTCCCGATGTGGTGCGCGCTATTGAGATTCTAATAACTGCGCATATGGAAATACATGTGTTTGAAGTATTGCTTTGAATATGTAAGTAGAATGCCGAGACATGGATTGTACATTAATGGATATGTGAATGACCGTAAAGAAGATGCCTAATTGGTCTAATGGTCAGCTAAGAAACTAATCATGACAGAAGGGGAGATTAGCTGTGTCCTTGCAGAACTTTTCTTTTGAAAGAGTCGTTGATTAATTTGTAAATACTTCTAAAAATAGAAATGAATTCGTATTAAAAGAGTTAATGATACGTATTGGCAGGTAATGAGGCATCTGTCATAATTAACTGTGTTTTAAGTCGGTATTTCATATCCAAATGAGAAATGTCGTTGTGACTGATGTTCGGTTGTATTAGGTGTGTTTTTGTGATGCGCTTTGCAATTACGTTCGATGAAATGAAGTACGATGTAATGAAGTGTGTAATCAATTATGGAATATGAAGAAAAAAGTTATGTAGATTTTATTTGTCACGCAAATTTATCTTTTTGATTTATGATGCATCGTTAGAATACTCATGTGTACTACGATATCAAAAAGAAAAATGAATTGGTTGTCAATGGTTTCTAAGTATTGTCTATGATTTTCATGGACTTATTCCTATATCGTAAATCTGAGATGAAAATAATTTTTTCAAGAATTTCAAGACAAACTTAATTTTACTTATTCAATTTAATTTTAGTTGTTTCTTGTATGTATAAAAGATTATAGTTTTTGGTTTTCAAATATTGAATGACAAGGACATTTTGAGTTGAAAATATATGTAATATTTGTTAAAAATGAATATAATCGAGACTAACATATAGATATACGCCAGTTGGCTCAAAATGTATTTAATTTGAGATGTTTTACTGATAACGAAAAATAGGTAATTATACTTCTTTTTTGGATCCAAATCTCTTCGTGATTTTTTTTTTTTTGTGGTTGGCCTTTAATAATCTAATTAATCATCTAACTTAAAACAGAATAATAAATATAGTACAGAGAAACTTGTTATTTACTTATAAAACTGAAAGAAAAATTAATAGAAACCTTTAAGGAAAATTCCCAACAGGGTTTTATCAAAGAAGGAATAAGAAGGATTATTGATATATTGTTATACTACAATTTCTAAACACAATCATTTTTCAATTGCTGATTTTCTTTTTCCTTCTGATCAAGAAATTTTGCCCTTGGAAGTACATGAACACATACTGCATTAATTTTTTGATTCTTAAAATATTTAAATTAAATATTTTATTAAATTCTGCACTTATACACCAATTTAAAATATATTACGAGTTTTTTATTGATAGAATTGTTTCTAATTAAAATGCACGTATGCAAAAAATATATATTTAATATACACTATAGATATAAATATCCCAAATTTCTTCGGAAGATAAAAATTGTTTTAAAATTTACATTTACAAACATTTTACGGGATCGAATAAATGGAGTTAAATTAGTTTGTGTGATGGTATCAATCCTTCTCTTTTTGCGACTCGGTGAGTAAATAAGAAAAAGTCAAAACAGAGAAAAAATCAATAGGAAAAACTTCAAAATAAATGAATAAGAAGTTACCTAGTTTAAAGTTCTTAAAAAACTAGAGTTTTATAGAATTTTTTTTTTAAATATCTACTTAGAGCAGTAGCGCACGCAGGAATTTTTCAAGGGGGGTGTCCAGGGTCGAAAGTCTACAATTTTTGTATCATACTCCTTTTGATTTTGTCGATTTTCAGGAACAAAAAACAATAAAAAACTAATTATTGAGTAAATAATTAGCATTAATTAATAAAATTAATCATTAATAACAAATACTTAATTAAATTTTATGTACTATATACTTATAATTATTATCAATCGGGAAAAAAAATCAAGGGCTTTGGGAGGGGTCCGGACCCCTAGGACCCCCCCCTTGTGTGTGCCACTGACTTAGAGGAATTAAAATAAATGAATATTTGAAAAGATTGTAAAGCCATTATTGATTAAATATAGATATTAAATGCATGAAAAGTAAAAAATCGCCATTACTTACATGTCATAAAAGATGTACGCCATATGACATCTATAAAACAGCTATATGATTAATCACATCGCTTAAGTTTCTGACGAAATTTAGAAATAGAAAACAAAATCTTTTTTCAAACTGACATATCGATATAATGATATGTTTAGCTTTTCCCCTCTCATCTGGCGTTATATGCCAAAGCTCTCCTTCAACTTTTTAATTCAATTTACATCAGAAGATTATTTATCAACCTTCCTGATGGCTTCAATTTCAACATATGAATAGAAGTTATTAAAACTAAATGATAATTTTGAAATCACTGTTAACTGCAATAACTAATGTATGAGAGCTGATTTTTCGTTTAACGTTTTCGCATCAAATTTACCAATATGTAACTTGGAATCTATATATATCTGATGAAAAACATGTCAACATTAAACCTCCCAGTCATTTTAAACATGTTTTCGTCGTTTGATGAATGATTGCTTTTGAATTTTAAACACAAATAAGCGTCATACGAATATTTACAAAACAGGTTTCTTTGATTTGATCACGTCTACGTGTAACAGAAGTATAACTACAGTGACCAAAAATTGAATATATTTAAACAGTGCGTAACGTTGAATTCCGTTTGAGATTATGATTAGTGATAGAAATCTAGATGGCGATAATAATAACAGTGTTGTGATGGTTGTGTTTATATGATATTGTGACTGCCTATGGATGTGTATTGATTTCCTGAGGCTAGCTGACACAGAGGCAGACATTAGTAATTAAAGAGAACACGTTTCGACAAGCGTATTACCAGAAAATAAAGAAATAAATGTTTGAATGGAAAGAAATGTCGCAATGGTTCCTAAGCCTCCAGGTGCTTTAATTCAACAGGAAGTCTGGAGAGATTTTTTTTTCGCGCATTTATTAATGCCTTATCACCAAGTTTCTAATTCGGGCTGTTGATAATGGTTTTCAGGTCATTCCTCGTAGAAATGTGTTTTTTTTAGTGTTTTACTTCATTAAAACTTACCGTAATATTAACATTAGGCGAATAGTTAGAGATTTCATTTACACCAAATGAATTATGTAGAGGTGTAGAAACTCCACAGCCTAAGGGTCTCTAACATCTGTAGTTGATTAATTGGGTTTAATTAGAGTTGAATTAGAAACACGCATTGAATTATGGGCAGCAAATCTATGGACGACAAGGTCAAGTGGCGGGGAATAGGCCTAAAATAATACTTTTTTCTTACATATTAAATCTCGTCAGGCATCTAGGTTCAGACAATCTTAATGGCGCATATACATTGATATTCTACTTCACTACAGTCTACGCACTCGAATGTTGAACACGTGATCCGTAAGCTGCAAACTGATTGGTTAGACTGTTTAACTATAATGCTAATCATTTCCAAAAGAAAAACACTTTTTATCTTAGCTAAATTAATACATCACTTTGCATTAAATAGCTAGCTTTGGGGAAATATCAGTAGCCTGAATGTATTTATAATAGACAGGTAGGTGGTTCAGGTCTCAAAATTCTAAATAGAAACTGCAGTATGACTAGCATTTTAAATATATCAAGGGTCAAAATCTTTTCTTTGGCGGTGCTCATATGTGAAGAAATGAAATGCTAATTTAAGTGTCATCTAACCGTCACTTAATACTCTGAATCATAGTGTCTGTGCTAAGTGGACATTTGTGATTCAGAAAGAAATTAAAATAAGGTAAGGATAATCTTTTCAATTTTGACCGCTACGAGATTTTAGTCGCCTGCAGGAGAGCGTTCGAATCATCGTATGAAGTAATGGGATTTTTACATTTTAAAATTCAGCTTTAGATCTTAAAAGTTTTAGAAGTTTTGGATAGTTATGCATCTATTCACATTTTTACTACTTTACTTATCCATCTAAATTTGAACCAATTATGTCAATTCAAACTTGGAAACCTAGAAACTAATTAACATTTTAGTTAAAAAAAAGGGAAAAATGAAAAGTCATTCTATAGTTTAAAATATAAATAGCCGTTGTGTTAAAATTACTATTTATCTTATATATAAATTTGAATGTTTGTACATTTGTTTGAGACGTATACAGATCCACACCATTGTTCGTATCTTTTGAAAATTTTCCAGGAATTTTTGCTGATGTTTTAAAGGAGTCATAAGCATATTTCCGCCAATAAATTTTTCAATTTCATTTTTAGTGAACTTTTTCTACCCCATCCCACTTTTTTGTTTAAGGAAAAACTTGTTTGCGTATTCATTAAGTCGCCAAATGACGAGATATGCAGCAAATAGAGGAAACCCGATCCCATTCATGTTCAGAAAACAATTATTGCATTTGGTGACTTATTTTGATTTGACAAAGTTTAAGAACGGAATTTGCTGAAAATGGAAAATGTTAATATAATAATAAGCTTCACGTTTTTGAATTATTAGAGCTGCAGGCTTGAAACTTGGCTAGCACGTTCCTTTTGATAAGATATATAAAAGGAGCAAAATGCGTCAAAAGATTATCTAATGTAATGCAAGTTAGAGGCGTTACTACAGAGCCGCGCTTCTTAAACTTTCTATCGCCACGCCCCCTCTTTTTGTACCGGCCTGACATCACGAATCCCAAGGATTTTGAACATCCATAACATTCTTGATCGAAATACATGTTTTGAAAGAGTTTTTTCATTAAAGCAATTTAGTGATCTAGTCTAGAGAGGATGGCACATCTTCCAATTTTTCGACGATGACTTTCAGAGTATGCAAAAGAGGGAAATCGTAATGTTGCACGAGAGAATCCAGTGACCCCCTAGATCAGCGATACTCAACCTGCGGCCCACCCAGCCTTCTTAAGTGGCCCAGTCGTGATCAATTGATCTGAAAATTCACTTATTTAAGAACAATGTATTAAAAATTTGGTGGAAAATTATTTGTTAAGAAATCAAATATATCAAAATTTTGCTTTTTGCTGTCGATGTCGTATGGGTGTGATATTCCTTTTCTCTTTGTAACGGTTACGGTTAGTGATAATAGACAACAGTGAAGCGTAGCGAGAATTTTATGTGTGGAACTAATTTTTAACTATCTTTCATATCTTGCAAGCGAAAAATATTCGAAGAAAATATATCTCTTCAAGACGATTGGGTATTTATAACTATTTTGTAATGACAAACAAACAGGAATCAATAAATGTTTGATTTGTCATGAAAGTGATGTATTTAAAAAATACGAGTGACACTTTTACTCGAAGATCTCTTTCAAGAGGTGATAAATAGGCTAAAAATTTAAATAGGCTATAGGATATAAATTTCTTGAATAATCTGAAACAACAACAAAGTATTTTGTCAGTGGTAAATGACAGCGGCAACAAAGACATATCCTATGAAGCTTGTTACATTATTGGTAATCATATGAAACTGTTTACTGGTGCAGGAATTGTGAAGAAGTGTTTCCTAAATGCTTTTAATATCTAGTGTTAGTGACAAAATATATATATATATATATAAAAAATTAAAAAAGCAAAACGGAGTTATAATTATTTGATCAATTTTCCACATTTTTAATTTCCAAAGTTAGCTCGGTCTTAAAGCATTTCTGCCTATCTCCTCCCCATATATCCTCATGTTGCGGCCCGCGTGAAGTAACTAACATATGTATGCGGCCTGTATGAAATAGCTAACATATGTATCCGACGCAGCAGAAAAAAAGGTTGAGTACCCCTGCCCTAGATATTCGTTGGGGACCTCCAGGGTTACGGACCACAGCTTAAAAATCGCTGCTATAGAGTATATGGGGGTTGCAACTCCTCCTATACGGATTACTGCATACTGAAGTTTTCAGCTGAACACTCTATGCTACTAAAATAAAATTTTTACTGACATACTTCTTTTTCACAAAAAAATTAACATTAGAAATACCGCATTCTCTCCATATAAACATTCTTTTCATTTTAAAAATAAACAAGGAAATTTGAGAATTAATTTTATGATATAAATTGAAGTGGGAGAACCCCGTTCCTCTATGAGGGATTTCTCGCTGCACCCTTGTTTCGAATAAATCGCAGAGGTCATAGGAGCATTATTTTAATTTAAAAAGACAATTATTTTCTGGGAATTCTGAAGAAATAAAAGATTTTATCAATAAACCAAAAGGTTTTGCTTTTAAAAAACCATTATTTGTAAAAAAATTCAAGGAATACACGAAAATATATTGCAAACCGTTATAAAAAATGCAAAAAAGCCCATGTTTGTGAACTGGACTATGACCCTTTTATAAGATGTGGTGTTTTACAAAAAAACTCGGTTCAGAAAATTCTTAATCATTGGGTAATATCATATAAATATATATAATCTGTTAAAACTATATTAATTTAAAAGCTGCAAAATAGTTTATAATCACATTTTATAATTCGATAGATCTTTTGAAATAGAAAGAAAAAAGCAAAGAGCAAACTATTCACAATAATCATTTCGGTTGAAACGTAAATTAACATTCAAAAATAAATATACTTCGATTTCTCCGATATACTAATATTTTGTAATACATCTAGCATACGTATTATAATTTTCAACCTGAAATATTAAAACGTTAACGGTGTATATATTATTCAAAATATTTAAATTCGTTCTAATTTTTCATTAATAAATTAGTGCACGTGACATTCTAGATTGAATCAGATGTAGAGGGAAGTAAATTTTATCATTATAATTTAATATATACATTCCAGAACCTATCGAATTTCGATTGTCAGAACGATTCTAGTGTGGTCTAATGTAACAGACTTTTAAATTATAAAGGATCATATACGGTTACCTCTCCTTAACAATACCACACCTTTCTCTGTACAGATACTACCTATTTCTGTCCCCATTCATATAGAATATTGAATACTGGAATAACTTTAGCCGAGACTAATTTTAAATGTCTTAAGAACCACCCAGATAGAAATACACAAATTCGTCCTTTGCATAGATTTTAGCCACAACAATAATTTGGAAGTATGTATCTACCAAAACTGGTCGAATATCTGGACAGCTATAAGAGTAAATCAATCAAATTTCGACCATGTCAATATCCGCCTTAAAATGAATTCCCTCATTCAATAACCCATATTTCAACTTGAGCAGATAATTTTTAATTGCATATAAACCTATTTTTGAATTAGATGACCGCATGAATGCTTCTATACTATCCTCAGGTCTTAGCAATATCCATTTCCCACTCCCACATGTCCACAAAAAACACATAATCCATCGCACAAATTAAATCCACGTTCCTTAAAATCTCCCTCAAGGATTCAAAACCCAACAAGCAGTCCGGCGTTAATGTGCCGTTACAAACCATTTTCTTTACGTCCAAATTACTGGTCTCAACGGACGAGCCCAGTTGAAAAAACAGCGAAAATCTACCTCATTTGCATCCTGTTTCCATCTTTCAAGCGTTCCTCCGAAGTAATCGATTCGATTACTAGCGTTAATGAATGACTTAACTATGAAAATCTGGTATTAGATGTTATTTATGTGCAACGCGCATGCGAGGTCTAAGACCACCGGGAGGGAACTATTTGTTATGGGAGGATTCTTTTGCTTCAGAAAGTGGCGCTCCACAGTAGTAGAGTTTAATTATTCGGATTTTTTAATCCAGCTAACCAGTAATCATAGGGTTTTCTTCTACAGTTTCGTTATTTTAAAGTGTAGGACGATAATTTTTAACGAATTCGTTGATTTTGTTTGATCTGAGATAGTTGGTGGATAACAGGTGTGGCGGTTGAACGTTCTAAAAAGTGGCTAAGGTCAGTGACGTTTGGGTTGGAAGTTATCCATTGTTATGAATAGCATCTTTGGGTTTATTTATAGCAAATACCTCCGTTTATGAATAGGAGTCATACACACGCACACAGACAGACAGACACACACATATTTATAGAGAAAGAGGTTAATCAATAGGATAGTTATATAGGGAAGGAAGTAAAGAGGGTTGTGGAAGGAAAGAGAGAGGGGGAAGAGAGAGAGGGATGGAAGGAAAGAGAGTTGGAAGAAAACAGTGAGGGATGGGGAGATGGAGGGATGAAGAGAGAGAAGGACGGGGAGAGTGAGAGAGTGATGGAGAGAGTGATGAGAGAGTGTGTGTGAGAGAGTGATGGAGAGAGTGTGTGAGAGAGTGATGGAGAGAGTGTGTGTGATAGAGGGACGGAGAGAGTGTGTGTAAGAGAGAGAGGGATGGAGAGAGAGAGAGAGAGAAATTCAAAAGATATTCCAAGACAATTTAATGGAATGCTATAATTAAATAAATATAGATAAAACTTTTTCAAAAGTACCTTCATTTTTGTTTTAGAAATAAAGCTGTAACTGTTTCGTAAATAACTTTTAATGCCAACAATCAATTTTATTAGCATTTATACTGTTGTGTGCTGGGGAGCCACAGAGGTCGGGTGCAGTAATGAGTGAAAATTCCCAACAAGTAAAATTTAAATCACTAAAGATATCATATTATCGAATAATGGAAGATCTGCGCTTTACTTAAAACTGAGCATGGAAGTCGTATGGAGATCAACTGCTGTGGTAAGGAGAAAGAGATACAACTCAAGAGTTATCCTCGTTTCTTGACCTTGCGCCTATATCAGTAGGAATCATGTACACATATAGAAACCAATCCAAAGAAACAGGAAACTTGATTTTAAACAATGAAGCAATATATACTTTACCTATCAATAAAACATACTAACAAACCCTAAGTGTTATAAAAGTTTATACACATAAAGCTATAGATTACTTCTAAAATGAAGCCTACCAAATGAGGCTTTAAAATAATGCATTGAATTCACAATATTATAAATAAGAGTAAGCAAAATATCCGGTTTGTATTCAAGGAAATATTTTAGACGAAGACTTGGCTGTAAGTAAAATAATATTGAAATAAAGAAAGCAAAATGAAGCTAAATTAGTTTGGATTTTATTAGTATTGATATGGACGTATTTGTTAATATTTATACTAAGAATTGATTTTTCTTATATTTTACGCAAAAATGTTCCGAAGTTTTTTTATTTTTTAGATGCTTATTCATAGATCGAAGGAATTCCCGAACTCTCACCAATACCTAGAAGAATCTAAAGCAGTTCGACTGAAAAGAAATTCCAGGATTCTTAGCTTAAGAGGCAATGGGACAACACGTGTCAAGTTGAGTAAAAAAGAACAATTAATCAGATTAGACAGAAAGTAATAACATTTTGTAAATGCAATCTAAAAATCTTTCAAAATGCTAAAAACTACAGTATGTATTCTGAAAAAGAGTTAAAGCGTTTAACTAAAGATAATTATCTCTAGAAACAAATCATCTCTGAAAATATATCCTCTCTTTCTACTGCCACAAAGATTATCATAAATTATCATCTTACAGCAAAAACATTACCTTCGGCATTTTGTCTCCTTGTTTACAAAGCTTTAATAAGTAATATAAAAAAAATTAAGCCAATTCCTACTTAGATCAACAAAGAAAAATTTTATTTTAGCTACACTTTTATTAAATAGTTACAAATAATATAAATATGTATATACATATGACAGAATCACAACATTAAGTGGTAATTAATTTTTTATTCATTATCATTAAAGTATCGTATTGTCATCCAAAACAATCGTGTATATAAAATTTCAGTTCAACTGAATGCTTTAAGACGTGAAAAAAAATCTCTTAAAGTTTTGAACCACGTCGCTAAAAATGAAACCTGTATCTGTAATTCTTTAAATAATTAGTTTCAGTCAATTAATTATAATTAAATTATAGTATTTTTACCTAAAACAATAGTGTATAGAAAAATTCAGAATGTGAGAAAAAAAACCTTTTTCAAGTTTTGACACAAGTCGTCAAAAATGATACCAACGTGGCTGTATTTGTAATTTTTTGAATAATTAGTTTTAATCAATTAAGTTTTATTAATTATAATTAAATTATTGTATTGTCATCCAAAATAATCATGTTTATAAAATTTCAGCTGAATTGAGCACTTTAAAATGTATTTTATTAACGACTGAAAATTCCACCAAGATAAATAAATATATAGTAAGTAAGCTAATAGGAAAAAAAAAATTAAAAATGAACACGCGCAACAAAAGTATAACCATAAACAATTAATATAAAAAAAAATTAAGTCAATTCCATCTTAGGTCAACAAAGAAAATTTTTATTTTGGTTACTATTTATTAAATAGTTACAATTGCACTCTCTCTGTAAAATTTGGCGTATAACATACACCTGTACTTCCAAGCTGTATTTTTTAACTTGGAGGTACATTCGACGTATAACGCGCACCCCCTTTCTTACTCAAAAATCTAAAATGTATGTATGCAATGCTGTTATGTTTTGAAGTTATTTATTCGAGATATATTTCCAGGCTTTTTAAAAAAATAGTATACTAGAGTAAAGTATACTATTTTAGAAATCTTTAAGTTCATGGGATCTGTCATTTCTTTTTAATAAACAGTATTTTGATATATATAAAAGTCTAATTTTTTTATTCCCATCTTTCTACTTACTTTTGAAGCTATAATTTTTATACTCGGCGTATAATGCGCACCCATAAACTTAGAACTCATTTTTGGTGTTCAAATTGCGCGTTATACGCCGGATTCTACGGTAATATAAATGTGTATATACATATGACAAAATCATAATATTATAAGTGACAAAATAAAAAGCAATTTTCCATTTTCCTTTCTATATATGGCGTGGGATAATTATTTTTGCTTGTCACTCTTTATTCATTAATTAAATTTAACTATTCCAATACAATAGTATAGTAAAAAAGAAATCCCATTCTCAGAAAGTAGGCTATCCCATGTGGATTCGAACAAACGACCTTTGGATTAGAAGCCCAATGCGCTATCCATTTCGCTACAGGACCACAACTAAAGATTTTCCTTTCTATATATGATGTTGGACTTTTATTTATGTTTGTTATTATTTATTCATTTTTTAAATTTAATTAATGAAAAACTATTTGAAAACATGTATTAACATCAAGTGTCATCCACTACAAGTTTAAAAAATATATTTCAACTTGAATGGATGGATAGAAAGTATTTTATTAACGATTGAAAATTTGAACAAGATGTATACACCCCCCCCCCACATATATATATATATATATACAGGGAGAGAATGAATTAATAGTACGAAATGGAAAAAAGAAGACTAAAACGAGAGAGAAAAAAAAGACAAAATATGAAACATCTCAAATAGTTAATTTTTTGGGGTTCATTGGGTTAAATTTTGTGCATTTATACATATGAGGTGTTAAATGCATCACATTTCGTCATTTCTATGCTATTCCTACAAGAAGATGGTTTGAAATACAAGTACTCATTTCACAATTAACAAAATGTGTGTTTTGGTAGAAAAACAATATGATTACAACGAAATTAATTTAGTTTTGTTTAAATTTTTAATCGGACTATTTTTACTTTAATTAAATTGAATTGGGTCAAGCCTCGGTTGCTGCCTAAACAGAGTCTCAAATATTTTCAGTTGGGAACCGCGCGTTGGAGTCTTGATTTCACCAAATATTTTTCATGTAGAGGCGCTGGTGGGCATTAAATCTGTGAAAATTCAATTTCGTCTTCAGTTAACTTCACACATTGGTATGTATAATTTAAAAATAAAGGTATTGGAGTACCATTTCAAGTGTGACATCCACATTATTTGTTTGGGGAAAAATTTTACGAATTCGCCGCCGACTTGATTTGCTGCATGAATTTTAACCATGTGACGGGTTCCTTTTTTACCCCTTCACTTTAATCCTTTTTTTCTTTTGGAAAAAAAAATTTCTTTTAACCCCCTGGGGGATTTTTTTGGTTTAAAACCGCGGTTTTTTTAAAATTAAAATTTCATTAAAACCCCTTTGAGTTTGGGTTAGGTTTAAAATTTGGGGTTCAGAAGGATGGTAAAAGTTTAATGGGGGTTTAACCGATAATAAAGGACCCCAAGCTACATGGCCCCCTAACACGTGCAAGCTAAAATTGGAAAAATCTTAAGGTATCCATCTTCCCCGGGAAACCCTATTTTAAAAGGGAAAAAATGGATAATTTTTTGTGAATTTAGTGTCACTTAGATTAGACTACATGTATGCAATTGTTTTAAGGACATTTTGACAAAAAAAAATTATTTAAATACAATATTTTGGCAAAAAATTAACATAGAATAATCTTTTTTCAAAATGTTCTCTTTTTGGGAAAAATACTTCTATTATAATAATATTTTGCCTGTCTATAGCTCAGACCTCTTTACAGAGGCTCAACTATGATTTTTGAAAAATTTACATTATTTTCAGAGTTACCACCAATTGAAATAATTATCGGCGTTTTTTTTTAAAAATTGCTCCCCTCTATTGTCATAAAATATGGATAAACTCACTTCTAAGTTATATATTTCAAAAATTCTAGTTGAGCCTCTGTAGAGAGGTCTGAGCAACATACAGGCAAAATATCATTATAATAGAAGCATTTTTCACAAAAGGAGAACGTTTTGAAAAACATTATTCTAAGTTCATTTTTTGCCAAAATATTGTATTTAAAAACTTTTTTTTTTGTCAAAATGTCCTTAAATCAATTGCATACATGTATTCTAATTTAAGGTACACTAAATATCATGAAAATTATCTATTTATGCGCCTTTTTTAAAATCACGGTTCCGAACGTAGTCGGATACCTTAAGAGGCCTAAAAAGGGTCCCCCAGATGTCTTTGATACAGAAACCACTCAGGACTAACTACGCCAGTGAACTTCAGGTAGTCTGTTTGAATAATCTCAAAAATTTAGATGAAGAATTAGGATTTAAGATTGCTCCGAGAAGGTTAGGTAATTAAGTTGTAAATCCATCATAAATTGTTAGATATAAGATAAACGGATTTATTTTTAACATCACGTCTGCTTCTTCTCCAAACCATCCTACACCTGCAACCTCCGGATCTCTATTAATTTGAAATAATCGAGTTATTTCATGAGCATTATTTAATATTTTCATTGCAATCCATGTAAATAGTCATAATTATGTTAATATAATGCAGAGTTCTGTGCAAATATGAGTAAATAAACGAAGGAAAAATAGTGAATATTTCATGCAGTTTTTACGCAGGTTTGAAGGACTTTGATAAATAATATAGATCAAAAACACGATTATGAGTTAAAGTATCAAATATTGAAAATAAACTATTTTCATAAATTTAAAAATTTAATTTAAATCACCATACTAACTTTAATTAGCATTCATTAATATTTATTTTTAACTGGGACTAAATATAACATTTCCTGTATTGTAGAGTTCAGGCTTGTAAGGTTTAACCCTTAACTTCGCAATTTTTGAAATTTCTATGAAAACATTATATCAGCCAGCTAGTTCTCAAGTAATAAAAAAGGTTAAAAATATGAAAAAAAGCAGTTTTAAATTGAATTTCAGTCATTTTTTTTGTTAGTTGTAGAAGTGCAACATTGCGCAGTAGTGCTGTAAATTACAAAACATTTTTTTATATGATTTTATTATTCGTCATAAAATGTTTAAATTTCGTACCTTGGTAATTTATTTTGTCAATAAACAAGAGGAAGCATAAAATATACTGGATTCCTTTAATAGCAAAAACGTAGTTTTGAGGCATCAGAGAATTTTATAATTGTTGTGATTTCTAGAAAAAATGTACTTCCATCTAGTGACAAAATTAGCATGTATTTCGTTGCAGTAATCTTTTTTTCTCAGAAAAGTGATTTGTAGCTAATTAAAAAAATATTGTGTCTGTTAAATTAAAATAAATCATATGTTGCAGAAAAGCAACAGCGCGAGGTAAAGGGTTAATACTCTTGGACACTGAAAGAAAAACATTTTCATATGAATAAAATAAAATAAAAATGCACTTAAATGATAATATCATAAAGATAACCGCTTTCTTTCTTCCTTTTTTAGTAATAAGAATAATTAGACATTTATTTCTAAGACAATTAAGTATTTGAAATTAGGCTGGTTATAAACACCTGAAGCTAAAGGTTTTTCTAGTTGTATTGATTTTGATGAATGTGAAAGAAATAATTATTCAGCTGACATGCAAATTATATTGCGTAAATTCAACATTTACGTTAGAATACATATTTTTGTTGAAATATTATAAAGAAAAAAATTGTGTTAAAGTGTATTGCATTCCCAATATTTTTAAAAAGACGAGGACAAAATAAAATGATTTGAAGGGGGGAAAAAAGTCATACTCAAAGTATTGCAAAGGCATTTAATTATACCTCAAATTGTTTCTCTTGTTTTAAATTGTTTGTATTAAATTTATGCAAATATTAAAGTAAATATTTAATATGTTCTTTAAAAAAGCTAAGAAAATCAGTATTTTGGTTTTATTAAATATGATAAAATCATATGTACAGAACACATTTATCTATGGAAATTTGGAATGTTTACTTTTTATAAAAACTATTGAAAATATTTACTGTGGATTTAATTATAAGGAATTATTAAATAAATACAATATCTCATTATAAAAGAATTTTAAAACACTATCTTTTTTCGTTAGCATGATATACCACATTTTTGGGGTTCGATGAATGGAATGACAATTTCCTGAAAAGACTCACGACTGTTGTCTTTTGTTCCACCGAAGAACAAAATTAAATAGCGAAGTGAATCAGCAGGTTATTGAGATCGTTTTACATAACATGTTTTATAAAGAATGTTTTTATTTTAATAAACTTCATCCCTTTTTATCCGCATTCTTGAGAAATACTTTATTTAGGATATTTTTTATATGTATATTACAAATATCTCTTCAAAGTACATTTTTTTTGTGAAAAACTTCAAAAAGTTCAGTAAATTTTATTTACGCAAACTTAGACTCAGTTAGTTTTTCATGTTTTACAGTTGAATTCTTGAGATTGTAAATACTAACAGAAGCCGACTTCTGTACACAAAACATTAAATCATCATATAAAGTATGGAAAAAGATCAAATAAAAATACAATAAAATTTCACTGATATTTTTAAATGTTCTTTTTTACAATAGAATAATTAAGAGAAGAATTTTACTTTAAATAGTATATAATTACATTTCTTCCTGAATTTTAAAATGCATAAGAAACTATTTTTCTTTTAAAGTCGAATTATTTGAAAAATGCAATAAATAAATAAATAAAATTTCCCTCTATAGTCAATGACTATACGGTGAAAATCGTTTAACACGAAACTGAAGGGACTGAAATATTTTTCCGTGTTAAAGGTTATTGGGAAAGCGGAGAAAAAAGAACCATATATGAAAAAAAATTAAGTTTAATAGAGTTTATTTTATTTGCATAGATATGCATATAAACTTGTATTTAATAAAAGTCAAGAAAGAAAGAACATTCACAAGATTTTAACGAAATTTAATACAAAATTATCAAGTTTTTGAAAAACGAAACATTTATTGAGTTTTTTGAAAATAATCTATTTTGCTTTGCATTGTCTTTTTTAGCATCAAATTGTCAACAAATTGTTCGATGTCATCCATTTTGTTATTCCTTTCACCTCTAGAATGTGCGTCTAAATAACTGGGTATATTTTTCACGATGTTCCTCATTTCGGATGACGTGGGAACAGGAGCTTTATTATTCATTTCTTTTTCACCGTTATAATCAATGATATTTTTTTAGATTTGAATTGACCCCCAAATGTCTTTGAATGCCTTATAATTGAAGTTGCCCACACATTATCATCATCTACTTCACCAAATTCTTCCAATCATACAGTAGGAGAGTCCAATAATACAAAAAAAAGTGAAATCACTTTTTTTGATTTCACACCCCTCTTATACATCTGTTTTTTTCCCGAACTTAACTCATTCCCAGGAGGGAAATTGTTTCTTGTTAAGAGAAAAAAATGTTTTAAAATATATAGAAGTTTGTCGGGACCGTTGTATTATTTCATGTTAACTGATATTTCGTCTTAAGCATTTTCGTGTTAAACGTATTTCACTGTAAATAGATGCCCATAGTAGTGTTTCAGTGTAAGTCAGCGTTTGTCAAAGTGTGGGGTGCGCACCCCTTTCAGGGCGTGATAACTCTAAGTTGGGAGCGCGAGTATATCAAAAGTCGAAAATATAAAGGATTTAAACAAAAAATATTTATTTACTGAAAGAAATCAAAACAATATGTTTTGATATAATAAAAAATGAAATATATGTTTACCCTGACTTATATACTTACCATTGAATGGTTTAATGGTTATTGGGGCACATGATCTCAAGAGAGGTCTTAATCCCCTATCATAAAAGTTGGTAGTTGAGCATTAGAGAATGATTTGCCATGATTGAGGGGCAGTTTAATAAAATTAAGAAGTAATACAAATATAAATAGAAAATTAAAGTTACTAAAAGTTCAAAAAATTAAAATTAAATGAATGGAAAAAGTATAGGTAAAAAATTACAATTGCTGGAGCTTTTGTTGTATGTGTTGTTGTTATACTTACAAATGAATCAGTGCTTCATAATGTATGTGATAATTTAATTGTCAATACTAAGTTAAGAGCAACTCCCATGGGCTTGTCTTGCAGAGCAAAATTTTTAAAGGAAGATGGTGGCACAGACACCCGATAGGTTACCTAGATAGTGCCACAAAAGTCCGCGAGAATGTCAGTTGTGATGGATGTAAGATAGAAAGCAACAGAGACACTAGTCTATTTATATATTAACATTTATTCTTATAGAAATGGATAATTGAGGAAATAAATATTTAATTTAATTAAAAAAAATTTGCAATCTATTCAAATTTAAAAGTTGGAGTGGAAAAGTAACATACTTATCCTATTACTTTTAAAATATCTATTACTTAAAGGTATATATATATATAACTTACTTAAAATATCTATTACTTAAAGGTATATATATATAACTTACTTAAAATATCTATTACTTAAAGGTAACTTACTTAAAATATCTATTACTTAAAGGTAATTTACTTAAAATATCTATTACTTAAAATAAACACATAGAAAATTTTAAAAAATTGATAATTTGTACAGTTTATAGGTCGTATTGTAGCTTTAGTGTCAAAGTAAATTATTACTGCATTCAATGCATAGTTATTGTATTGAAGGAAGGGGGCGATGAAAATTCTGATTGAAAATTGGGTCACAAATATTGAAAGTTTGAGAAGCATTGGTGTAAGTGTTTATCAGCCTCGCACACAAAGCAACACTATAGCTATTGCCAATGAACCTCCTAATTTTGAAACTCTACAAAATCATGTTAACGGGAGGGCTTTGATTCTCGAAAAAGGGATTTAGCGTACCTCAGCCCCTCTACACATTCGGTCTTCAGTGGCATTAGGGTTGGAACTCATGTCACACCGGCAACCAGTCGTGAGCGTAACCGCTAGACTACCATGGCCATTAAATAGCGTTTGAAAGAATATCTTTGAGGATTCGTTCGGCCCCCAATAATTATTAGAAAAGCTCAAATTCATTTAATATATTTTTATTTATTTTCCACACAAAAAAGAAAATTTTACAATAAGGTTTTGTTTTACCCTCTCGTAAAATAAAAACTTTTCCCATGCACTGGCATACATGAAACCTACAAAATAGCTAAAAATAAATGGAAAACAATAACCTCTTGAACTTTCGGTAACCCAAGCACTTAAGCCTTTCAGCATTCTGAGCTCGTTTTTCACAGGTGTGCTTCGAGAACATGCTCGTTTTCTCCTCGCAGGGAAGCGGCAGTAAATTAATTTGAAATCTTTAACTGAAAATTATTGACATATCCTCCATTTCAACGATGCTTCATCGACAAGAAAATAATTGGTCTTATCAGCAGGGAGATAAGGAACGGATTTAGGTTTCTTGGGGCAAATTAAAACGCAAAAAATAAACAAAAAAAGAAAAGTTCTGCAACCAAAAAAGAGGAAGCTACAAACGTACACGCATGCTTCAGTAACAATGTTCCTACTTTGCACGCAAATCACTGTCACGTTACCCTAAAAAAATAGTTGCTATTATTTCTTCGCTACTATAACTTCCACTTAAAGGTTCCCATTATCAAATCTGCTCATGACTCAAGAGCATCGAGCTAATAAGAGTTAAATTTCTCAGTTAATGAGCATCATCTCTGAGCAGAATCAATCAAAACCGAACTCTACATGGATCTGGCGTCAGACTCGTTGGTCCATAATAATAATAAAAGTAGACTTAATAATATTATCAAACCCATTCAAAACCATCCTCCGGTCATTCAATTTTCTTGCTTTTTTTTCCTCCCAGGTGGACCAATGTCGCTGGGACATGCATTATTCCTGCAACTGATAAGGCGGAAATGTGACGCCAATGTACATAATCACGTTATTGATTGGAGTTAGGGATTTTTCGCCCATTAGCCAAATGCTAATGCGATGATTTGGAACTGCACCTGAGGTGTTGGTAGTGTAATTTTTTACGTCGTTTTTTAACCTTTTTTTTTTTTGGAACAAGTATTCAAATTTGGGCAACAATCCTTTTTGGAAACTTTTGGGACCAAATTTGGATTAACGCTTTTTTAATTTTTTTTAATTGCAAAATGGTAAATATAGTTTGTTGTTTTTTTTAGAAAATAAATATTTTAAAATAAAATTAAATAAATAAATTAAAGGATTTGGGGTTTTAAAAATTTCATTTTCCCAATAATTATTTAATTAAAATTTTATAAGTTTAAATTAACTAAAATTAAATTGATTTCATGGGACAAAAAGTTTCATTTGTATCAACTTTGAACGTTTAAGTAATTAATCTGTTTCCCCAAATTAAAACCTTTAAATTGTTTTTAAATGTAAATTTTTAGGCGTTAAATTTTTAAATTAAAATTTTTTTTTATTTTAACAGTTGGGGAAATTTAATAATTTATTATGATTTTAAAATAAATTTGAAAACTTTTAAATTTTACGAAATTAAGTGTTTAGTCCTTAAAAAAGATATTTAATTTAAAAAATTTAAAGTTTTTAAAATTTTTAAAAACAAAATTATTTTTTTAAAACAATTAATAGAATTTTTGAAATTACGTTTTAAAAAATTTTATAATTTAATTTAAACCATAAAAATGAATTTTTCTTTAAAATAAGGTAAATTTTTAAACTCTGTGAACAAATTGGCAAAACAAAACAGTGAAGTATTTGATGTTAGCTTAGTAAGCAAATTGGTTAAAAAAATTATCCATAGTATTCATTATGTTATTTGAATTTTTTTAACTACAAGTGACGGTTTTTTCCCTAAGAATTATTTTTCATGTGTATGCCGATATTCATATTTAATAAACTATAAAGTGTTTTTGTAGTATGTAGATTGCCTTTACTACTTATAAATACTTTTATAACACTCTTTTCCATTAAAAAAACAGTAAATATCCAATTTAAAATATTACAAATACTGATTTGAAATAAACAATGTGCTTAACTGCATTAACTAAAATTTTCAATGATAAAGACGGTGCTGCATTTCTTTTGTAAAAGCTTTTATGCCAAGTGTAATATTCGAAATCAACAGGCTCAATTCTGGTTCTACGATTTCCAGGTGGTTTCTGTATTTTTTTAAAGATAAAAATAAACTGAAGATGTTCTTTATCATAAATAAGTAGTGAACTGAACTGAATTAATACTTTGATTGAAATACTTGTCCTAGTAGAGTTTTTCGATTATAACAATTTCGTGATCTAGCCTAGGATAGCACATCTCTCAATTTTTCCACGAAGCCTTTGAGAATCTGTAAAAGAGGAAAATATCAACATTAAATAAAAGACCTTCGCGATCCCCTAAAAAGACATTGGGAACCCCTGGTATCAAAGGACCACAGTTTAAGGACCTCTGCTCTACAGGTATTCTAAAAGAATCTTCTGTACTTCAAAATTATAGCTCTGCTCTCATCCAACAATATGGTACACATACACATTCCCTGACTTACGTGTTTCACATTCTTTTTTGATACTATGCTTATCCTTACTTCAAATAGGTTGCAATAGAAGTGACGTAAGGGAATAAGAGCATAAAATGAATATTGCCGGTACAAAAATAAATTTTAAGCAGGTTCACTGTGGATAATTGTAATTTAATGTTATTCAACCAACCAGTTTGTAGACAGTTTCGGTCAACAGAAATTTGCAATTATATTTTAAGATAATTATCTCAACATTAGAATGTACCAAAATGGAACAAAAAATAAAGTCACTCATTGGAAAGTCAATGATAGGAATAAGACAGATTTAATTTCAAACGAGCTTTGTCAACTGCCTTGTTAGGATTGATAACAATAATAGAAATGATGAAAACCACAAAACTAAGAATCTGTCAATGACACAATATTCGTCATAAATCAAATTGAATCAGGCTACTCGTTTGACCAGAATAAAAATGAACAGTATTTCGGATTCAGAAGAAATTTTTATACTTATGCACATATCTATTTTCTTTTGGTCTCACTTTTAAAGGGTTTTTAAGATTGAAAAAATGACAATTTCTTTTGCTGCTCCATGAACGCAAGAGGAAATAGAACTACTTAGAAGCATGAGAAAAAAATCCCATTTTGAGTCATCAAAATTATTTTAAAAATTGAATAAGTTTTATTTTTCGTTTGTTTAATTTTAAATTTGTAAATCTGCTCAAAGTTTAAAGTTGAATTCTTAAATTAGCTGATACGTAAATTAAGGAATAAAAGTGTCGATATGTCAAATTGTATAATTTTTAGGGATGCTGTTTTGATCATGCACACTACTGATTATAGCTATTACGCATGCGTTAGTGATTCTTTAAATACGAGTTATGTTATATGTTACTGTTTCCGTCTATAGACTATAGTTTTTTATGTACTTCCGCGTAATTTTAAATGTTTATTTTTAATAAAGGCTTTTACAGTTTTAAACGAGGGGGTTGCTCTTTCCTTCGGACCTAATTTCTGAAAGAAATAGGCATAATATATTATTTATTTATCCAACGCCCGTGCTTGACTTCTTGACCATTTGAAGCCGAACCTCTAGTACGGTCGTCAGTCGGGTATTCATCGAGTCGAGTGCATTGGAGCAGGTGGTCTCCATCCATTCTGTTATGGCCGCAGATTGGGCAGGCCTCGTTAGAACCCGTGCCAAGCCAGTAGAGGTATACTCCCAAAAAGTCATGTCCGATAGTTAGGCGAAAGCGGGCAACAGCCTTGGCTCCTTCCAGGTGCATCGGGATTGGGCCCACAGTGGCCAGACTTTCCCATGGCTTTTTGGGTCAGGGCAGTATATTTGTCAATGTATGTGGAGATAATGCTCTTCTGAGGGTCAAGTGGACTTCCGGTTGAGTCGACTCGGCTCCCTGCTTGGCTTTTTGGTCGGCTCTTTCATTGCGGGGGACCCCATAATGACTGGAACCCACTGTAAGGCCGCAGTCCAGCCAACTCCGCAATTTTTGTTCGGCACTGAATTGTATTAAGGCAGTCAGTTGGTTTATTACTTGCAGCTTGGGAGTCTATGAAGAAAACAAATTTTGTAGGAGCTAGGCCAGCAGCTTCACAGACACTTTGGTGGCGCTCTTTCCCATGGCCAATGAGCCCTCAAACAGCCGACAGTACCATCCCGCGCAGGCTCCGTTTGTTTCTGGCAGGTATGAGTCGTCAGTGTAGTTATGGAGCGACTCCTTCACTGGATATCTTTGAGAGCGCAGGATTTTAGTTCTTCAGGAATGGCATCAGACTTATTTGATGTCATGTTAGTTAAGTTGAGCCGTTTAGATGGAATGCCAATAGCGACTGTGGAGTAGAACTGTTCATGGAGCACGGCAAGTTATTGGTAGCGGAAGTTGGTGTTTCTTCATAAGAAGTTCCGCATGTGAAAGCGGAGAAGTCTGAGTCTTGATATATTATAAAATTTACTTTTCTCTCTCTCTCTATCTTAACTTTTTTAAAAATCTATATAATTTCATTTTTTATCTAAATAAATAAGGAAACATTTTATATATAACAGTTATATTATTATACAGACTACTTACTTATTATTATATTGCTAAAAAGTGTAGTTTAAAAAAGCATATAAGTATTATAAATGTCTCTAATAGACATAATGTTGTTAATTTGTTTTTCAAATACATTACATGAGACTTTCAGTCTTTAAAGGTTGCTTTTAGTATACCTTTATTCTTTAAATAATAGATCGTAAATGTTATTAATTTGAACACAGCCTTATAATAAACGTTTCTAAAAAGGATATTTCTTTGTCATTATTTTTGTCGGCTTAGGGTAGTTTTCATTTGAAGTCTGAAAATATGAGGGCGCTCTTTTGGTTTAATGTAACAGTTTTCAAACCTTTTAATCACTGAATTGCTTGAACACGGTAGGATCTGTCTTAATTGATGTTAAAATCTTTATAGTCCTAAAAGCTTTTATTTCATATATGCTGTACTTATTTTTACAGGATTAGGGTTTGAGGAACGTTTATAGATGGTAATAACGATCCACTTGATGAATCAGGTATCTGCATTCAAATTAAAAATATTTCAAAAACAACAAATTTTTAATTCAAAAGAAATTCCTTAAGGTATCCGACTACGTTCGGAACCGTGATTTTAAAAAAGCGTATAAATGAATAATTTTCATGATATTTAGTGTCACTTAGATTAGAATACATGTATAAAATTGTTTTAAGGACATTTTGAAAAAAATTTTTTAAAATAAATATTTCCAAAAGTTAACTTAGAATAATCTTATTTAAAATGCCCTTTTTGGGAAAAAATTTCTATTATAATAATATTTTGCCTGTTAATAGATCAGACCTTTTTAAGAGGCCCCAATTAAATTAAATATATAACTTAAATGGGTTTACCCATGTTTTACACTACAGAGGAAGCAATTTTAAGGAAAAACGCCAATAATTTTTTCCCCTGGGGGTCTCTGAAAATAATTGGGTTTTTTTAAAAATTTTAGTTGAGCCTCTGTAGAGGCCTGACTATATACAGGCAAAAAATTTTTATTATATTAGAAGCATTTTCCACAAAGGAGAAACATTTTGAAAAAAAATTATTCTAATTAATTTTTTCCTTTATATTTAAATAATTTTATTTTGTCAAAATGTCCTTAGAACAATTTTATGCATGTATTCTAATCTGAGTGACACTAAATATCATGAAAATTATCCATTTATGCGCTTTTTTAAAATCACGATTCCGAACGTAGTCGGATACCTTAATGATTTATCGTTGTAAAGGGGAAAAACTTATATGGAATCTGCAGTCAGTTATTTTAACAATTGCTTACAATATTCTTTTAAATTTTTTATAAGATATCGGTATAATTATTTTCTATGAGAAAAATTAACTGTGTTAAAATTATATTCTAAGCGGTATATAAGAGAAGAATGCGTAAAGTTAATACTATTTGCATATAGGAACAGTAAGAGATACAAATCGATATAATGGGATTCCCAGCAGAATGAGATCCAATCGAAAAATGCCTTAGCAAATTTTTTCCAAGATACTCGAATTATAAGCCTTATTCCCAAAACAAATCCTAGTTTACATTGTCCCGAAATGAATGCTAAACATTGCTTGATGCGGATCCAAACTTATATACAATACTCTGGAAATTTTGATAATAAACAGAATGATTAGTCATTGATTTTCAAAGCATCTTGTTTTGTAAAAAGAAGAAAAAAGCTACTCCGTTGAATATAAGAAAAGAATTGTGGAAAATTCTAGAAGTTTTTCTTTGAGTGAAGGAAAATAATTGCAGAAGACTCCAGGAAAACAATCTTACAATGTTCTAGAAAGTGAAATTGGATCTTCGAACGGTCTAAAAACAGCGATCAGAGTAAACAAACCTCTGTCAATAGGTGAACAAAAGTGTGGGTCAGTTCTTGATAGTCATTATTTCCTGGGTTTAATGACACCACCTGTTAATGGACTGCTGACAGAAGAGGTCCTCTCCACAAAAATAACTATAAATAAGATTGGGTGTTATTTTTGAGAAAATGTGATTCATGTATTTGCGTGTATGCTCATAGTAATCAAAACACATTGGATTAATAAATAATATTGTGCCAATGCTTCTAAAAGAAAAACATTCCCAAGGCCCTCTAAGAATCATAAAGAAGAACCTCGTCTCTGTTTTGGAAATTTTATTGAAATGCTAAGTTAAAAGATACTCCTAATTTTCATGTTTCTTTGAGTTAAAAAATTACAAGTTAATAAAAAATAACGCAACAAAACTGTCGATATATTGAAAGTAATAAGAGACATTGCAAAATTCTTAGCAAAAACTATATATAAAACATTTAAAAATGAACAATACATATATATTAATCATTTATTTAACAAAAGGATGGCCATTAGCAGATATATATCAGTTAACATACACTGTACACAACTTTGACAAAAAACTCACAGCAAAACACAATAAGCCAGTGCTTATTCCAGTCATTTATTACCAGTATCATTACCAGTCAATATTTGCGACCAAATATTCAATCATAGTTTTTATCCTCTCCCTCCATACAAATAAAAATGCATTGAATTCAATAATACTATATTTTGACAATAAAGCTACAGTACAACTTTAACCTCTTAAATGCCACCGGCGCATATGTATACGTCTCGTTCAACCGGTGCGTTAAATGCCCTTGCTACATATATATGTCTTTCTGATGTACGATTTTTCTGTGCACTGCTACCCATAAAATTATTCCGAAGGTTTTGGAATGCTATAAAGGGATCTCGACAGTGTTTGTGAAGAAATTACTTATATAAGAAGATTTCCTTATTTATTCCTTTTCTATCCCCTTCCCTCCAATACATCACATACGTGGGCCTGAGTTGTGATATGGTCATTCTATGGCGACCATATCTTTGGTTGTCAGCGTGAATTAGAGGTGTGGGATTCTCGGAATGAATCGACATTTTAGAATTCTTAATATGACTTTATTAAGAGTTTAACTTAAATTTCTAATAAATTGAATAAACTTATATTAAGTGAGAATAAACCAAACACATAGCTGTAGCTAAACCTGATCGCGTAACTTGAATCATTTATCTAAATAATTATATTATCCGTCTACTTTCAATTCTGATAATATTACGAGTTTTAATATCAAATAATCAGTCCTACCTTGAAGCACGCAAAGGTTCAATCACTTTCAAGAGATTTTTAGACACGCGTGCAATAGTATGCACCCTGTAGTAATGGCTAGGAATCTGTAATCCTCGATAGGCCGTCAAATTACACTTCTATCTCTTCCAAACAGAACTTTCTGTAAATTGCCATCCCGCTTACTAAAACTTCTGTTCTTTTAAAGGCTATCTTATTTGCATTTAAATGCTTCACTTCTTGGATTTGGGTTAAAAAAGTTTTTCCCATTAATCTTGGCCGTAAAAAAAGAGGTTATGTTACAGAAAAGACGCGTGAGCCCGTCACAGCTTGTAAAACAGAGGTATTGGGGGCGAATTTTAATTTTAACGGCAGTTGGGGGTTTTATAAACCGCACAAATTATCTAGATAAGTGTAAATTTTTGTACTTAATTTTATATGTGACAAGTCCATGGTCAATGCTAATTATTAAATTTGTTCTTAAGGTATCCGACTACTTGCGACAACTTTTTTTTAAAATAATGGATATATGGAGTTTTTTTTGTGGTTTTAGATTTATTTGGAACTTTTTAAAGAAAAAGAAAAAAATTAAAGAATTGAAAAAATAAATGATTAAAAAATGAGGGGAAAAAAATGGGTAAAATTGACAAAATATTGCATAAAAGGGGCCCGCTCTGTACAAACATAAATGAACCCATTCTCAATTTTTCAATTTTGATGTATTACTTTGCTATTCCTTTTTGAAGTGACCTTCAGGAGAAGGAAAAATTTTTTAAATTTTTACAAAAACAGAGAATTTTTCTCTTGGTTTTAAAATGAAAGAAAAACAGTGATTATTTTCCCCCATATAGAACTAAAAATTTTTTGTAAAAAAACAGTGATTGATAAATCTAAAGTTTAAAAAACACTTCTACTGTTATACAGAACATACACAAAAAATTTCAGCAAATTATTTTAAAAACTTTTTGAGCAATCGATGTTCCGTTTGAGTTTTTCGAAAAAAACACATTTCCGAGTTAAACGCATTTTAAAGTTTGACATCTTATGTATAGTCATGGCATTTGCTTTTACTAAATCACCTGTAGTTTTTGTTCTAGTGAAAGGAAAATAAAATCTTTGGTACTTTTATGAAGCTGATAAGAAGGCCTATAAAATAAAATCATAAAGAAAATTGCCTATTTTTAAAAAAATTATGATTTTAGGGTAGTCGGATACCTTAACATAGTATTGTTAAATTAATTATAAAATACATTGTGAAGTATTAATACATTTATAAGTGTATTACATCAGTTTAAATATTAATTTTATTTTTTATTATGTTAGAGAATGTATTTTGTTTACTTTCAATAAATAATTGTTTTTTTTTAAATAATCTTTTTTTTCCCTCGTCTTTTCAATATTCTCGCGCCCCTTCATAGATTATCCCCGCCCCTAAGGAGGCCCCCCCTTTGGAAACGCTGCAATAAACGAATGAAGAATAAAGGAATAAATTTTCATCCTTGCCTTTTATCATCTCGACTATTTCATATAAAACAAATTCCTATTCAAAAATATCTTATTCTTTTATTTGTATAAATAGTTTGATCAAAATTCCAATGACTTTTTATGTATTTTTCCATAATTTGCGTTAGATAATTATACTTCATATACTTGTTTAAAATCCCGCGAGCCCATCAACTCGTCTCAAGAGCTCCCAAAAGTTATGACACCCTTCAGCACCGCGTTTCGATAATATTAGTAATTCTCGCTGTAAGCACCTATCATCCTAAGTCAATATTGGGATAGGCGTAACTCGAGTCTCTTCGTGTGTGAGCACTGCTCGGAATAAACGAGGCTTCAATTTCTTCTCTCATGTATTATGTATGAAATACACCTCTTCACATAGACCACTGGACTTGGAAAGAAACGAAACTGCTGAGGTAAATTTTGATTACGCAACTCCTTTCATTGTCGGGGACCTTATAATATTTGTTTCATTGAATTTGTAGAATTTGGAATCCTCCTTTTAGAAAAAACAGTATTCAATGTCTTCCCTTGACTTTGCCCTTTTTGAGAACTTTGGCCAAAAGTTCGGTTGATTGATTGATTGATTGATTGAATATTAACGTCGCACTGTTCAGCCCAAAGGGGCTTTTGGCGCGGACCATGTAATTTTTAACCATGGTCAAGTGACTGGGCGACACCTGACGGGACCCCCCCCCTAACTACCACACCAACGGGAAAACGTTTTACTCTCGACAGATTTAACGTACATCGCTGCCCTAAGGGGGGCTTTAGTGGTACTGGGGCCGAACTCATGACAAAGGTAAGCCACGGTCGATACCTTTTCCACTTATGCGGCCCCCCCTATTTCGGAACCGTTATTTTTAAAAGAGCGCAAAATGGATTTTTCATGATATTTAGGTTAAGATTAAAAAATGTTAAAAATTGTTTTAAAGGGCATTTTTTACAAAAATTTATTTAAATGAATATTTTTGGGAAAAAATTTAAATTAGAAAAACCTTTTTTTAAACTGTTCTAATTTTTTGAAAAAAAGCTTTTTTATAAAAATATTTTGCCTGTATATACTGACCCTGTCAAGGGGCAACTATGATTTTGAAAAATTCACATTATTTTTCAGAGTTACAACTATTTCAAATAATTTTCGCCATTTTTTTTTTAAAGTTGCTCCCCTCTGTTGTGAAATATGGATAAACCCACTTTAAGTTATATATTTCAAAAAAATTCTAGTTGAGCCTCTGTAGAGGGGTCGAGCAACATACAGGCAAAATATTTTAAAAATGAAGCCCAAAAAAGGGAAAGTTTTAAAAAAATTCGAATTCATTTTGCCCCAAAAATTTTATTTAAATATTTTTTTTAAAAAATTCCTTTAAAAAAATTTTTACTTTTTCAAAAACACAAATATCATGAAAATTTTCCCTTTTTACACCAAAAACACGGTTCCGGGGAATATCGGTACAAATAACAGATCTGAGAGAGTTCTGTGAGGTAGCCTATATAAATTGGAAATAGTTCTATCAATAATACAAAGCTATATTTTCATAGATTTTGTGGAGGGATAATACCTCGTTGTTCTGCTTCTTTTATATGAAAAAAATTGACATTTTGTTTATTTATGGATTTATTACTTAATACAAAATAGCGTTGGGTTAGCGATTGCCCCTCCTTGAGTAAAACAGAAATAGGCCACGAAGAACATGCGATGTAAACAAACAAATAAATAAGATAAAATAAGATACTTAAAATGCTTTTTTGTAGTTGCAGATTTAAAAAAACAGCCACTACAGTTCACAACAAAATGTACCATTTTACGATGCAAGTTTTTTAAATGTTTGTCCTGGCATGTCTTTTGACCTAAAATAAATTTTACTTGTAAATTTGTTTGTATATGATTCTAAAAAGGTAAGTAATCTTTGTTAAATCGTTAAATTATCATCTATTCTTATTACTTAAAATTAAAATTTACGTCTTTGAAAGAGGTTACCAGGTTAATATTTCAAATCTTGGGCAATGTGAAGAAATATGTGTGCACTTCAAGATTTAACAAATGATTCACAAAGAAACAAATAAGTGAAAAAGATATTAAGTGACTGAGTTTTTATTAACTGTACTTAAAGCAACCCGAGGGTAATTGACAACGAGCCTCGTAATTTTGAACCACGACCAAGTGGAGAGAACAACTCCCGAGCTGGTACCCCATTCACCTAATTTCCACACCACTCCAACGGGGGCATTTTGGACCCCTTCATATTTTACGTGCTTCAGCCCCTATGTTCAAGGGGTCTTCTGTGGCGTCAGAACACGAACATGGAACTGAATAACGCCGGCCACGAGTTCGTGACTTTGACCACTAGGCTACCGCGGCCACATTGCTAAAGAGATAAAATTTACCTCTTCAGCTAAATCAGAAGTAGCAAACCCAAATGACCTTGCGGGTCACTTCGGAAAAACATTATAATAACATGGGCCGCACATAAAAATGTGTACCTTTATATCAGATTTGGAAACAAAAAAACATCTATTGGTGTGAAAATTTAAAACAGAATGAATTATTATTGTTTTCATTATTTTTCATGTATACAGACAAAGATAATATAAAAATGTGTATATAATATAAAAGTGTAATGATCAAATAATGTTTAAAATATTGCAGTTGCCATTTTCTTGAAAATTACCGTGTTTTTTTTTAATTGATCTTTCGTTACTCATTGTTGAAATTTGATTGTGCTGTCATTCGCAA
Source organism: Trichonephila inaurata madagascariensis (assembly GCA_019973955.1). Taxonomy (NCBI): domain Eukaryota; kingdom Metazoa; phylum Arthropoda; class Arachnida; order Araneae; family Nephilidae; genus Trichonephila; species Trichonephila inaurata. The sequence goes on along the minus strand of BMAV01020703.1, from coordinate 91,423 downwards.
ACTATTAAGTATACGTTGCCCTTTATCCTAGCCGTCTTGAAAAATTTTTTTAAACTTTAAAAAACATCTCTGATTGCCTCTTGCTTGTTGGGTACTCCAAACAGAAAAGGAGGAAGAGAAACGAAAATCGCACACACAGAGAATCATTCACCATCCATAGCAAAGTATATGCATAAAGCAATTAGGAATTCATTCAAAAAAGTAATTTATTATAGTTAAATCCAATGTAACTGTTTAATAAAATATAAATCTATTTTAACCTAAAGGACATTTCTATTATCAAAAAGGATTTGTTTTAAAACAAGAACAGGTAACCAGCACAAATACATTGTAAATTTATATATATATGTTATATTTTAGTGCTAGATGAAGCAGCATCATAGAGATAATATTTTTTTAAAGAACTTTACTGTGTTTTGTAAGATTGCAATAAATTTGACAAAATGCATCACCGGTTTCTTGAATAGATGTCAGCCAATTAAGAATATTTATATTTATCATAGTTATATCTAATTGTTAAACTTTTATTTTTTCGGTTTTTCAAAAATAGGTAGTAAAAGTAGTTTTTACGAATAAATATAACTATTTTGAATATAAACTCTACTAGACTTCATTATTTATTTATTTTGTTCTTATAATCATCTTGAATAGTGGTATTATACTTCTAATCAATTACCTTCCTCATTGCTTAATATATTTTTAAAATTTAGTATTTCTGTTTTCTCTCAGAATAAAATTTAAAACGTTTTCCTTGAGTATTTCTTTAAATGCTCTACATGTTCAAGGAGATAATAATCTCTTAATGTTTGTTTCAGAAATTCCTTAAGTACATAATGTCAAATTTTTTTTTGTGCAAACAGAAAAATATTTTCATAAATGAAATTCTTTCTTTCTATACCTTCTTAGATAAGTTTATTCCTCGAAAAAATTATTCTTTTTATAGAATTATAAGCGATAAAATCCTTTGATTAAGACGATTTTTTTTAAAAAATGACAGTTTTTTGTTACTTACTTTCGTTTGTGTATTTGGCTTTATTAAATAAGACTTAATTTTAGGGAATTGATTGTTTATTAGCGTTACACTTTGAAACTTCACGGAAAACTTTATTTTAGGTGACGTATCTTTTAGTTCTCAATCACACTTAAGTGATGATGACGACACATGTGCTGGCATTCCACACACCACAATACCACACCATACCAAAATCAGGACTCTGATCCCGGAAAAATTTAAAGTACACATCAGCCTTTCTCTCTACACGACAAATTTTCGAGACTCAAGTCCCCGATGCGACAGAATGTACGGCGGTCACAATTTGGCGATCATGGCCACTTGGCTACAATCGCCATATATTCTTTAAGAGATGAATTAAAACGAAAATATTTGATTAGTAAAGGATTTTTCAATTTTAAATTAAACAAAATAAGAAGCAGATAATACAAAAACATGGGAAAAGCGTCCTAAAGACTTGTATTTAATTTCCTAAAGCAAAGTTCAAAGACCGAATAAACTTGCATAAAAAACTTGTTTAATTTAGTATAAAAAGTAATTAAATTTCAGAAGAAAAGTTCAAAATACTTAGAAAATTCTGAACTGCTTAAATTTGATTACGAAATTCGATTAAAACTAATTATTCACGCTTTTCTGATTAAAGGCATCAGCATTGTCAGTCTAATTTATTTCGAACACCAAATGTTGCCGAAAGCTATCCTTCCTTTTGTTCACTTCACACCTTGGGATAAGTAATGGCTATTTGACTGCATTCGCCAAATGTATACTTTCAAGTCATTACTATTGATTGCTATTATTAAACCATGTAAATGAGGGAACAACACAATGGTTTTTATTACCTTTCGCAAATGATACATCAGAATCATTCGCCTTTGCCTAATGTGCATTTGGAAACTTTTTATAATTACATCAAGTATTTCCGGATCCATTAAGTCAAGGTTAGGAAACCTTTTTAAATTTAAAGGTTACATTAGATTGATCGCATTTGATGAATCTTCGATAATTTTCCTGTTAGTCAATAAAGCGGAAACTAGAAAACTTCAAAAAGATTGCGCTTGGTATTGTTTTCTTAACCCTATTATTAAGTTTACCACTATATCGAAGGGTTTTAGTTCTAAGTACCTTATGGCATAAAAAGCTCTAAAATTGTATGAAAGCTCTAATTAACTCAGAATGTAACAAGAGTTCAAAAGATATTACTGAAAGACTTGCATTTTGCAAATATGAAAGTTGATATTTTTGTTAAGAAGAAGATAAGTTTAAATATACATTTTGTTAAAAAATAACGTACTTTATTTGTGTAAAAGTAACGAAAATATATCAACAAAAATGAAAATATATTTAATATTATTTAATTTTTCGTTAAAAAATTCATACTTGATGATAGGTGTCTACACACTTCCAACATTTTTACTAAGCCTACTGAATAGTTGAAAGAATTGAACGGTTAAGGTCAAATAATACATAGGAAAACCACATTTATTGTTAATGATTCGAGAGCGTATTGATGGTACAAGAAAACTCTTTCGAAAAATATGGAATTTTTTTTCACAAACGGAGAGAATTGAAGAGATTTTAGATACATTATGTGTGTGACTCTCTCTCTACCTTACAAATCTTACATCAAACACATTATAAAATTCTCTGTACTTTCTACATCAGACAATGTTAGTATCTGTCCTGACACTATAGATATTTTTGCAGCTCCTTGTTGTCACTTAGCTCACAATGCTCACGGAGTGCCTTGGAATACTATTATACCTATGTTGAATATTTTAAAACTCAAAGGCCCATTTAAAGATTTAAGATCCATCAATAGTAAGAGAGTATTGAGTTATTATTGGCGATTCACTATCAAAGGCGAGAAGCTGAAGATGTAAGACATGAAAGGCATAGAGAGAGTGAGAGAGAGCTTTATAATATGTCTAATGTTAGATGATTCATTGAACTAGAAATTTCAGAAAATTTACAACCTGATTTGTATTGAAGAGGACAGAATGTAGAACAGAAGAGTTAGAGAGGACTAAACAATTTGAGACATGCCGTTAACCAACGTTATTATAAGGCTTATTATTATACTCGATGTTCAGTAACGTTGAGTGTACGAAGAACAGTGCTTACTTTTCACGGTGGAACTACCAGCTTGCGGCTGCTACACAATTCACTTGTTTGAAGACATACCGTAAGAAGGAAAAAATATTGTTGGCGATTTCGTATGTCCGTCTATATTCCTTATTTATCGATCTTTTTCAACATACAACTTTGATAGTATGATAAGACATTAAATAATGCCCTTTGAACATATTAAATTGCACTGACAGCAATGTATTCCTTTCCATTTAGATTTCAATACAATCACTACTAAGGTGACCAAACCCCCTCCTTTAGGGATAGGACAATCCTCCTTTTCAAACCTCCTCCTTCCTCGAAAAGTGTCCTCCTACTTGTCCTCTTTTTCACAATATTTTAAAACCAATCTGTTAATCTCTGTATTCAGAGATGATCCAAACTTATGTCCAATATGTCGAATACTTGTCTGAAACAAATATCACAGGAAATTACAGTTTTCAATGGTGTTTTTTGACTTAATCGTAAATAAAGTGAGCAAATATAGAAAATTATGTTGAGGTTTTATCGAAAGAAATGCTGATATTAAAATCGATGACAATGGTCTGTTTCAAGATGAAAGAAGACTGAATGCATATTTAAATTCTAATAAATTAAAACTGAAAAATCAACATATTGTGAAATTGATAAAAGATGGGTGAAAATACATAAACCATGTCAAAAATGAACTCATTCCATTTGAAAATTTAGTTATTCTTGTCAAATGTTTTACTTTGTGCCGCCATGGAACTAATATAACAGTTGAAAAAGTTATTTCAGTTGGTAATGATTTTTGGACAAGTGAGAAATCAAGATTGAATGTTGATATATTAGCTACAGTTCTTACCGTAAAATTCAGCATGAAGGATATTTTTTGCTCCGAAATTTCCAATATATTAGAAAATAATATGTCGAAAAAAAATTAATTCAATAGAAAAATACTCGTTAAATTAAATAATTAAAATCGTATTTTTGTTTGAATTTATAAAATGTTTCATACGTTTACGTTGTAATTTTTTCTTAAATTCTTGGTCCTCTTTTTGAATGTAAAAAAACTGGTCATCTTATCAAAAATATCTGCACGAGACTATAAATATTAACCCATTAGTGGTGTTGTCCTGTGAGCCACACACGTGTATAAAAGAAATTTACAACAAACTATGTTTATGTATATGTGCGAGTATGTATATGTGTATGTATATGTATAGTACATGCATATGTGTGTATGTATATGTACATGTGTGTATGTATATGTATAGGAGATGCATATGTGTGTATGTATATGTACATGTGTGTATGTATATGTATAGGATATGCATATGTGTGTATGTATATGTATAGTATATGTATATGTGTGTATGTATATGTGTGAATGTATATGTATTTGTATTTTGAAATCTTATTATCCTAATCTTCCCCATTGTATAATATTAGTTACTGAGTGTCTCATTACTGAATGTGTCATGTGAGCAATTTTTTTTTGTATTTTGTTCTGTATTTATACATCTATTCTTGTTTCTTTTTCCTTTTAATTCTCATTTGTGCCTGTATCATTCTACTTGAACTTCCTACCACTATTGATTGAGTACTGACTTATGTTTGAAAGCCTTGTGTTATACTTGTCGGCACACAAAAAGTGTACCTAGAGTCTGAAAAAAAAAACTTGGTTTTCTACTTTAACACATATTTATACTAATTTATTCGCGTTTAATATGCAAAGGTTTTTGTTCAGAAGTGAATATATATAAATATATGTTTTGTACCAGTGCATATTCTGAAGAAAAAATCTAGATTGAAACAAAAAGAACAAGCAACATAATAATTTGTCAGCTGATTTTTAAATTACTTTCTCACGCATTTATTAAAAACATATTATTAAACTGTTATGAATATGCAATAATTGATTGTTTCATTCTGTTGATTAAGATGTTGTTATTTTGTACTTTTCTATAAACATATTTATTATAAGTCGATTATATTATTTTAAAGTAAACAACAGCTATTATAATACAATGAAGTAATTATTCTAAATCGTATGAAAAGGAATTGTTGTTTGTATAAATTCCATATACAACTTTATATATAATAAATAGATAATGATGTGCTTGTTCTGGGATTAAAGTTCTCACAGAAAAGTGTTTCCTTTTGATTTTTCTTATTTATTTTAAAACCGAATGCATTTCTTTTGTTTTTAAAAAACTTGTTTGTATTAATATAAAATAAGCAACTCAAATCTCTCTACTCTAACTGTGTGAATTGCATTTTTATGTTAAATATTTTGATGAATGATTTTACATCATATAAAATTCCGTTGTTACAAAAAGAAAAAAAAATCAAAGCAGGCTATAAAATTTTTGATAATTTAAATCATTTCATAGACGATGTGTATGATTTATTTTATTTATTGATATACATATTTAAATCTTGCATTTGTAACTTTATTTGATACATTACCATAGATTGCCTAAGATTTGAGATGCGATGTACATGTGATTGGGACGTCAGTTGAAAAAAAAAGTTCTTGGAGTTCCAATTCAGTTTTAAAATATTCTTAAAAGCACACATTTTACCCAATTATTATGTAATTTTTATATAGATGAGAGTCGGGTATTATGGAATACCCTTGATACATTTCTAAAAATAACTTTACTAGTTCCTGATAAAAATCTTCAAAATCATCATGGATACCAGTGTTTCTTAAAGTGTGGGGCGCGCGAGCATATCGAAAATAAAAGATTAAAAAAAATTAATTTACTGTAATGAAGTAAGAAAATGCTTTCTGACATAATAAAAAAATACACATATACACTGATAGAATTTATTAGTATTACTTCATCAAACATAAAAGCTTTCATTTCGATACATTTATTAGCTATCTGATCCTATAAATAAATAAAAAAAAACATCGCATTTTGTTTGATTTGCTGTAATCCCACGATGAGAGATTTTTTACTGAGTTTTCTTTTTAAATCTGAAATACTATTTCAGAGAAAAGACAAAACCCAGACCCAGAGAAACATTCTAGGAAGATAAAAAATTCATATGTTTGACCTTCGAATTCACTGGTATGGTTAGTTCGTTCCTTTTTTATGTCTTTATTTTTCATTTAGGGAAGTTGTAAATAATGTGCCTATATACGAAAGAGTTATATGACATTTCGAAAAGCACTTTAAAGGATTATTTGGCCAATATTTATTTTTTATGAGTATTCTGAAACATATAAAGCATGATAAAAAACGTTTTATATAATTCCTTTTTAGAACTAACATTCATAGTTTTACATTGATTAAATATTTAACATTCTTTAAAAAAAATTCTTAAGTTCAATTTTGCATCGTCAGAGCTCGGGTGCCTCCCTTTGAGGAGGAAACTGGGCATCAAAATTACTTGCGGCAATTGGTATCGCCTATTATAAAGTGCCGCACTAAAATGTGATGCCAGCTCCTGCGGAATAAGCTAGGTCTGCAAAGGTAAAAAATACCAACATTTGAAATTACACGTTTTGCGCAGACGTCGGATAGTTTGCTCAGACTCACGCAGACGTTCGCGAGAATGCTAATTGTAACGGATATGATAGAGAACAACATAGACTAGACTATTTTTCTAATGACATTTAAACTTTTAGAAATGGATGATGGAAGAAATAAATCTTTAAATAAATATCATTTTACAATCTGTTCCAATTTAAAAAATTTTAGATACGAAAAATAACGATGGATAATTAATTTTAATTTAATTATAATTTTTTGTTTAAAATAATATTACTTAAAAGTAACAAAACAAAAATTTTAAAACTTTCTTGTGGTTTGAGGTTTATAAATTTAAAATCGATGTTAGCTTTAGTGACAAAGCACATTATTATTGTATATGGGGGGCGATAAAAATTATGATTGAAAATTGGGTCGCCAGTAGTGAAAGTTTGAGAAGCACTGATATATACTATAAACCAGCGATACTCAACCTGCGGCCCACTGAGCCTTCTTAGGAGGCCGGTCATGGCAACATAAAAATTCACATATTTAAGAACATTGTAGCCAAAAGCAAGGTTTATTTTCTATTTGGACCGCTTACGGTTAGTGATAACAGACAACAGTGGAGTAACGACCATTTTATGGGTGGAACTAATTTTTAACTATCTTTCATATCTTGCAAGCGAAAAACATCCGAAGAAAATATATCGTTTCAAGACGATTGGGAGGTTGACTATTTTGTAGTGAAAAACAAACATGGATCGGTAATTGTTTGATTTGTCTCGAAAGTGCTGCATTTAAAAAATACCAAAAAACAGGAATTATTAAATGATACTTTTCCTCAAAGTTCTCTTTCAAGAGGCAATAAATAGACTTTCTTGAATAATCTTTGCGACAACAACAAAGAGTGTTTTGTCAGCGGTAATATCACAGCAGTAACAAATACATCGTATGAAGTTTGTTATATTATTGGTAATCATATGAAACCGTTTGCAGACGCAGACATTGTGAAGGAGTACTTCTTAAGTGCTTCTAATTTAGTGTTAGTGACAAAAATTAAAAAAAAACAATAATTAAAAAAGCAAAACAGAAGAGTTACAAATTTTGAAAATTTTTCCTCATTTTAAATTTCAAATGTTATCTTAGTCTTAAAGCATTTCTTCCCTTCCCCTCATATATCCTCATGTTGCGGCCCGCGTGAAATAACTAACATATGTATGCGGCCCACGTGAAATAGCTGATATATGTATGAGGCCCAGCAGAAAAAAAGGTTGAGTACTCCTGCTATAAAGCGATCGTAAATAATTATCACTTGTCAAAAAGAATAATATTTATTTTGTCGTAAAAAAGCTTATTTTTTTTTTAAAAAAATGATAGCTAAAGGGTAATATAAAATAAAATAATCGAATAGGGGTTTAAACATTGGGTAACTAATTAAGATTTCATAAAAAAAAAGAATTAAGATTTCATACAGTTATTTTTAACTATAAAAACCTTATTTTTAAGAATACGTAAAAATTGTATCTGTTTTGAGTTTATTTACAAAAATAACAAATATAAAATTCTTTCCCTGCTCCAGTACATTGAAGGTGAGTCTACATAAAACAGCTAAAAGCATTTAACTTAAATTTCCCTTAGTTGATCTTCGGAGAATTTTCCGTTACAAAGATATATTCAGCGTATTTGTTCTCCGGTTCTTTAGTAGATGACATGAAGTTTTGTCGGGTCAAATAGAATACTATATTTTTACGTCGGGTATTGTGGAATATTAGGTATTCCATAATACCCGACACACCATCTGGGAAAATGAACATTCAAACTGAAGGACAAAACATGATCAGTTAAGAAATGTGACCACAGTATTACAAACTATAATTCTTTAAGGTACCCGACTACGTTCGGAACCATGATTATGCAAAAGCGTATAAATGGATAATATTTATGATATTTAGTGTCACTAAAATTAGAAAATGCATATAAAATAGTTTTAAGAATAGTATTACAATAAAAAATTATTTAAGTACAATATTTTTACAAAAAATGAACATAGAATGTGTGACCTATTTTCAAAATCTCCTTTTGTAAAAAATGCTTTATTATAATAATATTTTGCCTGTATATAGCTCAGACCTATGTACAGAGGCTCAACTAGAATTTTTTTAAATATATAACTAAGAAGTCTGTTTATCCATGTTTTACGACAACAGAGGGGACAAATTTTAAGAAAAAAAAATTTCGATAATTATTTCAATGGGTTGTAACTCTGAAAATAATGTGAAGTTTTCAAAAATCATATTTGAGCCACTGTACAGAGGTCTGCGCTATATACAGGCAAAATATTATTAAAATAGAAGCATTTTTCACAAAAGGAGAGCATTTTGAAAAACTTTATTCTAAGTTAAATTTTTGCTGAAACATTGTATTTTAAAAAATCTTTTTTGTCAAAATGTCTTTAAAACAATTTTATACATGTATTCTAATCTAAGTGACACTAAATATCATGAAAATTATCCATTTATGCGCTTTTTTTAAATAACGGTTCCGAACGGAGTCGGATACCTTAAATGTATATCATGCTTACTTCAATGTTCAAGTCAGATGTATACCAGTAAGTAAAAATGTTTGAAAACTTGCCTGAAAAAACTTATGAAAATCGTAAAACACATTTTGTTCAACGAGTCGTACGGCAACAACAGGTGGTCAATTCTCACTGCAATTTATCAAGAGTCTCTTCTACAGTTCAAGGTTTCCCCTCATATTAACAGCAACAAACAGAGCCAAAACCTCGGTATATTCCATGTTACCCGACTATACCATAATACCTAACTCTCATCAACTATTAATATTTGTTTTCGAGAGTACTTTTATGATATTTATAAAACACCATTTATATTCAAGAAACAAAATAGAAAATAGTTTAAAGACAAAAAAAAAATTATCTTATTGGAATTTTTTCATTGTCTTTTTAAGGGTTCCAAAATTTTATTTCATCAGTTCGGCTCCAATTCAAGATCGTACATCAGTAAATTAAATGATATTTCATTTACTCTCAAAATGAACAAACAGTTCGTAAATGTATACAACAATTGGAAAAGAATATTAAAATACATTTTACAGTATCGCTTACTTAAATATATTACTAAAATCTTTTTTCATCGATAGATATTTTTTCATTTATTTATTAATACCCAACTAAAGCTTGTAAAATAGAATTTAAAAAAATAAAAGAGTAGGATTATCGGATGTACCAGTAAAATTCTTAAGTTGATAAAAGGCTATTGAATAAAAGTTCAAATATTACAATATAAATGAAATATTCTTGACAAAAAGTTCTAAAAAGAAAGATTTTAAAAAAAGATAATAAGTTGTCGTAAGGAGAAGGAGCCAAAGTAATACGACTACTTTTAAGATGTTCTGAATTACCCCAAAAACATAATAACACTTATTACATACACTATATTTCCGTCAGTCTCTAAGATTTCTGGAAATTTAAAGAAATTAGAAACAAAACCGGTTGCTTGGTTGAAACGAAGGTAAATATATTTTTTCAATAAGACAGATTTTATATTAAGTATACCATGATTTTAAAAAAGCGCATAAATGGATAATTTTCATGATATTTAGTGTCACCCAGATTAGAATACATGCATAAAATTGTTTTAAGGACATTTTGACAAAAAAAATTATTTAAATACAATATTTTGGCAAAAAATTAACTTAGAATAATCTTTTTTCCAAATGTTCTCCTTCTGTGAAAAATGCTTCTATTATAATAATATTTTGCCTGTATAGAGCTCAGACCTCTCTACAGTGAAAAGAGATTATTCTAAGTTAATTTTTTACCAAAATATTGTATTTAAATAATTTTTTGTAAAAATGTCCTTAAAACAATTTTTATGCATGTATTCTAATCTGAGTGACACTAAATATCATGAAAATTATCTATTTATGTGCTTTTTTAAAATCACGGTTCCGAACGTAGTCTTAACTTAAAATAGCAATTAAATTTTATTAGTTACATATATATATTAATATGAAAATAGACTATTACTCAAAAACTTGTGATATGTGTTAACTATAATTTTGGAAAAAAAAAACTTTGCTACGATTTTTTATAATATTATATCTGGAGTAAGATATATTGTATTACTGAAGAATAAGTACAAGGAATGCTCTGAAAGCAAAAACAGGTACTTAAAGTAGTTACTTTAGTTCATAGCCTCGCCTACTTTATTAAAATAATACGCTTGATAACAAATTAGATTTTAAAAATAATAATACTAACGAGAAAATGGAAGGTCGTAGGAGCAACAAAAAACTATAAAAGCTATTTATCAACTCATTTTCTCTGTAATTCTTGAAAATTAAATAACGATATTAAAATTCAAATTAAAATAAAAAAAACACTTAAAGTTCAATTCGTAAAATTCCAACACAAGACTAACCATTCTAATTGTTTATTTTGAAAAACGCCATTGTGTTTGAAATATTACCTAGATGCAAATCGAAAGAAAAAAAAATATTCTCAGTAAATATCTGAATGAAACTTTTATCCGACAAAGTAATAAAAGCAAACAGTTTTGTTTTCAACTTTTTTCGAAGGTCGGTCTTATCTGTTCTAAAACGTTCTTGTTCTACCAGAACATAAATTTTCCCACCACAATTGCGAAGACAGAAGCGAGTGAAAACAAATTCGGGAGAGAAAAAAAATCCAATTCGGTTCCAAGGCGTGGTCCCTCGTAAATGACCGAAGAGTGGTCCATTTAAATTCTTCCCTAATCGAAGGTTTTGGGGAAAACCCCTCTCCGAAGACGATCCTAAGTGCGTTCTAAATAAACTAGATCGTTCGGGATTATTCAAGGTTGTTACAAGTGTTACGAATTAGAACACGTTGTTTTCCGGTTGTAGATAAAATTGTTCCAAGAAAGATAGAATTCCAGAGAATTCATTAAAATTTCCTTACCTGTAATGAATTAAAAGTACAAAAATAAATTATATTTGATTTTTCAGGCTTAGGTTAAATATGTAGGGAAGTGTATAAGTAGACAAGATATTCTTTTTAATTATTGACAGAGAAATAAAGCAAAACTAAGTGATAAAAGAAGATTAACATTTTAGAAAAGCGTACAGTACCTCATACAGATTTGTTCTAACTCCATTAGAAATACCTGAATTTTAAAAAAAGGTATTAAAAATACTTATTGCTCTAGAAATGTTTAAATTTTTCCGAAAACTTAATCATTAGAAATTATTACATTATAATAGTGTTCTTGAATTTCTTTTTATACAAATGGAATGAAATAATAAAATAAAAGAAAAAAATTAAGGTTGAAGAAAAGCGATAAAAATTAGATAAGCCCATGACTTAATCAGCTAAATATTAACTAAAAATATTTGTTTAAAATATGCATGTATTGTGCTTTTAGTAACAAATATTAATAAGAAAACCCTACTACATATATTCTTTATTCAAATCTCGTATTATCTGACATAAAATGCCAAATTGGGTTTGTCAACCTTTTATGGAACATAAAAATATTTTAAAACAATTACTAAAAGCACGTCCAATACGTGGGATTTTTTGAACGAAATGATGAGAGATAATACTGACTCATAAAACTTTTCATACTTCATGAAAGTCTGAAAAATCATCAATAATAGATTTAAAATATCCTATTGAATGCTTTTTTTTTAATATATCCAAAAGAACTGACAACATAACAAGTTCACATTCTATTATCATAACTTTTTTAATCTACCAATAAAATTTTTTTAAAAAAACAACTAAATTTTAGATTATTATTCTTATAAACACAATAACATAATTCATTTGAGAATAAATTAAGCAATTAAAATCATAATAAAAAAAAAGTAGATATAATGTTTTCAAAGACAGGTAATTGACTCAAAATAGGCTCGAAAAATAACTTTTAAATGTGGCTTTTAATCTCTTTTATGGTACGGGAAGAAGGAAAGGATTTATTTTCTGTATTTTCCAAATGCTTTTTTGCAATCAGTTAGTTAAGACCCTAAATGAGAAAATCTGTTAAAATCATTTTTACACTGACGTTGAAAGAGAAGAAGTCATTCAACTCAAAATCTTTCCAGTAAATGCCTTCTTTTCCCAAACAAAAAAAAAATTCTTAAATTTATATAAGGAATGACTTATAAATTCTTAAAATGGAGATAAAATTGAAAAAACTTGTTTGTAATAGCAGCAGTACTCCGTCAGGAATTCTAAATTTTTAAATGCAAACTATCTATGGATACTAGTGAAATGTCGAATTTTTTTCCTTCAAATTATAGATGAGAAAGGAAAATTTTGAACTGAACAAAGATTTGAAATTGTTATATATATTTAAATGTAATTTATTTTAACACACTTAACTTTTCCTAAAGAATTATAGTTAATTTAAAAATGAAACTCTACTTAAACAATTTTTGTCTTTAGCAGAAAGAAAAGTATTGAATGACCTTAAAAAAATAAACTTTCTCTCCCTTTTACTGGTATAATTTGATTAAGTAAAAAATACAGAATACAGTGCATTTTTAGAAAGAATAAATAAAAAGGGGCTTGCGTTTGAAGAGCAAGGTTTGTTACCATTTTACGTATATTTTTTCTTCATAAACTTCAACATGGTCCACATCAGTCATCATTGGGGATTGCAATATCGGACCAAAAGTTCAATACCAATATTCGGTATATTCGAGATACCGGTGTTAATACAGATAGTAGAAATTTTAGAAAAAGAAAGAAAATAAAGGTGTTTCTTTGTTTTATTTGCCAGTTTTATTAGAGAGTGTAAATATCAAAAAATTATTTGTAACTTATAAATTATAACAGTATATAAAGAATCACAAAAAAAATAAAGGAACATCTTATTTTTTTAAATCACAAAAAAAGTATAAATATCACTATTCAGTCAGTGGAAAATTACAAATTTTTGAAATGTGATCTTAAAAAACATAATGCATCAGTTGTCCTGTATGATATGCCACTTAAAAAAGAATATCGAAATATTACGCACTTTCATCGAAACTACAACCTTCTTTTCACAGATGCAAATATCAGACTACGAATCCTGCGTGTGTGCAGATGTAATAGGATAGTTTTGGCCTGCCTCCTTGGATGCCTCCACTTCTCTTGATTGTACGATGTAATTTTATATTCACAGTCCAATTTTTTTCGCCCGTTAGGGTGACATAAAAACAAGAAAGGTATTCTATTTTACTATTTGTGATCTCTGATCATATGATGGAGTCAATTTTAAAAAATTCTTGTAATATTTAAACTTGTGAATACCGGTATTATAAAATTGTACAAATGGATTAAAATACCAGTATTCGGTATCCTGGTATTGCAATTCCTAGTCATCATTTTTTGTCATTCGTTATTTTAAAGGTACAGCGTATAGAGTTCTTAAAACTCGGCACACGATAACCCAGCAGTCCAGATATAACGGAGCCACTCAGACTCCTGGAGGTCGAGCAAGACGTTATGTTTTATGGAGGAATTATTGCTGCTGCCACAATCAATGCAAAAATGCCGGAAAATGATGGAAGCGTTAACATAAAGGGCACCAAACAAATTCCTAATAGGGATTGCAATACCGGACCAAAGATCCTATACCGGTATTCGGTATTTTTTAGATCTTAATGCCGGTTTTAATATCAATAATGAATTTAAAAACACGGGTGTTTTTTGTTTTGTTTTATTTGCCAGTTGCCAGTGTAAATATCAAAAATGATTTGTAACTTATAAATTATAACAGTATATAAAGAATCACAAAAAAGATAAGGAACATCTTATTCACACTGTGCCACCATATTCTTTTCATCATATGAATAATGAAATCAAATCGAAGTATTATCGAATGATTTTTTGTGTTCTTTAAAGTTATTCTTATTCATTATTATGGGTTATTATTTATGAGTATATATATAATGAATCTGAAAAATATTTTGAACTCTAAAATATGATATGGACACATACAGTGTGAATAACAAACTCAACAATTTAAAATACATCGAAATATTATACACTTTGTTCACAACCTTGTTTTCACATATACGAATATTACACTATGAATCCTGCGCTTGTGCAATACCACTCTGAGCTGTAATAGGATAGTTTTGGCCCACCCCTTGGATGATTCTCATATTTTATCACTTCTCTTGATTGTACAGTGCTACTTTATATCCCCAATCTAATTAATTTTGTCGGTTATGGAGACACACAAATAAAAACGTATACTATTTTGCTATGTTAGCAATCCTTGAACATATAATGGAGACAATTTTAAATGAGAGAGAGAGAGAGAAAGATTTCTAGTAAAAATCGGTATTTAAACTTTTGAATACCGTACAAAAAACTTGTGAATACCGTACAAAATTGTACAAATGGCTCAAAATACCGGTATTCAGTATACCGGTATTGCAATCCCTAATCACATAGCGAAGGACTAAAGTCTGTCGAAATCACCCTCCAGTACTTTTAACGAGGTGAATCGGTAATGAACTTACCATTTCTTTGTCATTTTCGTGATGAAGCAGCAAAACACAAAGTGCATTACGCATTTCTTTTTTTTTTCTTCTTTTTTCTTTGAAAAAAAGTAGTCATTTTTTCAAAGTCGGCTTCTAATTTTCGTTATAATCAGCTTTATGCCTTCATAAAGTATTTTTCTGAGGTGTATCTGATAAGGTAAATTACTAGAATTGGTTCCCTAAACTAGGTTTTGATGGTTTTTCAAACCTGTTTCAACCAAAATTTCTGTTAAATGAATTAATAAACATTGAAATAAGTTTTAAATTATTATATTCCTTAGAAGAAAGAATTCAGGAAATAAAACAAGTAGAATTAATAACTTTTCTGCTGCATTCGCAAAATCCGCAAAACATTTCTAGTTCAGTGAAGAAATCTAGAGAGAGTGTACTTTCTTTAGTTTAAAAACCGAAATTATTAAGTTATCTGGAAAGATATTGTCTATAATATTTCCAAATTCTTATGTGAAAACCGATTCTAATTAGGAGTAAATCAAGTAAAATTTGAATTTTAAATGTAATATTAATCTTCTAGGAATTATACTTTCCTTCTCAATTCTAGAATTGTGTTTCGATACTAAAGTTATAATGTACATTCAAAGTAGCAAAAAATAATCAAGGTTTTACTGTATGCTACGAATTTTGTGTAAAATAATGTAAATAATTTGTATTTGGACGTGTAATGCCTTTATCTTACCATAAGTTAGACTTAATTTACGTTAAAGTTGTAATATTCACAAGCAACGCTTCCCTTTACGTTATAATGGTGATTCAATGGGAACTTCGCGAATTCTTGGCGATAGAGCCAAGTTAACGTCATTTTTTGCGACCAAGGTGAATTTGGCGATCATTTTGGCGACTTGGCGATCATGTTGGCGAGTTCAGGACCCGCTGGATTCTTCTAGAAATTAGTAGAGAAATCCACTGATTTCAAGATATATGACGCAAGCGGGTCTTTCTCGAATTATCCGCGGGGGATATAAATATAGAGAGATGCTCGCCTAAAGTCAGTCAGTCTGGTTTTGACTAGTGATCAGTTAGTATTGCTCTGATTGTTGAAGCAATTAGTGATTACATCGCATGTTGAACGAGCGATTTTTTGTGAATAATCTTTTATATACGCGTATTTTAGACACCGATAATTGTGTCTGAGCGCTGCTGAAGGTGTGAAGATCTTCTGAGATATATTCTGGGAATATTGCTGCTGATTCCAGTATTTCAAGGATTGAATTTTCGACAATAAATTTTCATCGCTCTTAAAGAACTGTCTTGTTCTTTTCTACAGATTTGCATAAAAACCTCGAGCCCTGGATCAATGTAACGTGTATTATATTTTTTCTTCTATGTATACGTCTAAAAATATTTTTTTAACTTTCTTTAAAATCTGAAAATCCGCAAATGAGAAATTAAAATAAACATAGGAAAAGAGATATTTTAAAATCGGAGGGGAAAAATTTGAATCTCTTCACTCTATTGCATATATATATATATATATATAAAGTGTATGCGTGCGTATAATGATTCCCTATTTCACAATTTACTTTAGTTCATTATGGTCCTGAACTTACTAAGATATTGCTTGATACTTGATCCGTTTTATTTTACCCGTCTAAATAGAAATATACTATCTTAACTGCTACTTTAGTACTTTAAAAAATGTGGCACACATAATTGAATTTTGTGGTGAGATGACGTAATGTTGCATCAGCCATCGGTACTGACCAACTAGCTTACTAACATTAGGAAATCACGCCAGTGAAGAACATTCTAGAAACTTTGGTGATATGGGTATAAGAGCTGTGATCCTTTGGAATGAAGAAAACGCGTTTGTCCATCTTAAACTTTGCTGCTTTTATACATAAGTGTTTGGATTTGCTTGTGTAATGTGTCGTCTAGAATCATCATATATAAATTAATACTTATAATCTGCATGCCAAGAAGTAATTCCCCCAAAGCTAAATTTCGGCAAATCCAAAGTGTTTATACAGGATAAGGCAAACAAAAAGAGGCTGGAACGAATGGAGTCGATTGAACATGAATGTGATGCGCACACCAAGCTACTTACTGAGATTATAATGAATGGCTTGGACATGGGTTTGTTTTCCTTATTTCTGATGTATAAGGGTTCACCTGAGAATGACAGGTTCTGGGCAGGGGTGTACCCGCGTAACTTCCACCATTATCCATTTTTTTTTTTATCAGAAAGTTGGTTTGCAGTGTCTGCATGCTACATTATTGGTCCCATTTTCTTTCATCAGAAGGTAAATTCGGAGCGTTACATGTCCAACATTTTGAATATATTTGTGGCAGCATTATCTGAGAAGGAAAAGATCTACAGATAGTTTCAACAGGATGGTGCAACTGCCCATACATCCTACCGAACCATGAATCAGATTTACACAACCTTCACTCCTGACAGAGTTGTTAGCAGACGTTAGTGGGGTCTCGGCCCTAGCTGGCCACCCAAGTCACCTGATCTGCCAGTGTGCGATTACTTTTGTGGAAAACCCTCAAATCTAATGTATCAAAATAACCCTCATAGTCTTCAAGAACTGCAGCAGAATATTTCTGCAATTCCAACAGTCCAGCTTCGATTTGTTTGCTGACCAGGGTAAAATAAATGATTGGTGGTCCTTTTCAACAATTGTTATAAGCAGGTTAACAAAATATTTCCTTCCTTTTGCCGTGTTTCTTTGTAATCTGGAACTCTGTTCTCCGGGCCACTTTTATTTGTCCCAACCATGTATCAATATATATGTCGCAGGAAAATGATGAAATTAGGAATCTCATCAAATCCCTAAGGGAGATGATCACTTGACGGTAGATGTTAAAATCACGTCTCTTCAAGGACATTTTTAATGCATTTTTATTATGCTTAATGTTATTGGTTTGATAAAATGTTTTCTTCTCAGCCACATACTAATTCTATTAATTTATCTACTCTAACATAGAAGTTCTATCAGTGAACTTGTTAGGTAATTTCTTCAAATTTAGAAAGACATTAAGTTTAATTTTTACACGTTTTTTGCTTCCCAAGTTTTTAAACTTTTTAATATTCTTTCTAAATACAATATATTGTTGTTGTTGTTTTTAAATTTTTTTATAAACAACTTTACCTCTAAGTGTTATTCTTCACTGACTTTGGTTGCTGATAGATAGGATGCTATACTATTTTTATGTGTGTTTTGGTCGTTAATGATTACATTTGTTTAAGCATTAATTTTAGCATTTTTAGCTTTTAAATTTTTGCAAGTATATAACTGTTTGTAATACTTTTGGCTGTATTCTACTTTTTACTTATACAATCTTGCTATATTCTTACATGTTGGTTAACAATAAATTAGCACACGTATGCTATTTACTTATAAATACCGCTTAAATATTTGTATGGGCTGCTAGTCTAAATGCCTGATTATCGAAATCATAGCTTATTGTATTAAGAAATAAATGCATACAATAATGATTTATATGGACTTTATTGAATAGCATATATATATTTATCAGAAGAACAAGGTTATTCCTAATTTCCTCCATTTTTCGAAGTGCTGCAGTGAAAAAACTAAGAGGAATGCAGCAAAAAAGAACATTCGAAAGAATACGAAAACAATTCGTTTTATTTACATACCTTACAGGAGTTTTATGTGTGAAATCATGGTTAAATGTCATTCCTCAATACGATAGTCTAGTTTCTGCCATACCCTTACAAGATCGTGCTCTCAACGTTATTGACAGCACACAGTTATCCTTCCTTGTAGTTCAGCTACATCACGCGGCAGAGGAAGTCCAAACTAAGGTTTATTTCCCGGGTTCCCGGGAAATCATGTGATTTCTATACTTTTTCTATTCCTGGGAATTATGCTTCATTCCCGGGATTTCCTGGGAATCTCCAGGACCAACACACGCTGGAATAGTTTGTTGGCAATGCTGCTTGAAAGTTTTAAGAATTAAAGTCAGCAGTTTTAAGAGCATTAATTGACATTAAAGAAGACCAAAGGATGACCGTTTTAGAGTTTGAAACTGTGACTACATTTGTAGCAGGCTTAAAGCCATTAAAAATTGGCTCAGAAAAGTTATGCAGTCGAAATGGAACTTTGTTAACTGCAGAATCTTTATTTTCTTTCGTTATTGGAGAATTAAACAAATAAAAATCAGAATCTGCGAAAAATATGAAATATTCTCTAATTCATACGAACGTTAATTTAATAGAATTAATGCAATGCTTGAATTTTTTTTTTGGGAGAAAATACGAAGCAGTTGCAGTTACTGTCGAAATTTTGCGATTACCCAATAAAATTTGTTTGGTTAGACAAGCCCAAATGATAGGACAAGGCTTTTCTGCGAAGAGGAATCAATATCCAAGTCTTCACACTCAGAAGAAGACAGCATGAAAATTTGGAAAGAAAAACCTCTGACGTTGAAAGAAAAATTGGAGAAAGCAATTTACTCTAAAGCAAAAGTTTTATATTGTTCAACCAAGAAAAGTATACTAGTTTCAACAAAATCATGAAAGAAGAAATGCAATTATTCGATTCGACTGAAAATCCCCCACCAAATATTATAAAACTATGTGAGGCCATAAAAACAATTCCTCCAACGTCAGTTGAAGCCGAGAGAGCATTTTCTGCTGCCGGATTGTTTGTCACAAAGCTTAGAACTAGGCTGAGTGATAAAAGTATAAAATTTCTAATACTCCTATTTAAAAATGAATAATCCATTTATTATATATTTTTTGTACTTTTTAACTCATTATATAAAAAAGTATTAATTTTGGAATTTATATGTATCCTTATTTTATATAATTACTATTGATTTTATTTAAAAAAAATTGTTTTTAAATTTTTTTGGAAATTTTGATGTATTTTCGGGAATCCCGGGAGCGACAAATACATTCCCATGATTTCACGGACATTCCCGGGAATGGAAAACCCCGGGAAATCAGAAACCCTAGTCCAAACCTTGGTGTTAGGTAAAAGGCGAAATTTTTGGATTATTCGGAAATGATAACAAATACTGTAAATAAAAATAATAGTACCATGCTGAGTAGTGTGTGGCAGGACCTGGACAATAGCATTGAAGTATGCCACGTAACCAAGGTTTCGCACATAGAACACTTTTAAATTATCAAAATAAAACTTGAAGTGTGTTTCTTTATCCTTTCAAGTGTTCTTTTTTTTTGCTGCATTAATCTTAGTTTTCTTTAAGTAACGAAATCCTTTGCAGTAGAGTTATCCGTTCTTTGTTTTGTTCTTTACTTTGAAAGAACTCGTAGGGGAAAAAATATAAAAACTTAGGGAGAAAAAAAATATAAAAATATACCATAGGGGAAATAAATATTTTTCATTTTTAAAAAAGTAGTAAGTATTTCAAAATTTAAATCTTGAATTTTAAGAGTGTAATACTATATAATCATTTAATACAAAAAAGTTTCTTCTAACAAACAAGGAATTTACTTTAAATTTCAAATGATTTTGACCGAAAAATGTTGTATAACTGTAAAGAAATAAAAGATCATTTCTAAATGGGAACGATATACAAGATATCGAATATCAAACATAAACAAGTTTTTAAAAAGAATCAAAGAAAAAGGTTAAAAATGCGGATAACGTGAGAAAGTTCTTTTATTGGTGCGAATTGTTTTTTCTTTTGTAAGCTGCTACATCCTGCATCTGCTGTCTGATGGTGGGGGAAGGGGATCTAAATGTGGAAAATAACACATTTAATGTTTTTTGAGGTAATGCCTTTCGTAAAATAAAATTTCTAAGATTGCTGAATTTCTTAATACTTTTTTACACCAACAGACCATGTAGGCAATTAATGAACCCAAAAAAATCTTGACTGTATACATTTTTAAACTTCATCTATTTATTTTATTATTATTATTTTTTTATTTTAGAAATGATTTTTACTAAACAGAAAACTATTCTTCATTTAATGATTGAATCCGTCTCCTAAACAAAACTGTTAAACACAATAAAATAAATTATACTTTATCAAAAATATATTGTTCTATTACTTTCAACATTTTTTTTTCTGACAGTGCAGTAATTTCGTTGTTTTACTTTCATATATTTCTTAGTTCTAAAGTAAAACAGGAGAAAATTTCTTTTTACCGTTGTGGAATGAAACTATTCTAATAAAAAAATTAGTTTACAGCTAAGCGCACGAAACATTTCATCGAAGAACAAAGATTGAAGTAATTTAGATTTATTTAATAATCAAATAAAGTAGATGAAGATAAAAGAATATAAACGATTAAATAGTCAAATGAAATCTTATATTCAAATAATAGTTTTTATTTAAAGATGTTTTACTTTTTCTCGAAAGCTGAAACTATCAAATGCGCAAAACGGAAACTATGTTGTGACAAAATAAAAAAAAAAGAATGTGTATTACATTTTGTTTAAATAATAAATTTCCGAGATATGCTTAAATTGGATTCAAGCATCATTAGTTTTACTTAAAATATTTTACAAAGAAATATAAATAATGGAATTCGTATGTTGTTTATTTATGCCCTATTTTGAAACTGATCGAGGACTATACATACGTATATTCAAAGGGGAAAGGTGTCTTAAAAGCCTTGTGATGTTACACTGCTGTTTGTAAGCAATGCAACACCATGAAGGAATCATCAGAATTAAATGAAATTTGCATCAAATATCAATTATAGGATGTTACGTAAAATAGTAAGTTTCAGAGCCACTGCGCATGCGTGGCGTGCGCTCGCCCTCTGATTTGATGCTGAAAGCGTATAAATAGAGGACTGTAGCGGGAATTTATAAAAATAGTTAATGCAGTGTTTCTCAAATTGTGGGGCGCACCCTCACCCAATTGGGGGCGAGATAACTCTGCGAGGGGGGCGCGAGCATATTGAAAAGTTGAAAACCAAAGGTCATTTAAAAAATTATTAATTTACTGAAAGTATATATAAAAAAAAAGAAAATACTTTTCTGATATAATAAAATATAGAATACACATTTACAGTGATAAACACTTATAAACTTATAAACACTTATAAATGTATCAGTACTGTATAATATATATTTTATTAATTTAACAATACTAAGTTAAGAACAGGTTTGATAATTATCGATGATTTCTGGGCTTGTGTATTAACACTTATCTTGATAATTTATACGGTTTATAAATAATTCCTTAACTGCCGATTAAAAGTTACGTGATTCGCTCCCCAGTGCCACCGTTTACCATGTAGACAAGCATATTTTATGTTTTTTTGGAGGGAAAAGAATTAAATAAGCAAATCTTCTGAAATAAGTAAATCCTTCGCAAACACTGTCAAGGTCCTTTTACTGAATTCCTAGCCATTGTGAAATAATTTTATGGATAGCACTGCACAAAAAAGTTCGTACTTCGGAAAGACATATATATACGTCCGGAAAATTAATGCTTTGGCTGAGCGAGACGCTTATATACGTCCGTGGCACATAAGAGGTTTAATCGTAATGTAGCTTTAGTGTCCAAGTATAGTACTATCGAATTCAATACATTGTTATTGTATGAAGGGGTGCGCGATGAAAAATGATGATTGAATAATGGGTCGCGTATACTGAAAGTTTGAGAAGCACTGAGTTAAGGTATCCGACTACGTTCGGAACCGTGATTTTAGAAAAGCGCATAAATGGATAATTTTCATGATATTTAGTGTCACTTAGATTAGAATACATTATAAAATTGTTTTAACGACATTTTGACAAAAAAATTATTTAAATACAATATTTCGGCAAAAAATTAACTTAGAATAATCTTTCTTCGAAATGTTCTCCTTTTGTGAAAAAAGCTTCTATTATAATAAAATTTTGCCTGTATATAGCTCAGACCTCTGTACAGAGGCTCAACTATGATTTTTGAAAGATTCACATTATTTTCAGAGTTACAACCCATTGAAATAATTATCGGCGTTTTTTTCTTAAAATTTCTCCCTTCTGTTGTCGTAATACATGGATAAATCCACTTCTAAGTTATATATTTCAAAAATTCTAGTTGAGTTTCTGTACAGAAGTCTGAGCTATATACAGGCAAAATATTATTATAATAGAAGAATTTTTCACAAAAGGAGAATATTTTGAAAATTGTTTATTCTATGTTCATTTTTTTCAAAATATTGTAATTAAATAATTTTTTAATGGAATACTATTCTTAAAACAATTTTATATACATTTTCTAATCTAATTGACACTAAATATCATAAATATTATCCATTTATACACTTTTGCAAAATAACGGTTCCGCACGTAGTCGGATATCTTAATGACTATTTGTTAGTGGCGAATGTTTAGTGAGACCTAAGTATGTCTCCACGACGAAATGAGGAGAAATGCCAACAACTTATACGGAGTTTCAACGGGGGAGGATTATCGAACTTCAAGAAGGGGGATTTTCCTATCACGTAATAGGAGCTCGTGCGCAGTGGAACAGTTCCACAGTTATGCGAGTTTGGAAGCAGTTGGCTAACGAGCATCCGAACAACTCCAAAAACTGTCAATAGAGGCAGAAGGTGACATCAGCATGTGACGATCGACACCTGCTCTGATTGGCGGTGAATGACAGTACAGCTTCCTCCAGGCTGTTAGCAGCACATTGGTCTACAGCTACAGGTGTACTAATGTCGGCTTTGTCAATTCGTCTACGTCTGCTGCACCATGGATTGCGTGCAAGGGTGCCTTCATTTAGGATCCCCCTCACGGCAAACCACCGACGGCTACGTCTGCAATGGGTTCATGAGCACATACCTTGGCAAGCGTATTGCCTCCAATTTGTCTTTTCAGATGAATCACGCTTCAATTTGCAGGATCATGATGGTCGCATTCGTGTTAGACGCTATAATGGAGAACGCTGCCTTCCAGAGTGCGTTATCAAACGACATAGTGGCCTAACACCGGAGTTATGGTTTGTGGTGCGATTTCGTATCATGGACGATCCAATTTGCTTCGAATTGAGGGTAATCTAAATAGCAAAAAGGGCCGCCCCGGAAGTGTTTTGCAGCCCGAAGTCATTCCCTTCTTTCAAGGCATCCTTGCAGCTATCTTTCAGCAGGATAATGCATGTCCACATGTTGCAAAGACTGTCCGAGACTTCAGCCCAATACATGCAACTATTTCCTCGGCTTGTTGATTCGCCGGATATGTTACCTATTGAGCACGCGTGGTATTTGGTTGGTCGGCATCTCGCTCGTGATCCGCATCCTGCTGCTTTAAAAGACGAACTTTTGCTGTGCATACAAGCAATATGGAATTCCCCTTCTTCCACAAGCAGACATTAAAAAATCGTTTGACTCCACCAGTCGTAAAAAGCAGCACTTTTATCGCGGGTAACCCACCAAATCCCGTTTTGGACATTTAAATTTGTTTGTTTGGTTTGAAAATTTCGTCATTTATTTTAATACAAGTTGTTTGTGCATTAAATTGCATTTAATTCTGATTATTCGTTCATGATGTTGCATTTTTTTTACAAACAGCAGTTTATAATTAAACATCTTCACATAAATTTTGCTTGGGCTTTTTTCTTTTTTAAAAATTTCCCCTAAAAAAAATTTTCATAAAAAAAAATTTAATGATAAAATCTATAAAACATTGATTTAAAAATAAAATTTTTTCCCAAAAAGAAAGGGGGAAGGGGTTTCAGTTATCTTTTTAAAAAGTTTCAGAATTTAGTAAGTTCTTTCAAATTGTTTCTTTTTGAAAATGTCTGATAATTTTGAAATTGTAAATTATATTGATTTACAATTATCAAATTAAGTAATAACAATATTCTTTGATGAAATTGATTATAGTTTTTGCTTTATGATACATATATAGGTCTTAAAATGTTTTATATCTAGCCCACATGATACAACACCCGTTTCACCGATCTGGAGTTGCAAAAGAGATTGAAACACCACTTACCAAAATGAATTAATCATTTAGAATACATAATGTATAAACTTGTTTCTATTAGGAATCATAATTCACAATCTAAAATAGTTTTTGTAAATAATGAAAAAAAAAACATAAAAAGAAAATTATTTCTCTTATTGATAACATTTGTTTTATAAAGATATTTATTTTACGTAACATGTATTTCTTTTAATATGAAGACAAACGGTGACATTTTTGCAAAAAATTTTGACAAGATTAAACTCAATTCCAATATTAAGTTATGTCGTGCTCTGTATTGAAATTAGAATTTATCGCTACATCCAAGGCTTTGAGCTTGGCTAAATCCTTAAGAAAAGGTAATTTTCTTTCCGTAAAAGGTTCAATTTTTAAATTTTTGGGCCCCGGGAAAAAATTTAAGAAGTTGAATAAAGCTTTGGGGCAGGGTTAATTAGCAGGGTTAGCATGTGTTTTCTTTCTGAATTTGAACATATGGTAACTTACAGTAAAAATCTTCACATACCGAATTCTAGAAACGAAACGGCAGATTCTCCGACAAAAAAGTATCCCCTCCAACACTCTTTGAATTTATCGACTCAGGGTTTGTCCTCCGTATAAATAGTTTGTTCTTCTGTAGAATTTGTAGAGCGGTGCTCAGCGTCTTGGAATGCCTTAGTGGTTTGAAAGATTCCAGACGTTTTTGCTATTTGCTTCGTCACGATTCAGAAGGGGGTCATATCTGACTCGTGACTATTACGAGAGGAATCAATGCATAACCAAAAAAGTTAACAGTTTGTTAGTTAAAGGTGAGCTGTGGCATAGTTAATCTAATAGTATCTAGGAAATTTTGTCGCCATTTATATAGTAAGTGAAACGCAATAAATTCCATTTAATCCAGTTAGCCAATCAATTCATTAACACGAATCTGAGTTTACGTAGATTACAGAGAAAGTCCTCCAGGATTTATTAGAAATAAATTACTTTTTTCAACAGTATGTGCAATGTGTAAGAATATAATTTATGAACATTACAGCTTTATGGTTTGCATTTCTTTATAAGCAGAAGTACTTGGTTACGAATTCAACGAAAGAACAAAAATAAGAGCGATAATAGAAGAGGTGTATCGATGACAAATTCTTACTTCTTTTGAGAGTAGAAATCTAATGAATAAGATCTGATGCGAACTGTTTTATTACATAAGTAGTATAATAAACAAACTTATGAGATACACAAAAACAAGTGAACTAAATAAATAAAATAGTTAAACATTACAGATATTGTGCTTGATATATAAATGTAAACAAGACATGCTTTTAAAAATTGTGACATTGCACAATTTTCTTATTTTAGCCAATCTTAAAGATTATTTATAAGTAAATGCAAGATAAAAATGAAAAAAAAAACAGTATGAAAAGAAAAGACATACGACTAGTTTGAACTTTTTTCTCCCCTCAAGGATATCTACTATTTTTAGGAAAAGTTTATGTATGCAGAAAATTACATATTTCTTCATAATGTTTTAATTCTTATTGAAATGATCAGAAATGAACATGAGAAAATAATTTCTGTTGTCTAACATATTACTGAACAAGTTTGAGCAAATATATTTAGGTTTAATTTTAAATGAGAACGAAACCCTCGATAGTTTTTTTTAAATACTTATTTTGAGAATTTAATTTTTTTAAAAAATTGCGACTTAAAAAACTTTATTTTGTGTTTTTCCAAAAAATTAGAAAAAAAAAAAGAAACCCAAAATACCCGGGATACAAAAAATAATTGAGTAATTATAGGGCCCCCGCCTGATTCAAATTACGGGAAAAGTGTTTGAACAATTCTATTCAACGACTTTCCTTTGAAGCATTCCCAGTGTGCCATTCTGTCATTTATTGCAGTGTCATGTAATTAGAAATAAGTTAATACACATCGAATGCTCCTTTATTTTGGCTAATATTAATAAACTTGCTTTTCAATCAATATATTCATGTCACTCTGAATTTCTTATATATAGGCATTTTAACATAAGTGTAACCCAGATCTTCACAGATAAAAGTCCACTGCTGTTTTGTTCATCAAAAAAAAAGAAATTTTAGTTTTTATTTTTACTTTGAATTTTTATGAGCCTGATTTCAGCGGGAAACCCTGATTTTAAAAACCTTGATAATTTTTTATATATTTATTGGGGGTTTTAATTAAAAATACATATACCAGCTTAAACAATATTTTTAAAAAAATTTAAAAATTAAAATTTTGTAATTTAATTAAAAAATTTTTTTTTTAGTCAAAATTTTTTAAAAGTTTAAAATTAATTTTTTTCAGATTACCCAACCTTTTTTTTTAACTCAACCGGGGGTTTTTAAAAAATTTCCCTTTTTTTCAATTTCAACCCTTTAAACCAATTATGGGGTTTTTTAAAAATTTCCCTTTTTTTTGACCTTGAAAAAGAGGTTAGCTTTATTTTTAAAAAAACAAGCAAAATATTAATACAATAGAAGCATTTTTTTCAAAAGGAGAACATTTGGAAAAAAAGGTTATTCTAAGTTAATTTTTGCCAAAAAAATTGTATTTAAATAATTTTTTTTTCATAATGGTTTCCCAAAAAAATTTTATACATGTATTTTAATCTAATGACACTAAATATCAAAAAAATATTATCCATTTCCAAGCTTTTTTTAAAAACAAGGTTCCGAACGTGTCGGATTCCTTTAAAAGGGATTTGCCAAATTTTTTAATTTAAAATTTTAAAAAGGAGTCGAGGAAGAAAAGGGAAAAAGTTTCAAGACTTTAAATCAAATTGTCTTGAAGTTGATTTATTTCCTCAGTGGCTCCAGTTGCAGAAAGATTCTGACCTTCGATCTTTAACATAACTTGAAGGAACGTTGCTGACGAATGTGCATGCATAAACAAGGTAATACTTCAGAGTTAGAGTTGTCAAAAAACAGATTCTCGATATCTTTGGACATGTATCGATACTAGAAAGGCAATTTTTTAACGCTTGTACAATTTCAAAGCTCTATCAATAACGCTTATAAGCACAAGTCACGCAGCAGGTATAAGAACAGATATAACACACAAGAATATTAATAATGTAACAAGTATTTCAATGACAGGTATAAGCACACAGACATAACATATGGATAAAATGGTTGTTAGTGAGTTGAATATATTTTAGAAAAATAATAAATATATTGAATACCCCGTAAAATCCGGAGTATAACGCGTACTTTTAACACAAAAAATAAGATTGAAATTCATGGATGCATGTTATACGCTGAGTTTAAAAATGATAGCTTTAAAATTCAAAAAGAGAAGAGCATAAAAACAATTCACTTCTAGATTGAAATGCTGCTTACTTAAAATAAATAACATATCTGATGAACTTAAAGCAACATTTCTCAAACTGTGGGGCGCCCCCTAAGGGGTGTAATAAACCTACCCGGGGGGGGGGGGTGCGCGAGCATATTGAAAAGTCGAAAATAAAAGATTTAAAAAATTACAAATTTACCAAAACAAAATACATTCTGATGTAATACAAAATAAAATACACGTTTAGACTGATATAATATGCTTATAAATTTATCAGTACTTTACAATGTATTTGATAACTAATCTCTCAATACTAAGTTAAGAACAAGTTTAATAATTATTAGTGACTCCCATGGGCTTGCCATTTGCAATATTATACACAAAATTTTTAATACTTAATTTGATAACTCGTGCTGTTTATGATTAAAATCATATTCTAGCTTTAACGTCAAAGTACATTATAATTGTATTCAATACATTTTTATTGTATGAAGTGGGGCGAGGAAAATTATGATTGAAAATTAGGTCTCCAATATTGAAAGTTTAAGAAGCACTAAGCTGAATAATATCTAGATAAAAAAAAAGTTCTTAACACTCGCCACGTCCTGTTATACATATGTATACTAAATGTATAAATTCTCAGTTTTTATTTTACTTCTGTTTTCATTTCTATTTTTTTAGTTATATGATAATCCTATTTTGCAATATATAGGTATATCTCTCTTCATGATATTTTAATTGCTGTTAGGACCTCGTGGACAGATTGTCGTTGGTTTGAGTTCTCCAGGTCATAAAAGACCCGCTTGTGGAGGAGGCCGATGCACGTTAAATGTGCCGAAGCTAAATTTCCTGCCGTAGATTTGAAGTGGTAGTTAGGACAGGGAATGCCAGTTCAGGTATTGTCCTCGTCACTTGATCAAGATTCAAAATTAGGAGATCCATCACCAATAATCCCGAGTTGCTTTATAGTGGGACATTAACTCTCATTTATTCAGGGCATTCAACATGGCGTTGAATTATAGTAATTGATACAAAAAAAAGAGTTAGATAAATTACTTGTAATATTTTGTTTCGTTACTGTTGAACAGAAGTACTCAACCTTTTTTCCCCCGAGCCACATACACATGGTACTATTTCACAAGGGTCGCAACATGAGGATCAATTGAAAGAAATAAAAAGAAAATCTAAAATTCTAAATTATATTTTCTAAAATATTGTGAAAACTTCTTTGTAAAAGCTGTTTGCATTTTTGCTATCAAACTCCACAATTTCGTGGGGGTGCTCTCAAAAAACAGAACTTCTCTGCAATTCTTATAACGAAAGTTACTTAACTGCTTACTCAATTTTTCAGAAAAAGGGGAAAAACTCGCATGATATAAATAGCAATCTGGTTAATGCCTTAGTGTCCATAAGCAGAAGCCCTGATGCTTTACAAGCTTATTTCTTTATTGCTAAATATATCGAATAATGGATAAAAAAATATTTGCCCAGTGCATACGAAACTTATTGATAAAAAAAACAAAGGAAAGAAAAATGCTCGAAATGTTATGTCAAGCAGGTAGAGAAGCTTGCATAAAAGTCTACACGAGTTAAACAAAATGTCAGTTCCTCTTGAAAGCAAACCCCCGTGGTATGAAGAAAACCATCCTGATGCTGCTTTGCTTGGGACAGGCAGTACGCGAAATGAAACTACTCTTGTTAGGTTTTGCAGTGGACATACTCAATCTCAAAGGCATGTGGCGGGTCTTAAAGTTTATCCTTCTTGTCCGAATTGCAAGGACCCAAGCAGCTCCAGCCCGCGTCTTGGTTTGTATTGGTTGCCATAACAGCCAGCTGCTCTCAAGTCCTGCTACAGTTCTTCATTGTTTAAAAACGCACGGGCTTGATAGACTTGATCTAAATGTTTCTATCGTTCAAGTGGGATAAGAAACAACAGCAACATAAAAGTCTCGAAGACTCTAAAAATAATTTTGATTTACATGTCACTACGAAGCTCTGATATTTGTAAATAAATTAATATGAAAGTTTAAGTTATATATATAGTTAAATACGAGGGTTGGGGCATAAGTCATGGCAACTATTTTTTTCTTGTATATATGTGAATGGATCACAAGCGTATATGTGTCGTGTGGAAGTTCTGCAGGCATAGTGTGTATACAAAAGAACAGATGGCTCTGTGATAGCTGGTAGTAGCGCAGCGAAAGCTGTAAAATCAGTCAGTAGGTGAGTGTCGTGTGATGGAAGTAACCCGTGTTAAGCAGCGTTCTTACATCAAAACAACCGTTCTCTGAGGGAAAAATGCGATGGAATATCACAGTGAATTAGTGGAAGCCCTTGGAAGTAATGCTTTACCATACCGTACAGGAGCATGATGGGTGTACTGTGTTGTCATTCTTTTGCACCTTGAAGACCATATTGCCCTGTATATATACTACCGTAATAAATTAGTGTGTTACTATATTTCAGTGCTATTTATTGTCCCCACATGTTGTTAACACCTTGTCCTTTCGTTTGCATATGCCACATTTTCCAACCGAACTGTATCTTCAAGAAAAAAAGCAACTGCCATGACTCTTACCCCAACCCTCTTAAATACACTTAACAAAAAGAAGCTTAGATAACATCTCTGCTTATTGTTTTTTAATGCCTGCAAAACATTTTATTCCTGATGTAAGAATTTTGCAGTGATGATAAATTCGTGAATCAAAGGTTCTGGAAACTCTTTGGTACTTATGTGTATACTGTGTGTTGTCGCGCGCGTCAATAAAACCTACTTAGCGAGATCTGTGCCGGCGAAACGAAAAAAGTACCCTAAATATAAATAACTCTTATATAAATTATACTTATTTTATAACTAATGTGCTAAATGTTTCTTTGCTCTGTAAATATCTTTTATAAAGAAAATTGCATGAATATTTTGCAAATATTTCTCATCTTATATCTTTAGATATTCCTCTCTCATATGTATAATTGTGTTGTCGCTAATAAAGCCTGATAGGCGAGACCTGCGCCTGCGAAACGGAAAAGTTCCCTAAATATATATTACTATATAGAAATTATACTCATTTTATAACTAATGCTAAAAGCTTCTTTTCTCTGTAAATGACGTTTATAAAGAAAGTTACATGAATATTTTGCACAACTAAAAGTGAACCCTCTGAATACAGCCGTAAAATGGAATTTTAAAAATATCATATACAAAATTAGAGAAAATATAATTTTGTTACTTAAAACCGATTAACATTTTCACAGGCACTAGTATCCCATATGAAAATTTGTATCATGTTTGTTTTTTTATTCAAAGTTGTTTTCATTGGATATAAAACTGAAAATATTAACAAAAAGGGAGATATCGGACATATATACTAAGAAATTATTTTCCCACCTATACTTTTTAATAATTTTAATCGTAATTTAAATATTTAAAAAATTGAGCAAAGTCAATTGTTGTGATGTATTGTGATGTGTTGTGATGTAAATGTACAAACATTTTAGAATAAAAAAAGCATTACTGCGAAATAAAAAATGTATGTGTTGTAACTCAATAATGATTAAAAAATTTACTGTTGCACCTGTTTTTATGCGGTAGATAGGGCCCACATGAAAAAAATCGCACAAAAAATATTCAATTTCATAAATTCTTACATATAACAAACTAATTCGTGGAAATACTACAAAAAACTTTTTTTATGCGTTGGATAGGGACAGCATAAAAAGTCACATTTACAGAATATGCCAATTATTTACGAAATTTATGTAACAGTACTTCATAACAAAATAAATAATTAAATATTACACATGGAAACATTTTAAAAACATATAGTTTCTCATTGTATATACGGATGTCTTTAAAATGCACATACATAATTCATCGCTACTCATCGTAATCCAAAGTCCTATAATGAATAAGTTCAAAATCGCTTTCGTCACTTGAAGGTGCAATTTCAATTGATTTACTTTTTGGCAACATAAAGTAAGAGAAGTTTTGTGACGAAGGACGGGTTGTCACACACACACACAGTTGCTTGTAAATGTCACAATAACCAGATATACATGACTGAAGCCATTTTTGGAATTTCATACTCCTTTCTTAATTGATATCTGTTTTAAAAAATGCTTTTGTAAATTGTTGGAAAGTTGGATCTTTGCATATTTTTATCCACTCTCAAATAATCCGGTTCTTCCTCTCCGTCTTCATAATCTACCAGATTATTGATAATGTCACTGTCATTGGAAGTTTCGTCTTCAATCAAGTGCGGGCTTCTGGAGCGTTGAGAGAAAGCAACTGAATGTGCATTGTCGGAAGACTGCTTATAACAAATGATCAGAGCGTCTTGAAGTGTCTAGATTTCAGTGGCGTAACGTACACCCACGCATCACGGGGACAAGGACTCTAGGAGCCGACAGCCTGACTTACGCTAAATATATACGTATTTACCCGATTTATAAAATATTAAAGGCAAAACCTGACTTTCAGGGGGGGTCCTAACATTCTCCGTTACACCACTGGTAAATAGATAAAAAACATTATAGTGGAGCCAAAGCCATTGAAATTAATACACTGCATAAAAAATATCGCACATAAAAAATCGTACAAAAATAAAATCGCACAAAAAAAATCGCACAAAAAGGAAATCGTACAAAAATAAAATCGCACAAAAAGGACATCGCATAAAAAAAGACCGCACAAAAACAGGTATTTCTTGCGTATTTACTGTTTTGCGAAACTACAAGTAAAGTTGAAATTTGTGATTGCAAAAAACATCGCTTTTTTAAGCCAGTAAAAGCTGAGAAAAAAATAATCATAAAAATGTCGAAAGCTAATCTTATGACAACGTTTGTTTTGTTGCATTTCTGGTGGTGCCAATTTGAGATATTTGGGCATTTTAATTTACAATATGGCTTTCGTTTGATCCCTTACTACATTTTCATTGAACTTCTTAAACTGAAATCGCATAATTCATAAAGAGAAGTTCTAAACACTAATTAAGAATTGAATATTTCTTTTGCGATTACAGAACTGGAAGACAAGCTTGAAATTTTTCCTGGAATTATTGATAAGAAGTTGTCCCAAAATTTTGAAGATCCTGAATTTGGAATAACCAGAGAAGTTGCTTCGATTATTTATTGTAGCCAAAATAAGGATGCATTTTCGAGTGGAATGGACGAAATATCTTTGAAAAAATTCTCTCCCGTCATGCAACTAAACAATATTTTGGATCATCGGATCAAATTTCAACGCCTTCCTCCGAAACTACCCTGGTTAAAGGCACCAAATATACCTTTTATGATGACAATGGCAAGAGATTCATCATTGACAACTTCCTATTTTGCAGAGGAGGAAGAAGAATTGATCGATATTTTCAATTCAAATTCAACACTTGTGTCTAACTATCCAAATTTTAAAATAGATTCTTACAACGAAAAGTTTCATTTTGTACCCATTGCGACGGATGCATCATATGATAATCGTACAGATGAAGATGATGATAAACAAAAGTGGTTGCTTCTATTCCAAATACCATTCCTTTTCTTCCAACTGCACGGATGCATATAATCGCACAGATAAAGGCGATGTCAAAGAAAATGTTGTCGCTTCTACCTTAAATACCAATCCTTTTCTTCCAATTGCAGTGGATGCACATAATCGCACAGATGAAGGCGATGCTAATCTTCCAAATGCAACGGATGCACCATCTAAAAATTGTACAAATGAGGATGAAAATGAAGAACATGTTGTCTCTGCTTCCCCAAAGAAAAAACTTTTTAAAAAGATAAAGTCGTTTTTCAAGAAAGCTCGAAAGGATTGCAACAATTTCTTCTCATACAAAAGATTTAAATAAGTGTACGAGGCACATATGAAACACACGATAGAACTTTTATTCCTATTCATGTATTAAAAAGCATGTAGTGTTGTAAATGTCCTTAAATAAGCTCTAGCGTAAAACTATAAATTAAAATCTCAAGCGAAGACCTGGACTATTCGGGGTATTAAAATATCAAGCGAAGACCTGTACTATTCGTGGCATTAAAATGTCAAGCGAAGGCCTGGACTGTTCGTGGCATTAAAATGTCAAGCGAAGACCTGGACTATTCGTGGCATTAAAATGTCAAGCGAAGACCTGGACTATTCGTGGCTTTAAAATGTCAAGCGAAAACCTGGACTATTCGTGGCATTAAAATGTCAAGCGAAGGCCTGGACTATTTGTGGCTGTAAAATGTCAAGCGAAGGCTTTAACTTTATCCTTATATTGTATTTCTAGCGAAGTCCTGGGCTTTAATCCAATATTAATATGAAAATCAAAGGTCTGGACTATCGATTCATATTAATATGTTTAGCGCAGACCGGGATTATATAATTATATTAATATTCCTTGCGATGGCCTGGACTATTTATTCGCATAAACATGTCAAATAAAGGACTGGACTATTTTCTGACAATATCTCAAGAAAAGGCTTAGATCATTATGTCTTAACATGAACACATATCAAAAGAATGCTCTCGAATAATTGTATAATAACATCTTTAAGAAAGTGTGGAATATTTTCTATCGTTACCATCTAAGAAAACCTGTGGATTGCTGCATGAATTTAACATCTAAACATGATTTCAATATCATGACCTGATTTTAGCATGAGAAGAACCCACGTGCTGCATGACAATGACATCGTAGAAGAAGGTATAGACTGCTGCTTGATTGCAACATCATGAAAGAAGGTACAGACTGCTGCTTGATTCTAACTTCACGAAAGAAGGTATAGACTGTTGCTAGATTGTAACATCTTATTAGAAGGAACGGAATTGCTACTAGAACGTAACTGTCCGAAGATGATGTGAACTGCTACTTCTACGATGGATCCTCTGCTACTGTGATATCTCCCTTGTACCTGATTTCAACAATGTGTATGAGGCGAGCATACACAGAGGTTGAAGTCTCATTTAAAATTCAGGAAAAGCGGGGATTTTTCACATCGGGGATTCCTCGATTGTTAAAATATATATTCCAATAGGCTCTATTTTACACAAATAACAATAGAAATATTTTCCTACAATAGTGAAAATTATGTAATAGCCTTATTATATTTATGCTTTCAAAATAAAACTTTTCGGCCTTTCAGTACCTGCAATGTGCATTTTATTTTTGTAGTGTGTCTTATTGAGAAATCTCTAGTTTTTTTAAAATTAATTATAAACTTACTTTTAAGTAAGACGCTTACACAACACATATATTAGCCAATTCTGTTCTTACACGAGTTTCTTTTGCACGATTTGGTACTTTTGCGTTGACCGGCGCAAGTGATGAAGTCGCCGAAAATGATATAGCCGACGCTAAACGAATATTTCACCTAGTGCTTGCATTTCTCTACTTTCATATCACAAAATCAGGGGTATAATGTGTGATCTTTAGTTCGACAGGATTCTGAGCAAATAATTTCTCAGCGCAAATCGGAATATTTTTTACATGGAATATTTTTTTACTTCGATAAGGAGAACCAAAAGCTGAAAGCGGAGTGCGTGCATTTTTCTCTCTTCAGACAATTAAATCTGTCAAGCACTGAAATTCAATAAAATACATAATAGCTGTAAATTTATTTTTCAAGTTATCTTTCAGATTCGATGAAAATTATGATTGGATATTGGGTCGCAAATATTGGAAGTTTGAGAAGCACTGACTTAAAGGGCTGTACTTTAAGAAGTATGCGGTTTTTTTCAAATGCCTGGGATAATACCTCGTATGAATGATTACAACATAAGAGCATTACACACGTACATTTGAGTCTTCTTCGCAAAAAAGGGGATTCGAATTATATGACAAAAATACCTTAAAATTGAAAAAAAGGAGCTTGAAAGTATAGGGATGCTTTAAACGCCGGATGAGTAGAAGATTAACGAAAAGAAAATTCTTTACTTTTTGTGTACATACAAAGCGAATTTTAACAAAATTCGTTCTCTAAGAAACGCACAAAATGAGTAAATTTAGAAACGTTTTAACACGTTAAAAAATTATTTAAATTTTATTCTTTAAGGTTTATTTAGTAAACAGCATTCGTGTCAGTGTTCTCTCAGAACAAACGATAATGATAAACAATATAAATGTATACAGTAAAACCTGGCGAATAATGCGCACTTTTAACGCAAAAAATATGATCGAAATTTACAGGTGCGCGTTTACGCCGGGTATAAAAACGACACTCCAAAAATAAATAAAAAAAAGAGATGTGCGTAAAAAAAACTGAAATAATATTCTGATCTTTGTAGAAGTCTATTCAAAAGAAATGTCATACCTTATGAACTTAAAGGGTTGTTTTTCTGAAAGCACACACACACAACATAGTATTTTTTGAAAATCCTGGGGTTATATCTCGAATAAATGGCCTTAAAACATAATAGCTTTGCTAACGTACATTGCAGGTCCCTTCGTAAAAAAAGGGGTGCGCGTTATACGGAGAATATACCTTAAAATATAAAAATGCAACTTGAAAGTATAGGTGCGCGTTATATGCCTGATTTTACGGTATTTGTTTTACACAACGAAAGTTAAAAATGTTTTTGTTCAGCTTCATTATCAAAAAGTTGCTTCATCCTAACAGTGGATAAACGTAGCAAGGTGTTTTAGACGTGGGAGAAACCAAAAAAGAGGACTACTTTTGTGTGGAGAATTTTTCATACTCATGTAGCAAATAATTTAGGAATTGCTGTATATTATGGGAAAGTCCCAAATCCATTTTCCTTCTTAAAAACTTTTCAAATATTATCTTTAAGGGATAGATCCGGGCTTGCTCTTGACGGAGAATAGGGATACATTTATAATATTCCCACATTGTTACTAGCTTCCTCGAATGTGAAGTGTCTTGCAATTAACTTGCGAGAAAAGATATATTTTCCTTTGTAACAATTTCTGTGCTAATAGACATATATTTACTTCAGTAACATGAAAATAATTTGGAGCCTTTATCTTTCTAGTACACAAATTGAAATTTCCTATTCTATTTGCTGACTGGCATCTCCGCACTACCATAGCTTGCTGTCATACATCCACACATCATCACAAATTACACGTTAATTACAGGATGGATCATTTACGTCATTGTTGTTACTACACTTCAGGCCAACACTTTCATTTGAAACCTCATATAGGAATTTGTCTTTCTACAGTACTCTAGTGGAGCTCATTTGACACAATAAGGATATTAATATTGAATAAAGATGTATCTAAAATTGACCCTAGAACTATTATGGAGTAGTTGAGGTAATTTCCTGAATAAAAAATATTCGGAAACAAATCGTTCATATCACCTGATTGATATAACCTAACATTATTAAACCTTTAACATTATTCCCATCTCGTTTTTACGCTCAGTGTTTAATGTGTATATATATTTAAATTAACTAAAATAAATGAAACTGACGATTTGTTAATAGAACTTTTTTTGAAATATTTTATTTGTGGTATTGTAAGGAGGGCTGTTCTAATAAAAACTCTGCACTTTTGCTATGCTTTTTGATTTTCCCCTCGTTTTTTGTAAAAGAAGGAATTATCGACTTCACATACTATTGCCATGAAAACGAATAAGTATCCGTGCATTATCTCTGGTTTTACTGAACCAATGTTTTTTTTATGATAAACTGGCACACACTTAAGTTACACCTTCGCTATCACTGTATAATTTGCTTAGAGCACTTCTTCATACTTGTAGTTAATATTATTATTTGTGTTTTCTAGTTCTTATTAAAAAAAGGAACTAGAAAGACGTTTCACAACGTATTACTGTTTCTTTCCTTTAAGACTAGTTTCAGACCACTCCTTTCAGTTCAAAACCTCTCATGTATCATGTTGATAAACTTTCAAACAATTATATTCTCTTGTACACACAAATTGCTGTTCATAAATTTTGACTACCCAAATCGTTATAATAAGCGACTCTTACTTACCTTTGATATGTAAATAAATTAATTTTGAGAGAGATCGTAGATTTAAAGTATGAACCTTAAGAATGAATGCTTGATATCTACTAGAAAAGAATAATAAAACTTGCCGTAACGTATTCACTGTCATTTATATCATTACGACCTCTTGCAATTTGTCTATTTAAGATATAAAAATACACAAACGGGAAGTAATGTTTGAAATATGAAAATCGCCACTCTGCTACTTCAGCAGTGGAAAACAAGCTTTGATATGAAGTTACGTAATCGCTTAATAATACTTTTGAATAATGTTTAAACTATTATTACTACCATTACCACCTTTTCCAAAGCCATTGTTTGCTCAAGAAAATGGCATTAGATTGATAAGTTCCTCGACCATTTCGCAATCCCGAAATTAAATCATTACCCAGCAGATCCGTAAAATAAAGAAGGTTGGTTATCTTTCATTACAATACTTTCGAAACACAGTGACTGCCCCTTTTTCTTCAGAACGAAAACGGGCGATAAAATGCATATTTAACCACACCTTCAGCACCGAAAACGTGGGAATCGGTAAAGGTCAACGCATTTTGTAAACATCAACACGGGGGGTGGAGAAGTGAGAGTTTTATTTTTGTTTCTGCTCCATCAAACGTGGTGGAGGGGTGGCTCGAATCGTGGCCTAGTTCGCCTTTTGTGCATATGCAAATTACTGTATTTTTCAGCAGGATTAATGGAATTGCCACGGAGAGGGAGTAATGCTTTCTGCTTCTAATGCAGTCGATTTTGAGAAGATTGATATCATTATTGAAAGACAATTGCCTGTTAAGGCGAAGTAAGATTGAGCATGACTTATTGTAAGTGTGAAAAGTCTGGAGAGTTGTTGAGCGCGTTGTTTCGCAGTTTCCTGTCTATATGATTCTGAATTTTTCTTTATGGCATTTGAGATAATGTGAAAACATATTATTTTAGTAGAAAATGCGTCATCATAGAAATCACTATGCCTCTATAAAAATTTGATGTAAAAGTGAATTATAGATATTTTTGGCAATCACTGTTCAGTTATATCATTGAAAAATGGCGATAAAAATAAAAAATAGTGTGCTTGGAAAAAATTTAGTTTTTTTTAAATTCATAGGGGGAAAAAGGTTAGAAAAGCAATTCTATGCAATGACAAGGCGTTCAGTGACGAAATTTTATGGAGTGAAATATGTTCTATTAATAATATTTTAAGCATAAAAATTTATAAACAAAATTTAGCTCTCAAGAAAATATTTTAATTTATTTAAACTATTCTATATTTGAAATTATTTTACATTATAGTAATTATTATGAACCATATATTTTAGAATAATTAAAAGTATTCTACAATATATAATTGCTAACAGGAATTTAAATCATATTTTGGATAGATTTAACAGGAAACACTTTTTTATCTGTCTATTGTATCAACCAAATTGAATCTCATCATTATTCTTATCATGTTTTTGATTGAGATAGAGAGAGAAATAGTTAAAAAAAGCTTTAACGTAAATATCCAGAGTTTGAGTTTAAGCTATACAGTAAACAAAAAGAAAGTAAAACATCCGACAATTGTGAATAATTTTAAAAAAGTATAATTATTTCAATCAATAAGTTAATAATTCAGTTTCAGAGATAAAAATTAAAGTCACAGTCGTAAAAATACAGCCATAATTCAAAGCTCAAATTGTATTCAGTTTGACATTTTCTATGCCATCTAGGAGTCAATCAAAAGATATTGAAGAGTTAATTGCGTAATCAAAGGATAATGAATTTCTGTTCCTAATTTTTTATTTTGAAATGACGCCGAATTTTTATTTTAGAATATTAATACATGTATGTACACATAATAGACTTTAAAATAATATGGCAATTAATGCTCTTTTCTGTAATTTATTATACGTAACCTAAAATAAGGTAATGAAGGAGAGTACACAGTCTGTGCTTTACAAAATTCACATGCAGTTTAGTTTGTAAGATGAATTTCTAAAAATGCAAATATTAAAGAGATAACAAAAATATTAACTTTAGATTTCATTATTTTCTTTAGATTTCGTACTAACTTGAAATCTAATAGTGGTGCGTGTGTGTAAGTTTTCTTCTTAGTTTTCAAAATGTTCAATGAATGTAGGTTTTTAAAAATACAGTATTGACAATATACTTTTTTTGATTGAAAATTTTGTAATTTTTTTCTAAAAAATATTCTGTTCTTTTTAAATTGTATTGAGGAAACATGGAAAGGAATTCTAAAAACAAGAAAACATTGCAACTATGAAGTTTAAAATTATTTTAGAACTTTGAGGATTGATCACTTAATATGTATCTTCTAAATGATAAAGTTCTTTTCTTTGAGTCTAAGAAAAATTATATTTAATTCACAAAAACACATCGTGATGAATATTTACTGATAATTAAATAAACATACGCAGAGATGAAAAATATCCCTCTAAACATTGTAATTTTAACAAAACACGAAAGGATTAAATATTAAATAGCCGTATCGAACAACAATTAATTACGAATTTAATTTGCTGTTATTACTACCTCTAGGATATATATATTCGAAGAAGAAAACATCAAGAAAATTTATGTGCCCCGTAACACGTTTTACTTTTCAAAAATATTCATAACAAAATAAATCATTCGCATTTCTCAAATAACTAATTTTGAAAGAATGCTAAATGGTTATTACATATTCCATTTTGCGCCTCCGAGGCACAATTCATTTGCATTTCACACATCACCAATGAGATATGGATGATTTTTCACGTCATATCTCCACCGTAAACAATTCTTGATTTTTCCCTCTTCTGATTGAGTTAATTCCAATGAAGCAGCGAAAAAAAAATTGCATCTCCGCCCATAGTAAATAAATCTATTCACTCCGGTAGGTATTCAGAGTATTTTAACTTTGTTTCTGACTGACGTTTCTATGCAAAAAGTTCCGAAAAATCGTAAAAGTGACCAGCGATTATGCTCAAAATGGCTGTAATGACTCAAT
Source organism: Trichonephila inaurata madagascariensis (assembly GCA_019973955.1). Taxonomy (NCBI): domain Eukaryota; kingdom Metazoa; phylum Arthropoda; class Arachnida; order Araneae; family Nephilidae; genus Trichonephila; species Trichonephila inaurata. The sequence goes on along the minus strand of BMAV01020703.1, from coordinate 50,187 downwards.
TATCGCATATGTGGCTTTTGAACTAAACAAGAAAAGCATCCATTTCTTGTTTGAATCTTCAAGATAGACTCAATTACAACGTTTTTGGGAGCAATAATTCATCTTGAAACCGCCAATTAGATCCTTCAACAGCTGTTAACATACTTGCTAGTATTCACAGTTTGTGCATCTTATCGCAAATGAAATCAAAGCTCGTGTGATGTAGCTCTGCTTTTAAACGTCTGAGAATTTTCCGTATTCAAAGAGTTGGTAGGTATTGCCATAAACGCAACGTGGTTATCGCTTGATTTATGGTATAATTGCGTTGAAATCTGGAGAAAATCTATATCTTAAATGTGCGATAATTTGATCTGTAATTATCCTCGGAAATTTCATTGTTAACAGAAAAGTGAGTAAGCCATCATTTCTTCAGTCTCAAGAAAGGCAAAGGGGGAAAAAGAATAGCCAAAAGACGATTGACCTTGGCACAAAAATTTACCGTGGTGTGAAAACTACTTTCTTCAAAAATTGAAGAAGTTACCCAATTTCAGCCACAGGAGATTTATAAAATCACGTATTTATATATTTTGAACTCTGAAAACAATGCAAAAATCGTGTCTAAGAAATACACAATTCAAGAGCTGACGAAATTTTTTAAGTTTTTGATCCACCTACAAACACTTAGCTAAAAAAGAAATTACGTATTAAATTGGAATTTTAATAAATAATTAGTATAATTATTATGCTTATGCATAAATAAATAATAATAATTATTTTTTGATAACTTATTTTATTTTGCCATGTAATTAATGATATGTTATATTAAAAATTAATTATGAAATTAGTTTTGCTGCGCCAATTTTATACAACGCCATGTTGCACAACATGTTATTATAATAATTATGATGTAATTGAAAGTGTACATGTAAAATTAATTTATATTATTAGAATAGTCGAGGAAATATAAGAACAAACTGTAGTGAATATCGAGCCTTTTAGAAAGAAAAAAAAAGATACTTCTAATAATAATAATTTCGGATCTGAATATTTCCTTCATATTGCCACTGATTACATCACTAACTGTAAACATATATCATACTTTCCCAAACTTTAAAAATGAAATAAATTTTATTTCTTTTCTATTTTTATTTTCAAACATTTTCCCTTTCCTTTCTCAAAAGAATTCAATGGTGACTGATTTTTATTCTATGAACGAAATGACTAATTTTTTTATCATGTAGCAACGACATATAACCGCAGATGATGATTATCTTAAGTTTGAGTCACATTTTGGATGACTCTGAGTTTTATAATTCCTTTCTCATAAGATTTTTCGGTGATAAATTATACCGTAAAATTGGTAGATTGAGGAAAATATATCTGTGGTAAAACCAACTCTAATGTCTATTTTACCACATTATGAGTGAATAAAATTTAAAAAGTGTTGAAAGCGACAAATACATAAAACGAAATCTTCAGTTTTTGACTCTCAGTTACGTTAAAAAAATTAAACAAAAATAAAAGTGGGACAAACTATGAAAATTTTTAAAAGCATAGAAGAAAAGTTTAAATAAATATTATTCCTTACATTTTATCCATACTGTTAAAAAGCAATTTTTCAAATAACATTTTAATAGCATTTGTTTGTTTTAAATATAAGACAAGCTCTTTACAAACCATCAACAACGGTATCAGTATTTTTAAATTAAATAATAAATGATTGTTAAAAATGTCCTTAAGATATGTGGAAAAAGCATAAGAGATACACTAATGTTAACATGTATACTCTTCGTGGTTTATTCAATTCCCACACACACACACACTATTAGCTCATACTCTCTATGTGTATTTATTTATTTATTTATCTTGGTGGAATTTTCAATCGTTAATAATTCCACCTATATTTCTTAATAAAGCGCTCAGTTGAGCTGAAATTTTATATACATGATTATTATGGATGACAATACAATAATTTAACTATAATTAATAAAATTAATTGATTAAAACTAATTATTTAAAGAATTACAAATACAGCCACGTTGATATCATTTTTGGCGACATGTCAAAACTTGAAAAGGTTTTTTTTTCACGTGCATTCATTTGAACTGAAATTTTATATACACGATTGTTTTGGATGACAATACGATGCTTTAATGATAATGAATAAAAATTAATTACCAATTAATGTTGTGATTCTGTCATATGTATATATATATTTATATTAATTGTAACTATAAAATAAAAAGTAGCTAAAATAAAAATTTTCTTTGTTGATCTAAGTAGGAATTGACTTAATTTTTTTTCATATTACGTGTTTTTTAGTAAATATCTATACTCATTATTTTTATTATTATTTTATATGTGGAGAAAAAGAATCTAAACTCTGGAAGAAATCTATACGTAATGGGAATACATAAACTTGTCTCACAGGAAAGAATTCGTTTGTATAAAAGAAATCGTGTTCCTACCACAAGTAAACACAAACAAAAATAAAAACTATAACTGTACAACAATATATATATTACTTTACTGAATACCAGATAAAAAAATTGAAATGAAAAGTTAAAACACACAAAAGCGTTAAATAATAATTTCTTCATGATAAAGTAAAAAAAATATATAAATCAATTCTACATATTTCAGGACATGCTGATATATTATTTTTAAACTCTAAATTCTCTCTACATAATTTAAGGTACAATGGTTTTACTAAAACATTCCAATGGTGGTTTGTTCATCAAGAAAACTCATTTAGAATATGCAGCTATATCACATTATTATATCATGAACTAGAATTATTAATGTATCATATCATTTTTAGTCATGCCCCTATCAATTTTTTAATAAGTAACCAGTGTTCGAATTATTCTTTTCATTATTTGGTTTCGGTTTAGATCAAGATTTTTCGTTGTTCTCATTGAGAAAGGTTATTTAACAAATCAAAGGCTAACAAAAATATTCCCCTCGTCACTTTTCTAATTCTTATTTCATGTATCAGACTTGTATTCGTAACACTTATGTGGCTGCGATATTTGAATAGTCTCGAACTCATAGCCAGTGTCGTGTTCAAATCCTGGTGTCACTAAAGTATCACCCTGTAGAGCCAACAATGAACATTTTTGCTGCCCGGCCAATATATTCCCACATAATAATACAAAATAACATTTTTAAAGAATTCTCCTAAAATTGAAAAAGTAGTAGCAGAAAAGAAATGTCAAGTGTCAGGATATAAACATTAACTTTTTTTTATTCTTTTATATATGTTTATTATAATAGATTATTCGAAATAAACCAACGTTTCTATGAATATTGGTTTCTTCCCTTTGTGCGGCCACTTAGAGTTAAACCTTGTTTGTTTGTCCCGAGTTAGCTTTTGAGTTTGACACCCATGCTGTAGGATTGGTGCACCTTAATTGATTTGATTTGATTGTTTGATTTTATGGCACAAGAGCCAAATTAGGCTAAGCCGCGCCAAACAATGATTCAAAAAGTAATAAAACTTTGAAAACTGGTTCTAAAACGTAAATAAATTGATAAAGTCACATTTTGCTCAAAATGTTTCAATAGAATTTCAATTGGAAAAAATATATATATATATAATTTAATATAAAAAATAAAAAATAAAAAAAATAAATAATAATAATAATGTTCAATTTTTCATGATTTTCGCAAAGTAAATAAATAATTCATTTATAAAAAGATAAGATTGTATTAAATAAAGTCTATAAAAAATTATAATTGGTGTAACATACCGATTGCACGTAAGAATGCAAAGAGATTTGGATGGGGATTTTTCCCAACCACACAAATCAGATAAAGATAAAATTTATATACGAAAAAATGATGCGATGATGATTAAAAACTGGACAATCTATTAAAATGTGATGATCAAAATACGAGACTTTACATGAAGAGCATTCTGGGGCATTCTCATCCAATAAAAGATGCCTGTGCGTAAAACGAGTATGATCAATGCGAAGTCGAGTCAGCTTAACAATGGTTCTTCGCATCGGCATTGGGTAAAGTTCCAATGACAGGCTTCACACAATGCAGTTTGTTATTAGTCTGCAAATTCCATGATTCCTGCCAGGCATTATCAATGCCTGGATGACACACTTCATGTCACATAGGGGAACTGTTACCGGCAATTCTGTAGTTGCCGACCGAGCCACGATGTCCGCTTGCTCGTTGCCTTTAATACCCACGTGGCTTGGTATCCAGCAAAACTGTATATCACAACCCTTGCCATGCAGACGACTCGCAATGTCTATTATATCACACACCACAGGATGACACCGATCGTTGTAGTTTTCTACCGCTTCGAAGACATTCATACTATCAGTATAGATACAGTATTTACGAGGTATTTTGGAGTCAATTAATTGAAGTGCGCGGTACAAGGCGATCGCTTCGGAAGTGGAAATGCTGCAACAATTATCGAGCCGACAATCACGCATATTATCTTCCATCACGACTCCACACTCAACGTAATCTGTTCATTTTGAACCATCTGTGTAGATGGGAGAATAATCACTATACCGACTCCGATGGTAAGCAAAGATGCGTTGAAAAGCGACTGATGCTATGTCGGATTTACTGTAGGTAGCGAAAGGGTTGATATAATGGAAACGTGGTGTATTCCATAGTTGGAACTGTAAAATGTTTCTTTGGTGGATATTAACATCAGGTAAATCGAGCTCGGATAACAGAAGCTTCGTTCTTTCCATAAATGGACGTATGTTATGTGACCGAGCATCATAAATTCTCTTCATCCTTATTGTCAAATTCACATTTTTCAGAGGATGTGATGGCACGAACAAGATCTTAAAATAATAAGCAAGAGCTTGCTTTTTTAGTCTAAGGTTTAGAGGAAGTTGGTTGCAAGTGACGTAGAGACTCTGTATCGGCGATGTGCGAAACGCACCAGAAAAGATTCTCAATGCTGCGTGATGGACTGGGTCAAGTTTCTTAAGCGTAGACTCGCGTGCAGATCTGTACATAACCGAACCATAATCAATCCGGGAAAGTACAATATATTGATATACTCGGAGCAGAGATGCCCGATCCGCACCCCAAGAGATGTTCGATAGAACCTTCAGGAGCTTGAGGGACTTTTCACACTTCTTCCGTAGATGTAAAATATGTGGAAGAAAGGTGAGTCGGTGGTCGAATATTACTCCAAGAAATCGCACTTCGGGAACTATGGGAATCTCTGTTTCACGGATACATATTGTAGGGTCGGGGTGAAGAACCCGTTTGCGACAGAAGTGCACGCAGCAACTCTTACTGGCAGATATATTGTGGCCATTCTCATCGCACCACTTAACAAGCTTGTTAACGGCAGTTTGTAACTGCCGCTCTATCAAACGCATGTCCGAGCCTTCGCAACTTATTTGTAGATCATCCACATATAATGAAGCCTGTATAGAGGGCTGAAATTGAGATAAGATAGATGAAATATGACAAATGAAAAGGTGACACTCAAAATACTCCCCTGAGGTACTCCCTCAGCTTGAATAAAAGATGGGGATAGAGAGTCACCTAAACGAACTTTAAATTTTCGGGCAGCTAAAAAATATTGTATGAAACAAGGAAAATTGTCTCTAAGCCCGTAACCATATAGAGTGCTAAGAATCCCATAGCGCCAAGTACGATCATATGCCTTCTCGATGTCAAAGAAAATAGAGACAAGATGGTTCCTCCGGACGAATGTGTTCCTAATTTTGCTTTCCAGCGAGATGATATTGTCGAGGGTGCATCGTCCTTTACGGAAACCTCTCTGAAATAGAGGAATACATCGGTTCTTCTCCAGTTGATAAATGAGACGGACATTGATCATACGTTCCATAGTTTTACAAAAGCAGCTGGTGAGTGCTATTGGTCAGTAGCTGAGAGGGTTTTTTGGATCTTTTCCAGGTTTTAGGATAGGTATTACTATGGCCTCTACCCATACACGAGGATCCACCTGCTCCGTCCAGATTCGATTGAATAGGTAAAGAAGACTTAGAAGTGAATCTTCGTTTAAGTGACGAAGCATTTCGTACGATATTCCATCAGGTCCTGGACTAGTATTGTGGGCCGATGATAGTGCCCTCTTCAATTCCCACATGTAAAAGTCACAGTTGTAAGGTAGAAATTGTCGACACCAGTGAAGTTGATAGGTGTACGTTCTGAACGATTTTTAGTCGCTAGAAATGTAGCGTTATAAGAATCGGAGCTTGATACACTAGTGAATGTTTCGCCAATCAAGTTGGCTACATCAGTCGGTGACGAATAAATAGCAGTCGAAGTTTCCAATATCGGAAAGGTAAAATCACGATAGAGACCCCATTCGCTGCTTTTACTTTTCTCCATAACTGTTGACTCGTAGTTGACGATGTGATCAAAGATACGTGCTGGATCCAAGAATCTCTCTGACATTGACGTCGTATTTTACGAGCTGACGCTTTTGCACGTTTAAACGCTATGAGATTAACAGTGGTGGGGTACCTTCTGAAAATACCCCAAGCTCTCTTTTGTTCCTTTTTGGCTTGGTGACAAGAATTCCACCATGGTTTGCATAGTTTCCTATGAGAGTTCGATGTCTTAGGAACTGCTGAATCAGCATCCTTCATAATAGCATCGGTGACATTGAGAACGGCATCATCAACTACCCTGCACAGAACCAATTCTTCTGTTATAACCGCTTGTCGTGTGAATTTATCCCAGTCAGCGCGATGGAAATTAAAAGAGGGAGGACGGTGTCTTGCCCCGCGTCATTAACATGCGGGACTAGGAGAGGAAATGATCACTGTTATGCAGATCGTTATCTACCTCAAAGTTCAACAACGGTACTAGACTTGGCGAACAGATGACTAGATCAAGGGAGTGAAATGTCCTTGTGGATGCATGGAAATATGTTTTCTCATCTTTGTTGAGTAGACAGAGACAGTGATCAGAGATCAACTGTTCGATTCTGTCGCCCACGAGAGTTTGTACCATCATGTCCCCATAGAGGGCTATGTCCGTTTAAGTCACCGAGTAAAATAAATCGAGCTGGCAATTGATTGACCAAATGATTTAAATCCACTTGTGGTATAACATCATTAGGTGGTAAGTAGATACAGCAGACTGTGACTAGAGAATGGATGTGAATCCGTACGGCCACAGCCTGTAATGATGTGTGAAGTGTAACGACAGTACTGGGATAAAGATGGGACGTGAAATGGCATACTCCACCGGTTAGTGATGCATTGCATTCTACATCCCCTCGTACACAATTGAAACCACGCACTCGCATCTTCATGGTACTCCTCAGAAACGTCTCCTGAAGGCTCGCATGCGGGCTGTTACTTAATATAATGGATTTAACATCAATACGGTCCTCAAACCACGGCAGTTCAAGAAAAAAGAACTTTTATGACTGTTCCCTCTTCACTAGATGTCGATGGGCCCGGCAGGCAGTCCATTAAAGCTTCGACATCCTCTGAGGGATGCAAGTCCATCAGATCCTTTAATAGGTGGGACTTTTGGACAGATTGGATAATTTCTTCGGATTTTTGGGGGTGTTATTTCCCCCAAGACGGCTCTTGGGTTTTGGGGTGTTAGCTGTCCTAAAATTCCTTTTTTTTTTTTGGAGGGGGAATTACCAGGGATTTTGAAATTTCCCTTTCGTTTTAGGGGTTTTGGAGTTTCAGTCATTCTTTAATTCATTTTTTCGTCTGTGCTGAGCTTTTTTTAAAATTTTTTCCAAAATTTTGCAAACTTACCCGGAGAGGCTGCTGAAGAAACAATACTTTTGTGCCCTGGTAAGTTTTTTTTTAATTTTTTTATGCAGTGATTTCTTTCTCTTTGATCCAGTGGGGCAAGAGCGGAAAAGGGGGGTGCTCACCTTAAAAGTTCCTCGCTCAGTTTTTTGTCGTGGCCTATTTCCCCACAACGAAGGTAGGCTCCCCGACAACATTTTGGGTGGGGTATGCTGGCATTGGAAGCAGCGCAGGTTCGTATATAAGGTCGGGCCGGGGGGTGAATGTGCAGCTTTTTTCGGACTGTGGGGGGTCGGGGGGCGAAAAAGGGCAGGATGAGGTGTTGGTGTTCGTATTGACCATCCCGTCTAATCGTTATCCGTCTGACTCCGTAAACCTTTTGCGCTTTCATATTCTCATGTATTTCTTCGGTCGACACATTAAGTAAATCAGCTGGCGAAATTACTCCACGAGAAAAATTTAGATTACTGTGAGGGTAATTTTTTTTTTGATTCGAAATGTAGTTGAATGAGGGGGTGTTGCCTGTTTTGAATTTGACCTTCGAGGGAAAAAGTCCCCGGGCGTCTTGCGGATTGACGACTTCCCCATACTACTAGATATAGCCTTCTCTAGAAAAGGGTGAGACATTCATAAAAGTATCATTTGTTTTTATAATAAAACATCGAAACGAATCTGTAAATTCAGGCATAAGGTGCTGCCCAGAGAGAGAATTGCTTTTGGGTTCCATAAGTGATATATTATGTTCATCCCAGTACGCCTCCACCCACCATGGAGCCCAACAAGGGGAGGCAGCCATCCGGTCATCTGACATGCGCCAGGTACGGCACTTACCTCAGAGGTGGCACTGGGGTATAGTATTTTAGGTTCAAGATATGGTCCGATTCACCCGGGGGGACCCCCAATGCAACACTAACCCTAAAGCAACTGTCTTTGGGATTCTAAGAACCCCAAATTTAAAACCCTCAGATGCAATCCCGCCGATTTAAAAAGGGAGCGTGCTCACTCCTGCCTTCCGTCTACAGAGACGCGTGGGTCAAAGGGAACGCAACAGGTATCCCTAGAACACCATTTTCAGCCTTACAGCAATAATGATGTTAAAAAAAGGAGGGGGAAATAAGAAAGGGAAGGAAGAAGGGGGGATAGAGAAGAGGGGAGGGGAGAAAAGATCACTAGAGCTCCTCGGAATCATGTGACACCCGTACTCATCTAAAGAAGATGAGGAATGATGACAGATGAAGGATGTCGTAAGCTAGTTCCTTCCATACTGATGGTTGCTGATTTCAAATCTGCCTCTCGTGATGGGGATAAAAGTCCGAAATGTATATAAGAGTGCTTTCCAACATAGATATGACAATATCTTCAAGAAGAATGAAAAAATCCATCAAGTTGAAGTAGATTGCTCATTATGGTTGAAGGAAAGAGTTACTCTTGACTGTCTGGGGCTTTCAAAACAAGATCTATATTAAGCCTCTAATAGTATTGGACTTTTTGAGAGTGAATAGGATCATGGACTTGAACTTGCTTGGCTAGACATGGAGATCAGGAACAACAACAAATGAAACATTGATTATAAACACTATCAAGATATAAATCGATATTTCCTTGTTCTGTTCGATTTGTTTTTTAACATCTTCTGATAAACTATCTCAGTGTTTCTCCCACAACTTTATTGGGTCTCCAACTTGACAGGAAACTAATATTACGGCAAACAACTCACGGGTTTTTAGGAGATTTAGAGATCGAAGCTTCTTCTAAAAAAATTGTGCTATTCCAATGAGAATCATCTTCCAGCAAGCCAAGAGCTCTGCAAGCTGCTTGGAATGATGGCTGTAATACTCCTGCTACAATTTCTAATGCAGTAAATGATGTTGAACCCAGGGATCTTATGTAAGCGTAGGCGTAAGTAATAGCACTCAGCATTGCCAGGACGTACAGTATATAATACTCTTCCCAAAACCTGATGTCTCTTGATTTCCTGATAACCTGAAACAACCTTTCCTTTTTTCCTTTTATAATATTTGCTATTTACCAATACATAGTATGCTGGAACTTTTGCAAAATTATCCAAAGTCAAGAAAAGCCATCAGTATAGTTCTTTGAGGATTGATGCTATTGTGAATGGCATTGTCTTCGATAAAATAAACTCTTTGTCCGTTTTCCAGATGTACAGAAAGGTTCATTACGAGGAAACCTCTCATGAATAGAAAACAATAGAATCCGTCAGACTGCTTCATAGCTACTGATGTATCGACCCGACTAATACCTTGTAACCACATCTTCATCTTCAACACTGACTGTCGCTTGGTCGGTTTTCTTATTTACATATTTGCAAATATACTTTATTATTTTACAGAATTGCAAAATTCATTCATCGATAAGAGCATTGAAGGTGCGGGGACAGAATGGGGTTGTATGGTACAACTCATAGATTGTCAACATTGTTTTCTTTGATTTGTGATACTATTCCACCGTCTCTTTCGGAGATCTTCTACAATACAGGGGATATCCATCTTCTCCTGTTTGAGTTTCCTTCCAGAAGCACTTTGGATATTTTTTATGCATGTACCATTCAACATAGAAGGTGAGCTTTGTTGATGTGTCCACATGGGCCGTTAATCATATATATAGTGGTTCTTATAATTTCATAGAGGGCAGGGTCAAGGTTAGAGTAGGGTAATTCAACACAAATAACTTTGTCAATAGAGTGTGGTGTTATCTTATCTTTTAAGAATATGAAAGTGAGGGAGGCAACGTTTCTGCCATTCTACAGTGTACATGTGACACCTTACATTACCAAAAATGCAACCTTTCGTATAGAAGCTTCATCATATGTTTTGCTTTCACAAGGAAGACCCTTGCTATCATATCATGTCTAACATGTGATTTTTGACCTTTATTAAAAGATGAACTATTTCTGGACATTTAGGGTTGTGTGTAAATGTAATAAATAAATCTGGTGTCTGAAATGTCGCACATAGGTCATAGCATCTAGAGTCCTTTCAGGCATGTAACGGGATTCACCAGTGAAAGAAGATGGCACAAAACCATTTTACTTAATTCAGATAATTGTCCGTCGGTTTCTGTTATCGCATCTTTAAGATAAATGCATTTGTGGCTGCATGAACTGAAGCTAACTAATTTCTCTCAATTTTTTGTTGTCCTCTTTTACTTTTCTGTATAATATTGTGTGTTACCATGTATCTCATGTATTTTATCTAGTAACAAACAACATTAAAGTTCATTTACTATTTTATGAGATGCGCAACATCGTTGTGGCAGTTGTGGAGTGCTGCCATCGCTAGATGCATTGATGGGGAGGGGAACCCAAACAGGCACCGGGGGAAAAAGTGAAGAGACTGGGCGCGTGGGGTAAAAAGCTTTTAAAAAGGGGGCCGGCAGTTCGTCATTTTGTCGTCGAAAGGTGCAACTGTAAACATCTCCGCTACCCAACCCCCGACTCAGTAATAAATCTTTTTTAAATTTAAATTTTTGTAAATTTTTTTTTAGATTTTTACTATTTGTAAATATTTTTTAAATGTATTCAATTTTAAATGGTAATTAAATTGAAGTGGCTAAATTTAAAGGTATTATTATTTCCTTAACATAAACCGTTCGATAAAAAAAAACATCCTAAAACCCATTAGAAATTTAATATCTTTCTAACCCCAACTTGCCTATCAAAAATATTCATCACTTCTCAGATTTTTAGTTTTGACGAATCAGTTGAGTTTTTCAATCCAATTTTGAATTATGCTAAAAACTGATTTCGTTGGAAACAACAACAAATAACCTACTTCACCATTCCGTTCCAAAATTTTTTGTGCTGTAAAATTAAAGTGGACACTTTCTTTTCTGGGGGTGATTTTATATAGTCCTTCAAGACTTTTGGGTCTATTATTTGATAGCCATTTTCCCCCGGAAAAAAAAGAGGGGTACTGCAATGCATCAATTTTGATGTGTCTCATTGATTCGCATCAGTGTACCGTCTCTACAACTGGAACGTTATCTCGTTTTCAAACTCTTGTTCACCGAGGGGCCCTTTTTTTGTCGGGGGCAGTAATAAACCTTTTATGTTCCTCGAAAAGGGTTTCTATCTACGTTTAACTACTTTCTTTTATTCTATAGGTTTCTGTAAATTAAATAGCCTTAAAATCCATTATGGACTTTTTTCTCATTCGTGACTTTTGAAGTTGACATCAATTCGGTTTGATTCCAGGATAAATTCCGCGGATTCTTTTTATGGTGATCATCTCCCTAAAATAAATTGGGGAAATGAAATTTTGATGAGCTCCCGCCATTGAGATCCCCATTCTATGATAAACCCGTCTTTCATTCAAATTTGGCATAAAAATTGCCCTTCTTTTTTCTTTACTCCCCAAAAATGTCATTTGAAAAACATCCCTTATACTTACGAATAGTTGAAAGAAAAACTCTGTAAAGGATCTTGATTGGTAAGGGGGACTGTAAAGGGGAAAAAGGGGTTTAAGATTAGGGAGCTGAACACCTCCACTGCAGCACATTCCCGGGGGATCCCCTTCCCCCTTTCAGGCCGGCACCAACAGCAAGGTAACCGGGCCCAAGATTTCATTTCATCCATTGAATAAACAATATTGGTTTTTATTTAAAAACAGATAAATACTTAGGGTTCAAGGAATAAACTAATTTCAGATTTTTTTTTTTGTATTTATTATTTTTGGTTCGGCAACATGGGGTGTTTTAGACCATGATTTTTCTCTTTTCTGTTGACTTCGGAACCTTCGAGCATTTTCTTTATCACTCTATTTACTTCTACGTGACTTTGATATATTTTTTTCACCACTCTTTTACTTTTAAAATGACGAGTATGTTTTCTTACAGCTCCCCTATTTACTTCTAAGTGACTTTGGTATATTTTCTTACAAATCTTATTAATTTTGACTTTGGATATTTCCCAACAGCATTCTATTTCTTTTGGGGTATATTTCCCAACGCCTCTCTAAAAACTTCTGGGTGATTTTTTGGTAAAATTTTTGTACAGCCTTTTTTTACTTGCCCACATCGTTGAACTTTAAATCTTTATCTACGTTTTGTTCCTCTTTTTTTATTGAATAGAAGGTAGACTCATCTGATTTAAAAAAACAGAACATACATTTTATCCATACTGAAAGGGAAAAAATTTTTTATATCTTTTTGTTCATTGGGGTTAATAATTTAGGCTAAATTTAAAAAGGGTTAATTGAATGCTTTTTTATTTGCTTCATCTAAAGGAAATAATGCATCAAAGTGGCCTTATTTAAAAACCCGTAAAAAAAACCCGTATTTCTTGTAATGCGCCTCCAAAGACAGCTATCAAGAAACCATCTTGATACACTTGAAATTTATAAGAAAATATTTCTCCAGCTACCATAACTTCACAAGTAGATTCGGTTCAAGTGTAGTATAGGGGGGCCACTTGGCGCAGTCCTTTTTTTGGCGACTAAAACCAGTCGCCAAGGGATTTTAATTATTTATTTTATTTCAAAATAAATTCGATATCCCCCTATGACATTTGAAAAATTCCCCAAACCCGAAGAAAAATCGCTAAATTCAAAGGGGCCCCCAAACCCTTGCCAGTTCATATTAAAAGGTTTGACATTTCAGTATTACACAGACTTTTAGTACCGTAAGGAACTCCAGATGTCCCCTAAGTAAAACACTGACACAGAGTAAACCTTTTCCATTCTCTGCATACATGGCGCACAATAGCTTTCCTAATTTGAATGGCCATTGATACGTTATCGTGTATTAAATATGACAGGGGGCGAAAATAAGCCTATAAATTTTAAAATTTAAAAAACAATTCAATCCCAGCTGTAAACTGTTGCTTCATTTTTTTTAAAATTTAATTTTAAAAAAAGAGAAAAAAAATTTTTCGGTTTTTCAAAAACGTTGAAGTCAAATCTGGTAATTTTAGAAGCAAAATCTAACAATATTACAATTTTTTTTTGAACAAATACTTTTTTTGATGCTTGTAAATAAATGTTATTCTACTCACACATTTAGGCACACATTTAAACTAAATTATATATTTTAAAACAAATTGATACTGTGAACAATCTTGAGCAAATAATAAATGAAAACATACAGCTTTTTCGAAAACATATTATTTGAAATTCTTGCAATTTATGCTATTCATCTCGCGCATTCAATCACACGTTTAAGACAAACTATATGCTTCAAAGTGAACTGACATCGCAAACAAATATAAGCAGACAATAAATAAAAAAAAATTATTTTTTAAAAAGTAAAAATATTAATTTAATTTTCTTGAAATAAATGTTATTATCTCGCGCTTTTTTGGTACAAAAATAAACCCGGGGAAATCTGACTTTTTAAATTAAAACGATAATATGAACCTGTCACTAATTCAAATATGCTCCCCCTAACTTTTGGGGTTAAAGTGCAGAAATTTGGGAAGGCCCTTGGCGAATAATTTCGTTTGCGCCAAAAGCGGTCAAAACAATTTGGATATGTTTTTTTGGGCCGGATTCGAAGGCCAAACCACATTTAAGCGGTAGGTGTTCCAGAATTTAAAATTGTAATTTTGAAAAAAAAGAAGATAAATGGGAAAAAAAAAAAAATTTTATAAACTATCATTAATGCAAAAATTACAAATCGTATTTTTAAAAAAAAGAAATCGTAAATTTGAATATTAACGTAAAGGCTTAAGCCCAACAAAGTTCTAAAAAAAAGGGGGTTTAAAGTCTTTCAAAAAAATTTCCATACATACCTCTTTTCAAAAAATCATCCCAAATTTTCGCGTGAATGTTTTTTTTCAAAATTATGTTGAAAAAAATCACGGTTCGACTTTAACACCACCGTTTAAAATCAGAATCTCACCATACTTGCCTTGCTTTCTTCGAACCATCTATTCTTAAAATCTTTTTTCAAGTGCACTCGCTCCCATTTTTTGTCATTTCGAAAAATTTTCCTCCTCCGAATCCCCTTTTAACCAGGCTTTTTTCTTTTTTGCAAACCGAACATTCCTTTTCGCAAAAAAATCCTTTTTTAAAAAAGAAAATTTTTTATGCCTTAAACCCTCTGATTCAACGAATTTTTTTAGGGGGAAAGGGGTGGGAAAAAACCTTTTTTAACAAGTAAATAAAAAAATATTTTAATAATTCCTACTTAGATCAAAAAAAAAAAATTTTTTTTCTACTTTTATTAAATAGTTACAATTAAAAAAAATATGCATATACATGGACAGAATCACAAAATTAAGTTTATGTTTTTTTTAAAATTTTAATTAAAAAATATCGTATTGCCCAACAGTTGAATGCTTTAAAACGTGAGAAAAAAACCTTTTTTAAGTTTTGACACAATTTGCCAAAATTCCCCTAAGTCAAAAAAGGGTGGGATTTGAATTCTTTAAATAATTGTTTTTAATTAATTTTTTTTATGTTGAATTTTCTATTGTCATCCAAATATATAAAATTTCGCTCAATTAGCGCTTTAAAATGTGTTTATTAACGCGATTGAAAATTCCCAAAATAAAAAAAAAGTATATAGGGGTGTGAGAATAGTGGGAAATTTAAAAAAATAGCCACTACCCCCCACTCGTTTGTTATTTCATGATGTATAAATTTATACTTTTTTTAACATATAAAAATTTTGATATCTAAGTTCTATTTAAAATTCGTTTACTAAAAAAAAATACCTGTAACTCTCCTTCTTGATGAAAAGGAAGCTTCTAATATTTTCTTTAAACTCTAAAATTGAAGCAGGATAACTTTTTTTCACTCTTGAATTCATTAACCAAATGGTTTGAAAACCCAAAGTTCAGTTGATCTCTACTCCGTAAAATAAACATCGTGACAAATTTCAAAATCGAAATCTTAAAAAAAAAAGAAATTTTTTTTTTAATCTTCCATAACCAAGTTGAAAGTCGATTTCAAAAAAATTTTTCTTAGTGGTTTTAATTCAACAAAAAAACGGGGAACCCCCATTATTATAGTCTAGTTTTGTTCAAAAGGGGAATTTTTTTTTCAATTCGCGCCAGTAACGCCCACTCCCAGGGTAAATTTCCTTAAATCCCCTTTTTATTGGATATCTATTCAACAAAAAAAAATGCTTAACAATTTCAAATATGTGGGCCCAAAAAAAAAATTTTTTCCTAGAACTCCCCCGCCCCCCCAATCCTTGGGACTCTATTTTCGAAAAATCTTTGTTAAAATAACTCTTTCCATAAATAACATGTTTCCCAAATTTTCAAGCTGTCAGGACTAATATTTTAAAAATGGAAATATTTATCTATTACACCTCTTAATCCCCCGAAATGCCCATTGGGAGAAGGGGGCGATTTTTATGAAACCAATTTTGTAGCTCCTCTCTACTCTATTAAGGAATCTGCTTACCAAATTTCAAGTCCATACGTCTAAGAGTTTAAAAAAGGAAATAATTACCTACAACGCCCCTTAATTCTCCGCAACGCCAGTTAGGGTCAAATTTCATAAAACCCAATTAGTAACTGATGTCTCCTCTATGACAGGCATCTGCTTACCAAACTTTAAGACTCTATATGTCTAATAATTTAAAAATGGAAATAATTATGTATAACACCTCTTAATCCCCGCAATGTCACTTGGGTGTTAAATTTCCCAAAATCCATTTTGTAGCAGATCTCTAGTCCATGAAAGAAATCTGTTTGCCAAACTCAAGACCGTACGGCTAATAAATTAAAAGTGGAAATAATTACTTATACCACCCCTTATCCCCCTTAACGCCACTTGGAGCGATTTTCACAAAACCCATCTTATAGCGATTCTCTTCTTCATGAATGGAATCTGCTTACTCAATTTCACGTCTAATAGTTTAAAAAGGAGATAATTACCTACAACGCCCCTTAATTCTCCGCCTCACAACATGGAGGTCAATTTTCACAAAACCCATTTTGTAGCGGAACTCTACTCCAGGAAAGGAATTGGCTTACCAAATTTCAAGACTGTACGTCAAATGATTTAAAAACGGAAATGAATATCTATAACGCCCCTTTAGCCCCACAACACCACTTGGAGGTTTATTTTTGTAAAATCTAATTTGTAGCGGACCTCTACTCCAGGAAATGAATCTGCGTATCAAATTTAGAGTATGCGTCTAATAGTTTAAAAATGGAAATAATTATCTATAACGCCACTTAAGTTCCCTTAACGCCACTTGCGCTCGATTTTCATAAAACTCATTTTCTAGTGGACCTCTACTCTACGAAAGAAATCTTCTTACCAAATTTCAAGACTGTAAATCCAATAGTTTAAAAATGGACATAATTATCTATAACGCCCCTTGAGGTTCGATCTTTGCGAAATCCGTTCTTAGAGCGGATGTCTACCCATGAAAGAAATCCGCCTACTGAATTTCAAGTCTGAAGGTTTAATAGTTCCGGAGATATCGTGTGTTTAGTCAGCGAGTCAGTGAGTGAGTCGCTTTTCTCCTTTATATACAGTGGTGGCCAAAATTGTGGACACTTTTTAAAATTGTTATGTTTTTTAAGTTTGTGTGTGTATTCTTATAGAAAATTTTACGTTGCACAGAATATAAAGTATTTTACATCATTTTAAAGAGTATTTAATACTGAATTCAATACAAAAAAGGAAATTAAAGTATTTGCAATGTAAAAAAGATATGCAGCAATAACTGTCGATGTACATTAGATACTGATGATAGCAGTGAGTTATCACAGCATAGTGAGGTTGCCTTTATTCTTAATTACAGCTTCACATCAATGTTTCATTGAGCTGAAAGTAGTTTAAGGTCCTCCTTCGTTATTGCATGATGCTAGGAAACAATCATATCCTCAATTAGTTCCTTTTTATTTCATGGGTGCCTCATTCAGACAAGAGTTTTCAAATAGTGCCCCAAGTTTTCGATAGGATTGAAGTCAGGACAACAAATCAATGATCTTAGAACGGTACCAGTCTTTCAATTACCGTACTGTGTGGCAAGGAGCAGAATCTTGCTAAAAAATAAATGAAGCATTGTTGGTAAATAGATCCCTGATGGAAGGCAAAAGTTTTCGTTCCAGAATGATGTCAACGTATTTTATGACATTCAATTTCCCATCGATGATATGAAGGCGACAGATACCGTCTGCTGATATGCATGACTAAATGATAAAACTATGTGGATACTTCACAATTCCCTGGATGCGGTCAGGATGTAGCATTTCTGCTGTTCTACGGCTCGCGTATTTTACGCTATCACTACCGAATAACAATATTTTAGTTTTGTACCTCTATATAACTTGTGACCAATATTCATTTGTCCAATTAATGTGTTCCGTTGCTCACTGTAGTTCTTTTAGCACTGCTATGAACTGATATACGGCATTTTTCGCAAAATTCTACCTTTTAGTCTTACATCTGCTTATCTACTCCTAAATGCTGTTGAACTGACAGAAACACCAGCATCACACAGATCACTTCTGATGGATGTCCATGAAATTCTTTTATTTCTGAAACAAAGTATTTTTGTTCTTCTGACATCAACAAATGTGGTGCACCTTTTTCGGCCGTTTCCTGCTTTTTTTTATATTAAATTTGTCTCCTGGCATCTTAAGCAAAACTCTCAGTCTCCAGATGTAGTCACTAAACTACCCACCTGTTATGTAATTTTAGCATGGGAAATAGCTCTTTCTCGTCACACATGTGTCTAATCTACTCTTTTAATTGATGTCATTGCTTTTTGACTAAATGTCATTGTTATACTGGCCAGGAAACAGTCATGACTTCAATTCTATCAAAAACTTGTGGCACCGTTTGAAAACTCTTGTTCGAATGAGGTACCCTTGAAATAAAAAGGACCTAATTGAGGATATAATTGTTTCCTGGCATCATGTTATTACGAAGGAAGAGCTTAAAACTATTTTCAGCTGAATGATACATCGATGTGAAGCTGTAATTAATAAAGAATAAAGGCAACCTCACTAAGCTCTGATAACTCACTCCCATCATCAGAATCTAATGTAAATTGCATACATTACATAATTGCCGCATAACTTTTTGTGCTTTGAAAATATTTAAATTTTCTTTTTTGTATTGAATTTAGTATAAAATTCTCTTTAAAATGATATAAAATACTTTATATTCTGTACAACGTAAAATTTTCTATAAGCATACAAACTTAAAATACATAAGAATTTTAAAAAGTGTCCACAATTTTGGCCACCGCTGTATATAGATGTATTCTACATTGAAGGTTGCTATATATACAGCATTATATATACAGAATATGTATACAGCTACAGTAAGATCTTATAATTTTAAATAGTTTTACAAATAAAGTAATACAACACCTGTAGCTAGCCATATTTAACTGGCCTCACCTTACTTAGCTCTGCATAAAATATTTCTATAAATATATGTATTCAAATATATGTAACGATTCTGCATTTTAATTTTCTTTCGAGATATTTTTATAATAGTCCTGAAACTACCAAGCCAGCCTCGTTAAACGGGAAATACAATTTAGTTCTTAGAAAATAGCTCGTCGACACAACTTTTTCTAACAGGTGATGCAATATTTCCTTAGCTACCCGAATTGACTAATCAGCTGTTAAGACTAGAAAATCATGTGTGAGTAAAGAAAGCTTTACAACAGCTGAGATCCTTTGAAATGAGAAGACGAACGCTTTCTTACGTAGTAAACTTTGCACTTGTGCTTTGTTACTGCCTTTATATATAAATGTGCGCTCTTGTTTATATAATGTATTGTCAAGAGCATTCGAAAATAAATTTTGTAATCAACATGTCAAGAGATAAATATCTCTACGACAAATTTCAACAGATCTAAGTATTTTGAAATAAAATGCTATATATATATATATGACGATTTCATGGAAAGTAAACATGTTACTGGGTCCTCTTGATCTGGTTGCAGATTCAACATATAGAAACAGGGGCATAACAGCTACAAACAAAAGCATTCCTTGTTCGCTCCCAAAATCTCAAGCTTTTATAATTTTTGTTAATCGGAGGATGTTGGAATCATATGATTCCCGTCAAAAGTTTTACTTGTTTCGAATACACGTGTGATGCAAGATTGCATTATCCTGCTTTAAAAACGCTGTAGTTTTAGATTTGCGGCGTAAAATTTTAATTATTTCCATTTAGGGATTCAAACTTGAAATTAATTAGCATGCGAAGGTTTGGATGAATCAATGCCATTATGAATTAAATTCCTGAGAGAAAATGTAAGTGAATATTATCACATACACACACACAAAAGCATAAATCAATAGATTATACTGAGAGTATATAATCATGTTTCATTATAAATCATAACTTTTAGACATCATCTCATGATGTGTCTGATTATGTAATTTATTTCTCGTAATATTTTGTGTAATATGTTATAGTCCTTTGATAAAAAAGTTTATCCAGAATCATAGAATATGAAGCAGACGAAACAAAACTCCTTGATAATAATCGAGATTTGAATAGTACAAGATCTGAAAATATTCATGATTCTAAATAAATATAGGCTTCATTTTGAACTCGTTTTTATAAAATATAATCGGTTAAATTTGCATTTAACTTAACATTTTGCAGTACTCATATTCGAATTGTAGATTTCAAATCAAAATCTGATGATAAAGGTAGAGGACACAAATAAAAGTGTCACTAACTAGCAATGAAACTTCATTATACCGGATTAAAAATTGATTTTGCTCATCCCCTTGCAGATATCTGGCTCTGTTACATTCCACCATAACAATACCTGTACAATTATGGAACTGACACTTAACTATGTTTCCTGTGAGAAAGGTATTTTTTAGTTATTCTAAGCCCTATAATTAAAATCCACTTGACCTTACCAAACCATACATTACAACATTTCTATTTTACATCCGATGTAAATTAAATGATTGCATATGGATACTTCATGAAAAGTTGTCATGATGATGTATTGGAATTGAATCTGTTTCTATGGTGGCCCGTCATATAAATGCTTCGTTTTCCAAGTTGTTGCGTGTTTTGAAAGCGATTAACCCAGCCAACCCAAAGCAATACAATCTTCTCTCGTTTAATCAGCTGTAATAGTGTTATAATGGAGTATAAAAACATTTAAATGAAGGTGTCGACCGATCTTGCCAACTTACGGGTTACGAATTGCGCAGATCTCGACTCATAGATGCAAATTTCTATAATGATAATGTATTATCACTAGCCTTCACGCGGAGGCTTGGGTCAAACAATTTGGGCGAATTTAAATTCAACAAATGACATCTCCATTCAATCAAAGAATGAAGGGTGAAGTTTCAAGAGTGTGAATGCATTGTACTTTTACGTAATTGCATTTCATGATATATAACAATTAAACAGAGACTATCAAAACATACCATTAAACATAATGAGGTCATCTTTGAAACAAATACTTCATCAAGACGTTGTTTTCGCAATATTTAAACGTAATATATTTCAAAATCATAAGAAAGAAGTTTAATGTCTGTATTCGTTCTAAAAAAAGAAGATAAAGAACACAAAATTGGATTTTAAGGAGAGTTTTCTTTACATTGTTATGGTGTTATTACATTTATACAGCTCCTTAGGGCAGTGGTTCTTAAACTGTGGTCCAGGGACCTCCTGGGGTCCGGGGAGTCTCTCGTGTTGCGTTGAGATTTGAAAGGCTTCGTGAAAAATTTGAAAGATGTGTCATACTAGACAAGATTACTAAATAGTCCCTAATGAAGAAACTTTACCAGAACGTGTACTTTGATAAGGAATATTAAGTTCGGAGGAATGTTCAAAATCCTGGGTATCCATGATGTCACTCTGATAAGTAACGGGGGACTACGGTAATCGAAAGTTTAAGAACCGCTGCTTTATGTGAAGAAATAAAGCTGCTACAAAAAGTAATCCAATCATCTTGTAATTTTATACCAAAACTGTCATTATTTAAAAACTATTCATCCTAAATCTTCTTAGATTAGGAATGTTAACTTCTCTCGCACACATGCCATACAGTGGGCTTCCAATAAAGAACGTAGAAGGTACAAGAGATTGTAGTTTTACGCTACAGTTACAATATATACAGGTTAATAGTAATTTTGAGACGTATACGGCATTACTATGAATAAATTCTCAAAATTGTTCCGCTTAGAGCGCATGACGATGCCAAGGGATCTTACTTAACAGAAGAATTTTACACTAATGTTTATTTTCTTTAATATATGTTGATTTGAATAACATTACTTGAAATAAGAAACTTTGGCGATTTTACGTATAGTTGGAAATTTTTTACTGGTGTGATCTTGTACTTGATATTAATTTTTTCATAGCGAATAGACCAACGTTACTGTAGAGTCTGAAACTACTGTTGGCGGGGGATTATGAAATGTTTGGCGCAATTCACCGCGCCTTCGGAAGCTGGTTGCTGTTTTTTAGGGAGAAAGGGAGAAGGTGATTGACCCTCGGTAGGGACGATGGGGGTGAGAGACTGGCCCTTGTTTTTAAAAGCGTCGAGCGCTGGACTGTTTTTGGGGCTAAGGAAATTGAATTCATTTGATAATATATCGAAGCATAACACTTGTTTGCAGTACCAAGAATAGAGTTTCTGGGGAGAATTTTTAACACGGTGGACAGTTTTGTTTGATTGCAGTGATAATCGAGATAATTGTGTTTGATTTTAGAAGCTTTAGAAAGTAAATATAAGAATACATCCCCACTTACAAACATATTTTGTTCCGTAAGAAAGTAAAGCTATTACTCCTGTTTCCACAGGTAAGGCAATTTCATCTAGTAGATTTAAAATAATTTAAAAAAAGAAAGATATGGTACCAGATTTTACCAAATGATCAAATTTTACAACAAAAATTGATGTTTCAAAAACGATCCAGTAATGCTACACAGTACCCTTTTCCAACAACATTTTTTGGAGACAGTAACAGTAAATATAATTTGTATTTTATATTCAGATTATATTATTTAGTTGATTCAGAAAGAAAAAAGCCAGTTTGACCAGCCATTATTTTACAATTTTAAATTAAGAATTTTTGAAGTTTATTCAAACTTTTATAAAATGCTCAATCTTTAAAATTTTTTAGTCATTGTATATATATATATATATATATATATAAAGTGATTTACATTTTTTAGATCATTGGAAACAAAAGTTAGCATGGGTTGAAAATATGTTTAATTCTTGATTTTTAATAATTATTTGTATAATTATTAAAATTATTTTTTGTGTTAATTTTGTATAATTAAATAATAATTGTACAAAAATATAATTAAATTACATCTATACAATTATAATTAAACAATTATACAATTATAATTAAATTTGTATAATTATTATTTGTTTAATAATTATTTGTCAGCGTTTCTCAAACTGTGGGGTGCGCCCTCCTGGGGGACGTGACAACTCAACGAGGGGGGTGCGAGCATATTGAAAAATCGAAAATAAAAGATTAGTTTCAATAATTATTAATGTACTGAAAGTAAACAAAAAACCCCCATTCTGACACAATAAAAATTAAAATACACATTTACACTGATAAAATACACTTACAAATGTATCAGGACTGCACAATGTATTTTATAATTAATTTTGCAATACTAAAATAAGAACAATTTTAATATAATTACCAGTGTCCCCATGAGCTTGTCATATATTAAATTATACACAAAAAATCAACAATTATCTTAATAATTTGTACTGTTTATAATCAATCCCTTAACTGCTAATTAAAACAATTTACACAAATCGCTTCCCAATGGCACCGTTTTCCACGTAGACAAGCTATGTGGCGCATGTGATGTATTGGAAGGGGGATGGGGAACAAAAGGAATAAATAAGCAACTCTTCTGAAATAAGTAAATCCCTTGCAAGCTCTGTCAAAGTTCTTTTATTGCATTCCAAAGCCTTCGGAATAATTTTATGGATAGTAGTGCACAGAAAAGATCGTACTTCGCGGAAAGATGTATATACACGACCAGAATAATTAACGTTTTGGCTGAGCGAGACGTATATATACGCCAGTGACACTTAAAAGGTTAAAATCGTATTGTAGCTTTAGCGTCAGAGTATAGTATTAATGAATTCCCAAAACATTGTTATTGTGCGGAAGGGGGGCGCGATAGAAATTCTGAGTAAATATTGGGTCGCAAATATTGAAAGTTTGAGAAGCAATGGTATTTCTAAACATGGAGAAAATGCAATTTTTTAAAAATGTTAGCTTTAACATTTTTTTAAAAAAAATAACTAATAATCTCAGACCTAAATCCATACTAACTTTTATAGAACATGTATTTGAAATATTTACAAAAAATCTCAAGACTATCTTGAACAGTAAAAAAGCCTTAGAGATTAGAAACCACTTGTACTTCAAAATTAAAAGTCTGAGAAGTAAACATTTAAAGTTCGTGAAGTCATAAAGGAAAATCTAATAATACCTGTGTGAACCTCTAGTTTTTTTAGTAAGTTATTTTCCAACTTAAAAAGAGAGATTCTACATTAAAATACTACTTTAATTAAATATGACTGAAATTATTTTTTTATTCTAAATATATTTTTGCATAATATTGATAGCAATTGTTACAACGACAGGTTATTCAGCTTAATCTTAACACAATATTTTCACAAAAGTTTTGAAACACAAAGCATATTTATGTACAAAACAATAAGGATACTAACTCGAGCCAAAAATCACCAGGTTTGTACGTAAAATTTAATTTTTTTTCAGTTTTAAATTGGAGAAGTTAAGCAAGTTTGACTTTTTGTTCCACAACTTTAAATACTAAAATTTAGTATTAGAACGAGTTTAATATAATGCAGTTTGGTACATCATGGAAATATTCAGTTTTATCTGCAATACTTGAATTCAGAATACTTCTATTCTGAAGTCTAATTACAGCATCAGCTGAGGTCTGTTTTTTAGATATATCATTTTCAGTAGTATTCCATCTCTTCGAAATATTGTTTCTCATAGCAACCTGGGAAAATTTTGGCCATGGCTTTTCCTCAGCAGGAAAAATTAATGTTGAAGCTTCCAAGTAATATAAACTATTTTTTAAAACAAAAATTGGCCTTATAATCAATTTTAATTAAGTAACTATGTGAACTCAAAAAACTCAAAATATAATCCATCAGAAATTATTTTAGTAATAAAAAGTGATACTAATAATCATTTCACACTGAAAGACTTGATTGTGCTCAAATAATTTTAGTTAATTCAATTTAAGAGTATAAAAATGCTTTAAAATGAACCCTAAACCAAAACCAAAGCTTAGAAAACTACTTCAGATATCTTAGAAACTAACAGATCTGAAATTGGTGGCAATCTTGTGCCAATGATACAAACCACAAGAAAATACACACATTTAACAAAGAAATTCAAAAAGCTACGCACAGCACTACACAGCGAAGCTATGGATCAGCCACAGTTTCAAAGAGAATTGTGCGTTTTCCTTAACTTAACGCGATATTGTAACTATGCATTGAAATATTGGCATGCGAGCTTTGAATTCATTCTATT
Source organism: Trichonephila inaurata madagascariensis (assembly GCA_019973955.1). Lineage (NCBI taxonomy): Eukaryota > Metazoa > Arthropoda > Arachnida > Araneae > Nephilidae > Trichonephila > Trichonephila inaurata. The sequence continues at coordinate 24,975 of BMAV01020703.1, read as the reverse complement.
GAGGATTTTATATGTTTTAGTTGTATCATATTAATTGAATGTGATGTGAATATCTTCAGAAAAAATTACAATTTACACCGGAAAAACACGCATTTTTTCGTGGACCTTTCCTTCATTTAAAAGTCGACCCACCCCTATTATGCTTGAAAGGTTGAATTTTGGAAACTATTGTAAAATAAAGCTTAAAAATATAAACGTTAAAAAATAAACTGAAAAGTAAGCATTATATTATTTTATTTTTCTGAAAGGTATCATCTGCACTACAACTGCACTTTGAAGCCACCCTTGCTTGCAGATACTCACATAAACATAATTCATTGGAAGAATAGCGTCCAATAACACAAACAATACATTTCAACACAATGATATTTATTTTACATTATAAAATGAAATGGCTTTACTCTCTTGAAGAAATCAATCACTATTTAAGCACCGAATAATCGAGAAAAAGAAAGTCAAAGTAGTCAGGATAGTAAAAGGTTCTTGAGTCTTTTATGGACTGACCTTATTTCCGTTAGTTAAAGTAGATTCCAGAAAATACAGTAGCTTCTAATCAGAAATTTGAAGAATTCTAGACGACCATTTTTATTTAATTGTTTTATTATTATATTTAGTTTGCCTTAGAAATCTAATTACAGCTTTTTTGTGGATGCTTAATGTATTTCTATGGACCCCGCTTGAGAAATGCCGTCTAAAGTCCTTTGCGACTAACTGGTGTATTTGAGGGGCTTTTATTTGTGTTATATGAATGTTTTTCAAAAGGAAAAGTTTAGGTTGAAAATTCATGTGGATTATTATAAAAAAATGGGATTTCCCAATGAACACTTAATTGACTTGAAATTATGCCATTTTATTGATACAAAATGTACTTTTCGTGAAGGACTTAATAAGTTAACAACATCAAAAAGCAAGACACTGGAGGTAGATCTTTCATCCAACTTTTAAAATGATGCTTTTTATAATTAACTTGTCTTATTCATTATTATTTACCAGCAGTATTTTTTGAAAGGACAGAATGTTTAATTTTCAACCCTTAAGTAACCATGCTTCAATGTTATCAGGGTCAATGGCAGTGGCGTAGCGGAGAGTTTAGGACCTTACAAATGGTCTTAGCCAGATCTTACAAAGATATTTACTTGGATTCATTGAGACCCCAAGAATTCTGTCTCTCCCCCTCCTCCCCGCTACGCGGAGGTGTATATTAAGCCACTGGTTAAGGGATCATGATGTGCTTCAACGTTGAACAGATCACACATACATTCATAAAAATTTATTGTGTCAACAAATTTAGAAACCCATTTTATTTTCTGAAGCTGCTCTGAGTTTTTTTTAAATTTGACAATGTGTGGGCAGGATGTTGCGGTTTGAAAAAGATCAGTCTCCTTTTATGGAGTATTTTTATGTTTTCAAGTGAGGAATAACTTTTTTTAACGGAAGGGAATTAATATCAACACACACACAGCTAGCCATGAGGTAATCCAAACTAATAATATTCTTTACGGGCGAGAATTGAAGTCGTAAAAAAGAGGCGCTAATCATTGCGAATACCTCAACTAGTACATAAAAGCAAAGGACGAAAAAAGTAATTGTCAGTTGATGGACAGCACCCAACCGAAATAAGGGTGAGCTAAAATTACGCGTTTTGAATAACCCTTTGTTCGTAATTGCTCTTATCGTCTCCGGTATGTTTGCTGTGAGATGACACTATGAAAGTCTATATAATTATCACCGGTCACGTTACTACTGCCCGAAACCGGTTGAGAGTAGCAAATCGTGATGTCACTACCAAAGAAGCTTCTAATTCAGTCATTATTATAGACGTGATATACGGATCAAAGTGAACCGTACCCAAACTGAATCATACTATGAATCGAGAACTTGGCAGCCATTAGTGAAATCATGGCTTGGTTGAACTGCTTGAAGTGAAAGTTGATGTTTGTTCATGACGAAAGTTATAATTTCAAGTTTCAACACCTTTTTTACCTAACCAGAAGGTTTCAAAACATGCTGATTCAAGTCGGAAATTTCTGTACTATAATTGGGCTAGATGAAAGGGAATGTGAATTGTGTGTATTATGATTCTTATCATATTGCATAAGCCTTTATGTGAATCTTTTTGTTAAATATGTATTCTTTCTTTTTGAATTCTATGAATATACCTGATTTATATAACACATATTATCTCTTCAAGGTAAGTGTAAGAATATTTATTTTTTTCTGTGAAAAAATAACGGAAAATGATATATTAGGTGTATTGAAGGCGTGAAAAATATTAGAGTGGTCCATTTTCAGAATATCTTTGATAAAAATGACATTATAAATGTTTTCTACTAAATTTCAAAAATAAACAATTAAACAAACAAAAACAGGTTAAGCTATTATTTGAACTGCTTTTTCAGATAATACATACTAAGTCTTAAAACCTTCTGAATGACCTTCCTTCCATAGTATAGCATTGGGCGTTATTAAAGTATACATAGGTAGGCTTACCGTATATTAGGGGTCTAACCTAGGATATATTTTTGAAATTACTTAAAAGTGGTAACAGTTTACTGAAATATTAAACTTTATTTATTCAGTTGTATTTTAGTAGTAGTAATATTTGCAGAGATGGTTTGTTTTAACTACGTCATAAAAAGCAAAGTATAAAAGTTCTGAATAAATTTTAACAATTAATAAATGTTTAACAGTAGATAATGAAAATCATACCCTTTCTGCAGCTCAAAATGTTCCCTGTAATTTAAAAACCTGTCTTAACTGGAGCAGATGTCTCGAAGCTTTTAACATCGCTAACTCAACTATTCCGGAATGTTGCAGCATGCAATATCAGTCCGTTGAAACATCTAGAACAGTGTTTCCAAACTTTTGGCATATGTGTAACCCTTCTATAATTTTCGTTACGCTAAGTCCCGTTGTAAAAAAAAATTGAAGTATTTTAAACAACTAAAACATATTTTTTTTTTGTGTGTGTGATATAAACAGCATAATAAGAAAGAGAAATAAGATTAATTATAATAAAATATATCTAAAAGAGAGTGAGAGAGAGCGAGAAAATTATATTATAAATGACATCTATTTGAATTATATGAAAAGTATGAAACTGTTTGTGCTGTGAGATACAGATCGTCATAATTTGATTTCCTGGTTGGTTATTTTAATCTGAGATGCAGTTCGGAATTTAATAGGATGTTCCTCTTTTTCGACATAATGTCTACAAATGCAGAAAAAGCAACTTCACATAAATATGAAGTTGGAAAAGGCAATATGTATTTCAGAACTTTTTCTGTTAAAACCGGATATACATGTTGTATTTGTAACCAGAATGATGTTAAAGTACACTCTTATATTTATTTTCAAAAATTCATTTGTAATGAAGTGTGATATATTCTCGCCGTGTCACACCGGATCAACCATCTCTCGCCTCACAAGACTGTCTTGACTTGACTCATGAGAACGTAGAGTAAGGCGCAGCAAAGCACGGTGCTATGCATATCCCCACCAAACTCCTGTGCAACGCGTACCCCACCAAACTCTTCCTGTATCCCTGGGTGTACGCATATCACACTTTGGGAAACACTGACCTAGAAGATTGTTTTTCTGCATCTTACTTTCTGCATCTTACATCTGGTACTTTTTCAGAGATCTTAAGCAACAACCTAACCTTTGGTTTTGAATTACTGATTCAACAATATGTGCTCATCAAGTAGGGCATCAGTATTGAAGGATTTATTATTTTTTTTTTATAATTACGGTAACAACATTTTTTTTTTTTTTTTGCTTTTCTAAATCAAGTAAGCCGATTTCAGACGTAAAATTATCCACTGAATTTTACTAAATTTATTAAAATTAGTTCTCCACAACTTTAAATATTGAATACTAGAATGGTAAAAGTTATCTATGCCTGAGAAGAAATTTTTTTCCTGAGTACCATAATTCTTTTATAGGAAGAATACCAATTCTTTAACAGAAAATTATATAAATTAGTGGGGTTTTCAATCCAGGAATTTGCAATTTAATTCTGAATATATCGAAAAAAGTTATTTTCCAATTTTAAAACTACATTTTTTAAGTATACACATCCCAAAGAGACCATTTAAAACACAATGATGAACATATGGGTATAAAGTTTAAAAGTTCCTCACCAGTCATAAAATTATCTAAGTCCTGGACATTTTGTTACCTTGGGCATCACTCCGGCAACCAAAAACCCAGGACGTAACATAACGCCAAAATATATGTATGAAATTCGTATATAATGAAGTATATTTGAATAACATGTGCTTAATATTCTTTTATTTTACGTTCACGGAACCTGTTTTCATTAATTTATTCAAATTCCGTAAAATTAATGTTATCAGTAGCAAAAAAACTACAATAAAAGATCGAGCATTTTCTACAATTTTGAGTTATAGCTAGTAGCATTTTTTTCATAAATAAAGCTTCTTACACTTTTTAAATGCTGAAAATATTTTTTTTCATTTAAACTTTCACATGCACAGTATTTACTTGTAAATTTGAATAAAACCTAAATAAATTGCATAATGTTTAACACAAAAATCAAAAAGTGTCCTATTCCATTTATGTCTAACTTATAACTTATTGTTACAATTATTGCAACTTAAAATTATATTCCGCGCTAATTAAAGAACACCCAGTAAATTCTGCTGGGAACTAAGATATAATCATAAGATTTTTAACTTATTTTACGAATAAAATTATTTTAATTACATTTCCAATAAACTAATAAAAATTAAAGTCCTTTGCGTATGCGTATTTTTTTACTGTCCAAATGCGTATTTTTTTAAAAAAAAATTGAACATGCATATACTTATTTTTAATAGGATACATATTTAAATGTTTAGCTATTGGATATGAGATAATTTACATCCTTTTAAGATGTTTTAAAAGTTAATAAAATTAGACGTTCATCATTCCGACTTTTTTTGCCATTTAAAGATGCCTGGAACAAATGTTAAGGATTGTGACACATTCCTTAGACCCCTTTTTCAAAGTATTTATTACTGAACAGAGAACAGAATTTTTAAAAAATATTATTAATTTTTTGTGAGTCAACTCCTTTTTATCCGTTTAAAAGCGCGTTTCGTATTTTATTTCTTTTACTTCAAAAGTCGAATGATTTTTTTTACATGTATCGAAGTAAAAATTCTATGTTTATAGAATGTTTTTAAATTTAAGGCTGTATAATGATAATCACAAGTATATGTATTAATATTATGTAATTAAATAATGTATTATAATACACATACTAATTATGATTATGTAGGAAACAATTACATAATTAATATTACTGTAACATCTGAAATGTTTTAACAGGTAAAGTTTTACTTCAGCATTACGTGTAATTGTAACTTTGAATATTAAGTTTTGAAACAAAATTTGTTTTTATGTTAAAATATTTTTAAAACATAAAGAATAAAAATTCAACTGTCATATTTATTGAAAAATAATCTTTATACAAATCTTAACTACTATTATTTTCTCCCTTTTTTAGCTTATTTTGAATCTGTAATAGCAATAAAAACCGGTTTGGAAAATGAAACCAAATTTTACTCGTCATGATGGCGAAATGTCGCGCAATATGATGTCATCTTTCATATTATTACCACCAGAGCTCAGTAATTTCACATGTATCTTAAATAACTCTATTTATGGAGTAATATTGTACACACATAAAAATGCATATCATGTTTTATTTTGTTAGTTTATCAAGTTTACGTATTGTAAGTGCAATGCGTCTTACCATATATGCATGCAAAATCGACCTTCAAAAACCACAAATAAAAGAAATAAATGGGGAATAAAGATATTTAAAGCTGATTTTCACATTAAGTTGAGTTATGTTCTCTTAAAATAGTGGGTCTGAGAAAACGAATATCAAAAATTTGAGAAAAAATTTTTCATGTTTAACTTCTAGAAGTGTAACACGTTTTCAAGATGCTTAAAACTGTACGATTACGTTTTAAAAAAATATTTGTGTTAGAAATAGTTAATACATAAAAGATGTTACAAAAAATTGACTTTTGTAAGCGATAAAGTTAAGGAAACTCTAAATCCTGAATTCATGTAAATTCTTATTTAGGTACTAGATTTATAATATGGTTAAAAAATGATGGAACAAAGATCATTTCGAAATAAAGCAATAATCTCTTACAATAAAATATTTTAGGGTGATAAGAAACCACGTTAGTCTATTTCTCTCAGATTCAAGAAGTTTAAACAATTAAACTTCTTTATTCCCCAAGACGCATAAAAAAAAAGAGAATTTTACTATCAACAAACTTTTTTTTTCATCATCGTGTGAACCATATTACTTTTTAAACTATTTTATATACCATTATGTGTTAAAAGCTTCAACATTTCAAAAAATTAATTCTTCTAAATAGAGAAATTACCAGGATTTTTTGGAAAAATTTAATTTATATGTTCCTCGATGTTATATTAAAAATCATCTTTTAGCTATTGTATAGTATTATGCCTCTTTTGACACCATCTCTTGACACACCATATAGTGCTACAGCAATCTTGCCCCGAATCTGTATGAAACATGCTTTTATAATTTAACTATATAAAATTGTTTATAAAAAATACTCTCCACATTACATATGTATGGATAAATTTTACTTCTCTATTAATATATTCAACGTAAGGTGAGCATTACATTTTTAATATTGTAATTTTCCATTACTGAAGATTCTGACCGCAGTTATAACAAAATATTATTCTTTTGTTTGTTTTAAAGGTAACAGAAAATCAACTTTCTGATTATTTTTTAAAAATGAAATATAATAAATACATTATTAAATTTATAATTAATAATCATAACATTATTTTACTAAGTCATCTTTTACCTTGGAGTAATTAGAAAAAATCTCAAATCCTTCTAGTTTTTTTTTTTTAAACATTTCTTTCTCGTTTACAAAGACAATTAATAAATTTGCTTGAGATAATTTATTAACTTCTTTTCTTTTTTAAAATTTTACATTAATATTTACAAAGATGTATTCATTTATGTTAGACATTGTATCAACATCTAAGAAAATTTTAATTAATTGAAAAGCAACTTCCTTAGAATATGATATTTATCTAACATATGTCCTCAAAACCCACATGATCCACTCACACCCCCCTTCCTGTAAGAAAAAGGTACTTTTCTGGAATTTTAATGAACAATCATCCAATGTCCCAAAGGGTCAGTGAATTCCAACCACAAAACCTGAAGACTAATCTGTATATTTTTTTTTCTTGTCTCGAACCAGCCAATGCGATGTCCATAATGACTGGGCGTTCTGTACAGAGTCAAAAGATGTCGTCTTCCTGGAAAAAACTTTCTTTGTTAAACAGAGGAAAATTAATTCGTTGAACCGGACACTGAGCGACCCTTGTTTGTATGATTACTTTGAAGAGACGCATTGCTAAACATGGGCGAGCACTGTTTGTGGGAAGTGCTTTGCATGTGAAAAGAGTGTCACAACAAGGACGTTGTAAAGAGAGGAAGGTCGTTTTGAATACTCATATAGGTTTAAATAAGAAAAGAGCCTGCAGTTGAGCAGCTTGTAATCTATCCATTGGCTATTTGGAGTTAGATTGTGCCTAATTTTAGTGAATAGAGTTCAAACCTGTTTTAGATAGACAAATTTCATTATATTGTATCTCTAAACATAAATAAATTCTCCCATATTTGTAGAATTTAGTGGCTTATACAAAACATCATATTTCCTTATAATTGTTACGCTTCTAATTCCTTTTTTAAATTCTTATGTTAAATAGATTAGCAATTTTATATTTTAAAAGTAAAAATATATAATTATTGAATATTTCCGATTTTAAGGATTTTTAACTCGTTATAATTATAGCAGTAAACTTAATATAAGGAGGTCCTAGACATTGAATAATTTCAACTTTTCCGTTTTTTTGTTGTTGTTTTTTAATTTTCTGTTATTCTAATGACATCTCTGTTTAGAGTACATGTTTCACACACACAGTATCACACACACACACACACACACACACACACACACACACAATCATACACACACACACATATATATATATATATATATATATATATATGTTGTGTTGACTGACTCTTTAAATGGTACATTAAGGAGACGATACTCTACATTGTTGAAGCTTACACAACAGGAGGAAGATCTTGTGAAATGCAAATGGTTAAGGAGTCTGTCAGGACACCCCTCATATTTTTAAATAAAGAAATTGAATAGCAAGTTTCTCATAAGCAAATTGCATTTTAACGTTGTTGCCAAATGAAAATTTGTTGTGAAGCCTCATATAAGGAGGAAAAATACATACCAGCATAATTCTGACTTTGACAGAGAGAGGTCGAATTTTAAACTACCTGGAGTACAGTTTATCATAGTATTCCTGCTCTCATCGGTCATAACTATCTGCAGAATATAAAATCGTTTTCTTCAGGATGGTCATATGGAACGACGCCTTAAGGTATCCGACTACGTTCGGAACCATGATTTTAAAAAAGCGCATAAATGCATAATTTTCATGATATTTAATGTCACTTAGATTAAAATACATGTATAAAATTATTTTAAAGACATTATGACAAAAAAAACTATTTAAATACAATATTGTGGCAAAAAATTAACTTAGAATATCCTTTATCCAAATGTTCTCCTTTTGTAAAAAATGCTTCTATTGTATTTATATTTTGCCTGTATATACCTCAGACCTCTGTACAGAGGCTCAACTATGATTTTTGGAAAATTGAAATTATTTTCAGAGTTACAACCATTTGAAATAATTATCGGCGTATTTTCTTAAAATTTCTCCTACTGTTTTCATAAAACATGGATAAACCGACTTCCGAGTCATGCGTTTCACAAATTCTAGTTGAGCCTCTGTACAAAGGTCTGAGCTGAATACAGGCAAAATATTAATACAATAAAAGCATTTTGAAAAAGGTTATCTAAGAATTATTTTCCAAAATATTGTATTTAAATAATTTTTTTTTGTCATAATGTTCTTAAAATAATTTTACACATGTATTCTAATCTAAGTGACACTAAATATCATGAAAATTATCCATTTACACGCTTTTGCAAATCATGGTTCCGAACGTAGTCGGATACCTTAAGCCTCAACCCACTATCCTAAAATAGATATCTTAATATATTGTTCATCCAAGTAATGATCCAATAATCAAAGACTATAATATTTTGTTACACAACAAGTATCTGCAGAAACAGTTCCACAACGTTTGCAACAGCATGAATTGACAGCTCGGAGACCATGGTTTCGTCTATCCTTAATGCTACTTCACAGACAAGATTAACGATGAACCTGGATGCAGAAATGGTGTGAGGTTGTCCTTTTAGACAAATCTAGGTTCATCATGATTGTCGCATCCGCGTATGGCAACATCATGGAGAAAGCACAAAGCCAGCGTACATTTTTTACCGTCATACTGAGCCATAATATGGATTGATGGTAAGCGATGTCATTGGATACGCATCTTGGTCACTTCTTGTTCCCACTGACGACACATTGAAAAATGGTTGTTTCGTTTTTGGAGTATTAAGGCCCGTGCGTCTACTCTATCTTCGAACCATGCAAAATACTATGATTCAGCAGGATAATTTACGACCTTGCGTAGTTGGTACTGTACTGATCTTTCTTTATCCAAAATATGTTTTACCACTGCCCTGGTCACCCTGTTCTCCAGATCAGTAACCAATGGAAAACCTCTCGTTAATGGTTGCCGAGTGACTGGCTAGTCAGGATATCCCGATCACTATTGTCGGTGAACTGTGGCATTGTGTTGAAGCTGTATCTGTACAGACCATTTAATTTTTGTTTGATTCAGTGCTTAGGCGTGTAAAGTAGTTAATCTGGGTACTGCATTTTCAGGATCTATTCTTCCAGAATTCTTGAAAATTTGATCGCTTATTATGTCTAGTATTATATATATTTTTTATTTGCATTTCTTCCTTCTGTAGCATTTTTAAGGCTGTCTTCGGTTAATGTTAAAGAATAGGGCCCGAATTAGGTACATTTTTTGAAATATAAAAGAAATGAAAAATTAATATTACATTCTAGCTTCACTATCCCTTATAGATAAGGTGACCAACCATCCTCCTTTAGGGAGTCCTCTTCTTATAAGTTTTGTCCTTCCTTGAAAAGTGTCCTCCTACATGTCCTCCTTTTCAATATTTTAAAATTGATCTGTTTCTCTGTATTCAGAGATGAGCCAAACATGTTTCCAAAATGTCGAAGAATGGTCTGAAACAGATTTAACAGGAAATAACGGTTTTCAATGGTGTTTTTCGACTTCATATTTAGTAAATTGGGTAGATATAGAAAATTACGTTGAGTTTTTAACGAAAGAGAAAGGTCTGATGTTATATATATAATCAATGACAATTATCTGTTTGAAGAAATTATAGAAGACTGAATGTTTTTTTTAAATTTTGAAAAATTAGAACAATGGAAAAATCAGCGTGTGAAATTGATAAAAGATGGGTAGAATAATTTCACCATTTCAAAAATGAACTATGGAAATTCAGTTATTCTTGTTGAATTTACGTTGTACAACATACGCATAGAATGGGTTGTCGGAGTACCTGTTTCCCCAAGGAAACTTCATTGGAACTGAAGAAGGAAGGATCGTTCTGATTCCGTTCTAACGTAAGTACGTAACCAATCACGTTAAAACATTTACGTCAACGCTGATGTTGGTACATTCATATGATACACCGCCACATTACCGCCAGTAGTTCGGAATGGCGAACAACGATACCATATTCGTGGGTATGTAAAGTTCGCATTTGTGGGTTCGATCATTCGTCAGACGGCTTTGAAATTGCGTCATTTGTGAGAACTTGAGAATTGGTCTTTGTGGAGACGTTTGAAATTGCGTCTGTTTGACAGGCTAGTTCTTGTGCGGTGGATAGATGGCGCCACGACTGCGGCGCGTGAAGTGCGGTTCCCTTGCAGGCCAGGGTCACCAATGAAGGAAGGGAAGGTTCGTTCTGGGTACCTTCCGTTCCGAACGCAAGTACATAACCAATCACGCCAAAACGATCGTCAACGCGTGATGTTGGTACTAGTTCATATAGATATCCACCGCCACAGAACTAATGCAGCAGTTGTGAAAGAGTTTTTCAATTGATACGATTTTTGGACTGGTGAGAAATCAATATTGAATGCTAATATTTAGCTACAGTGCTTATCGTAAAATTTATTATGAAGGATATTTTTTCGCCCCGAAATTTCAGATATATTAGAAAAATATATGTTGACAAAAAAAATTCATTCAATAGAAAAATACTCATTTAAGAAGATAATTAAAAGGAATGTAAGCGTAATTAGCGTATTTTTGTTTGAATTAATAAAAAGCTTCAATTTTTTTAGTTGCAATTTTTTCTTAATTTTTTCGTCCTCCTTTTCATTTTTTTTAAAAAAATGGTCACCTTTTTTAGAGCAACATATTTTATCGTACTTCACATTTTTGATCGGAATGAGCCATTTTTTTGGCATTAAATGTGTTTCGCGTTTTTTCTCCTATACCGTAATGTTAAATGAGCTGTCCCTTCACAGTGTTAAAGTGAAAAAGAATAGTATTCACGGAATATTTTGAAATTTTACAAACACTATATTGTTAACAATGTATGAGAACAGAGTATAATGTTGCAAATTTTCCTAAAAATTGAAGCCTTTTTCTGTCTGAAAATGTGTTCCACGTTTAGTTCAGGCTCTCTCACTGTTGCCGAAAATAGCCTCAATAATCAGTAGTGTATTTCCAAAGAACAAGAGGGAGAAATTCGTTTAGTGTTTTGCAATATTGGTCTTTCAAATTTGGCCTGGTGAAGAAGTAAAATCTAAAAATCAGTTGCAACAAATTTAATAAGATAAATAATTTTCTTAATAAGAAGTTCTGAGACTCAATTTAAATCTCTCTCTCCAAAATACGTTTGAAGTCTACTGTTTTCCTTTAGTTCCTTTCGCATACTTTGATGTTATGCATAATTATTAAATATTTAAAACATTCCAATATTTGATTTATTATTCCTAGTAAAGCTGCTTAAGAAACCCATTTCTATTCTGTGCCAATCTATTTACCAAATTTCATTTTTTTCATACGCTGAATAGCATAGGAAAGCATGATTATCTTTCGGCGATTATGAAGTGTGTGGCTTCTTTGATGGCAGTGTGATACGAATACTTATCGTTCAAATTGGCCGGACCACCTGTGAATAGAATTGCAGTGGCTCACAATTTCGTCTGAAATTTCGCCCGGACGATGATGACAGTCAAGGACTCTAACGCAGATGTCACCGTTTAAAAACTAAAACATCCGTCTTTTGTGGAATGATTCCCGCAACATCAAGTCCCATCTAGCTTGGAAAAAATAAAGCGATACCAATAGACTAAACAAAACAGAAGATATTTGTAATAATTTTCATTTTGACTTTTGGATGCACCTGCCTTCTAATATATATAAATATATATAATTATCATTGGTATCTTGTGTAATATTGAGTGAAATAGCTACTTGAGAATAGCATTTTAGTAAATTTTATGTATAGTACGTACTTCACAAATTATATAGTTTTTTTTAAAAATGACATTTAGTTGACGGTGATTGAATATTTTTTTTTTCGAATAGTTTTGAAATAGGAACAATTATGTAAAGCTAGTGCCCGAAAAAAAAGATGTAAAATAAAAATTATTCGTCTTTAAAACTGAGTAAAGTTATTTCTTTTTTAACATAAAAGTAAAATACATATTTTATTCAATTATTAAGAAAAAATCACTGTAAAAGATTTTTTTTTATAAGTTACATGATTGTATTTATTCATATTGGACGAATATACTTTTTTTTTATTAAGGTTCATAATTACAAAGTACATATTACAAAGCAGCACAAATAGATATTGATTTAATAATCAATTGCATTATATATATATATATATATATATATATTGAAGTTGCTTAGCCCGTAGAATATTGAGTCATATTGTCCATGCTACGAAACCCGCGATTGCCTAGTTGTCATTGTGTGTATGTTCTAAAACTTAAAAAAAAAATTCTTTTTAATTCTTCCAATCAATGTTTAACAATGTAATACATTTAATTTTTAATAATGGCTTACATTTTAATTTCTCATGGGAAACGTTAAAAGTTATATATTAGTAATTGATCGAAGCTTTTTTATTTTAAACCCTTAACCAGTTTGCCCGCATATTGTACGGGTGCCTAAAATTTGGCCGCGGCTGGTTTGCCCGTACGCTGTACTGGGACAAATATTTTTTTCTTATTTGATTTGCGCGTATTTTCAATTCTTATGATAAAATTATTTAGTGCTAGTGTTTTGAAAAGGTAATGCAGTTTGACTATGATACTGAAATTCTTTTCATCTGCAATTTTCTTTGTGGGGAAAACGGGAATTTTTCTTTGGTAAATACAAGAATTTAGATTCTTAAAATTTTGTTCTACTGTCTGCAATGACTTTGCACTCAGACCGGATTTTTGAAATTTCGGATAACATAAGCAACAAAAACACTTTTTACGATTGAAAGTAGGAATAAAATTTGGATACTGATTCAGAACAGTATGCACATATGATCATTCCTTAAATAGACATACAGTCACAAGTCCCAACTATTGAGTAAGTGATTACAAATATAAATATATTCTGTAATAAACTTTTTATTACAGAGATACTTATATTACAAATTAATTTTTAATTTCACAATTTAAATTAAAGTAGGCTTCAAACACCCAAATTAAAGTTCTTCCTTTTATTTATTAGTATGTTTTAATACATATATATGAAATCTCTTTTTGAATCTTAATTATGGATAAATAATGACCATTAAGAAAGCCAATAACATCACGACTATTCAAATTGAATCTGAATTGCAAGAATGTCCCCTTTTTCCCTAAAAGAGATATCATAGTCACTTTTATATACGAGATTCCAAACTTAAATCTTTGATAAGTTGGGGAAAGTATTCTATTTCCTTTCATGCATGGTAAATTTATCAGGTACTCATGTTAGACTCTTGATCTCAAAATTCCGAATAATAATGGCTATTCGCCTACTCAAAACTTGTCCACGTATTTGATAATATCGCATTTAATTAAACTCTCTCTAATGTAAATTTTGGTTGCAAATATTTAAAATAAAATGTCATCTAAAAGTATCATTATCTTTAAAAGATATTTCAAACATATTGATCCGTGTCTCTATTTCGGATTGGGTATGGAAGCAAATATTATTGCGCATTAACGGACCAGCAATTTCAAAAGAACATAGAGTATGTTAGCAGAAGGACTGAGACGTCACCAGTATGCTACTTATTTGGATCATTCCTTAAAAGAACACAGATGCACAAGTCCTCAACTATTTGATAAAGTATTAACACATAACAAATTTTCTAAGGTATATGAAACATTCTTCATATAATGCAGAGAATGTACTTATAAAAAGCAAATATTAAAGATTTTTAATGTTCCACAATTGTAAAAAACAAATAGCGCTCTCAAAAACTTTAAAATTTAAAGTTCTTCCATTTTCTTATTCTATTAAGTATGGTGTTTAATAATATTTAATTAGAAACGTGCCTCTTTTTTGAAAAAAAAAATGGATAAAAAAATGACCAATTAAGAGAAGCCAATAATAATCATGGCTCACGACTTTCAAATTGAATCATGAATTCAAGAACGGATTCGACCCTTGTTTCCACTAAAAGGAATAATACGGTTCCGTTTTAGGTAAATTCAACCAAACCTTAAAATCTTTGCCATGCATTGATCAGAAGTTAGAGGAAAAAGTGAATTTACCTTGTTTTCCTCTTCAGTGGACCATGTTAAAAATTTATCAGGTACCTCATGTATCTAGATTTGATCCAAAAATTCTCATATAAAATAATGGTAAGTTATTCGCCCAATCATCAAAATTTTTGTACCACAATATTGTGTTAATATACGCATTTAAATTAAAACACTAACATTCTAAAATGAAATGAAAATTTTTGGTTGAACAAAATGAATTTAAAAATAAAATGTTCATGTAAAATATACATTAATACATTCCTCAAAAAATGAATTTGCAAAACCAAGAAACAATGCACGTAGAGTCATACTAATTTCAGGACAATTGTGATGAGATGGATACTAAATGATTAATCTTGCGCACGCTATAAGGACCAGCAACTTTTTCTTCTTATAAACAGCATCTGAGGTTTTGCATAGTACTTGCGACTTTCGAAGAAGCGTAGATAAATTGCCTCAGAGACATCGGCGAGAGCTCAGTACCGTTAGTTGACAACCGGAGAATGTGTTGTGTGTGTCTGTGTGTATGACCATATTATCGAATTATATGAACTGAGTTTGTCACTGCGCGCAATTGCAACTCTTGTTGGAGCACAACGTGAATATCATCCAACGTTGTGTCTCACGTTGAATTCAGGACGGTCTACGTGCACTCTGAAGAGAAGTGGTGCACACAGGTGCTCGTCAGAGTGCACAGATTGGCGTATTCGCCAGTGAACTATTCCAAACCCTCTCTCCATGGCACGTGACGTCCGAAGCCGATTACCTCCAGGAAGCAGATAGATCTATGTCCACCCAAACCGCGCGCAACAAACTGCATGAAGTATAGTTACGTGCATGGGTACCAGGAACAGGGATATTGTTGACCGTTCAACACAGGGCAAGACGTGTGGCGTGATGTCAATGTCATTGTACCTGGACCATCGAATGACATCGGGTATTGTTCATGGATGAGTCTCGTTTCTGCTGTGGAGGAATGACAGTCGTCAATGGGTATGGCTGCGACCCGAAGAACGATACGAACAAACCCATTTCGCCGAGCGTCAAACCGGTTCAAGAATGGGCATCGTGGCTGGGTGGAAAAATGTTTGACCACAGGACACCTCTGGTACTCATTAACTGCCGTTTGACAGCGACCGCTACGTCACACGAATTACGGAACCGTTGTTCTGCCCTTGTTGCAGCGCGCACTCAACGCGGTATTCCAGAAAGACAATGACAGGCCATCGCACGGCGAACTCTTAACAGCCTGACTGGATTTAATATTTTTCCTGGCCGGAAAACTCTCCGGATCTGAATCCCATCGAACACCTGTGGGATCTCATTGGACGTAATATGAACCGAGGACCGTTAGCGCAAATCGCGGATGTTGTGCACACAGCAGTAGGATGTGACTTGGCAACGGTTGCTTCAGGCAATCATCAGTGGACAAATAGATAGAATGCCTCGCAGGATTGAGACGAGTGGCACATATAGATACTGAATAAATTCGTTTATAATGATTTTTGTCTGTTTTTTAATCATTTGTATGTCCACCTCACCACTATACCTTTTGAAATTTGCATGACGCTACGTGGCATCATTCCCTGATGTTGCAATGTAACTTTTGAGGAATGATTTGTTTGATGTATGTAAGATTTGATTGATGAATTGAAGCTCCAAAAATTCTTTTTGTCAATTGATTAAATGGTTTCTATACATTGAATTTTTATAAAACGTCAATCAATTGTAATACTTTTTACTACGATACAAAAAAATCTTAATTTGGTTTAAAATATAAAAACTAAAAATAAATAAAGGAAAAAAAACAATTTCAAAATACATCTGGGAAAACCATGTTTTATTAAAAATTAGGCTCTCTCTGTGCATAAATATAATTGAGATCTAATCATTATATTAAAGAGATAATTACTTGCACATATATTAAAAAATCAAACAAAGAATCTCGATGTATAAATTAGATGTTGAGTTACACTTATTAGAGGTAATTATCTTTTATATAGATAATAGCACAGTTAAACACCTGACACAAGATATCTCACTTTTTATATAAATATAACACACCCTCTTAACTTATTTAATTTTTTTAGCATTAAATTGCCAAGAGATAAACATCTTATCTTATAATTTATCAACAATTACGTATATCCTCGGTAATTAAAATTTTAATGACCCTATTAAATTTTTAATATTCGTCTCAAAATTAATTTTGAAATAAACAAAAGTGCTATGAATTTTATGATACGAATTAATTGTATCATTATTTCAATTTAAAAGTTTTTTTTTCACTGCAACGAAAACAGAGTACATTTTCCACTGAAATAATCAACGAAAACTTTGCGGAATTTTTCAACAAATTAACTAACAAAAAATGTATTAAATCAGTACAAAAGTTAATTAAGCATCTTTAAATTGCATACGCCTCCGGATGAGTTACCAAACGATTAACAAGTTAGGTTATTTTTTCAGACTTGACATCCAAGTGCCCATAAATATTAAAGAGAAACAGATCTTCAGGAAGATATTGTTTTTCTTTGAGGGATATAAACAAGGTTCGTGCGTTCTTTCCCGTGACTTTTATTGGCATTGATATGATTTATTCGGCCAAAAAAATAGCAGCTGATAAAATAATTATCTTAAATAAGAGGTAATTGAAGTTGTTAGAATTGGTGTTGTTATAACACTCTTTTTTTTCTGTTATTTTGCATTGTTTTTTTCTTCCTGGAATGATTTTGAAAACTTATTCCTATTGCATATTTTTCTAATTAATGACTATATCACGAGGCTAGTAAACTATTTAATTATGTATTAGAGATCATCATTTCGTAATTAACATTGCTAATTATATGATTTCTACTAATTTGATGCGTAGCAGATTCACACAAATTTAATACATTGTAAGTAATGCCACTGAAGTGTATACTTACACCTATTTGTAATTGATTTATGATATGTTAATTATTAGTATTAGTACTACGCAGCTTACTTTTAACTTAAGTATAATTATACAGTATCATTTCTAGGTAAATCAGAAGATGAGGTTTTACTTATGTAATATAAAGCCCTTTTTTTTTTCTACACAAAATTTCAGTAGTATTACATTCTCTTTTTTGCGTTTTGTATTATTTATCATCAAAATTTATTAAACAAAAGTTGATCTTACATCCAACGCAGTTTTTTGTATAACAAATGCATAAATATGTCTAGTTGTCTGAATCCATTAAAATCATCTTTTAGATCTGTTTTTAGTCTCACAGTGAAAGAAAGAAATTCTGAAAATAAATTCCTAATAAAATATATACTATTTCAACATCAATCCTAAAACTTTTAATAGGCTTCTGTAACTTTACACTTTTTATGAAAAATTCATTATTGATGTGAAGATATTATATAAATGTTTTCCCCAATGTTAAGAATATTATGTAAGCGCTTTATTTTAAATAGAAAAAAAAATCTGTCATGAATATCATATTTTGAATTGACATGCGTATAAAAAAATGAGTTAAGTAGTAAATTGTAACCCTAATTTTAAATGAATGAAATTTATTCCAAAACTCTAATACACTGTCACGATAAATATATTTTTCATTCAATATGGTAAACTAAAAACTGTATTCATTGAATCCTTCTAAATCTTGAGAGATTCCTACAGTAACGTAGCCGTGTTTTATTATGTAGTATTATTATACATACTATTTGTAAAGTATTGATATTTAAGTTCTAATATTAAGCTTTTGATTGTATTCAGAAACATTATAATATCCCCCGCATTTTGATTTCAAAAGGATAGGATGTGAATTTCAAAAACGGAAGTGTAATTATTTTTAACAGCCGGCTGGGTGGTGTAATTCCTTAGACGCAGGGTTTGGTTTGACACAAGTTTAAGGGTTGCACTCCGGCTTAAGTCGTTGGATTTTCATGATGCAAAAAAAATCAACAGCATCCATGCCGTACGATTATGCGGCATGTGAAAGGTCCCTTGAGTGCTTTCTTCTATATAGACAGATGGCTCTACAAAATTTTTTTTGTATAAGAATATTCTCAATTTGTATTATGTTCTTTAAAATAACACAGTAGAACCTATTTTTGTGCAATTCTTTTTCATGCCATTTTATTTTTGTGCGATTTGTTTTGTGCGACTTCTTAGTGCCGTCTAATGCCTTTTTATGCCGTATATCAGCGTTTCTCAAACTGTGGGGTACGCCCACCTAAGGGGGCATGATAATCCAACTGGTGGGGCAAGCATATCAAAAAGTTAAAAATAAAATATTTAAGAAAATTATTAATTTACTGAAAGGAATCAAAGCAAAATTCATTCTGAGATATAAAAATACACATTTACAATGATATTATATACCGTAAAATCCGGCTTATAACACACATCTTTAACACAAATATAAGATCGAAATTTACGGGAGCGCGTTATACACAGGGTATAAAAAAGGTAGCTTCAAACCTAAACAAAGAGATGAGCGTAGTAAAAAAATTAGACATCTGCCTTGAATCAGAATAATGATTTTTTAAAAAAATGACATTGCTCATAAACTTAAAGGTTGCAGTTCTAAAAGTGTGCTAATTTTTTAAAATTGTAAAATGAGTGAATATGAACGTCGCATTGTTCAGCTTCACAGGGATTTTGGCGACGGACCTCGCAATTTTGAAAAATGATCAAGTGACGATGTCGACAGCTGACTGTATCCCTCTCCCAACATTACACACACCAACGGGGAAAACGTTTGGAGCTCTCCACCCGATTTAACGAGCATCGCCCCCCTAAGCTCAAAAAAATTTTTTAAAAGCCTCATAAAATTTAAACGATTATAGATTCAATGTTATTGTATAAAAGGAAGGGGCGGCGCTTTTTTCGGAATCATACCTTAAAACTGAAAAACCCCTTTTTAAAATAAAATTAGTTTATCAGGTTTTTGGATTATTAGATCTCCGTCATTTAAGGTTATCCAAATTTTCCCCCGTCCCTTTTTTTTTAAAAACATTTTTAAACCCCGGGGGCCCCCCCCCCTTTTTTTTTTTGGTAAAAAAAGCGGTTTTTCAATTCGGCAAAAAAAGGTTTCCCCCTTTCCATTTTTCTCCCCTTTTGGGGAAACCCAATTTTTTGGAATAAGCGATAATTCCAACTTCGAAAATTTTCCCTTATTAATCCCTCCCAATTTTTAAAAAATTTTTAAGGTTTTTTTTTCAAACTTTTCGGAAAATTTTCCCCCCGGAAAAAACGACCTGTCCCGGTCCGGGAACAACAAAAATAATTTTGGGATTTAAAAAACGTTTGGGGGGGTAATAGGGGGGGTTGTGAAAAAAATGGGGGGGGTTTAAATGGGGCAATCCCCCAAAAAAAAATAAAAAAGCCTAAAAAATGCTTTAAAACATAATAGTATTGCACATGTTCATTCGTAAAAAAGGGAGGGCGCGTTATACGGCGAACATACCTAAAAACTGAAAATTGCCGTTTGAAAGTATGGGTGAGTGTTATGCGCCGGATTTAATGGTACTTATAAATGTATCAGTACTGCATAATGTATTTGATCCTTAAGGTATCCGACTACATTCGGAATCGTGATTTTTAAAAAGCGCATAAATGGATAACTTTCATGATATTTAGTGTCACTTAGATTACAATACATGTATAAAATTGTTTTAAGGACATTTTGACAAAAAATAATTATTTAAATACAATATTTTGGTAAAAAGAATAATCTTTTTTCAAAATGTTCTCCTTTTGTGAAAAATGCTTCTATTATAAAAATATTTTGTCTGTATATAGCTCAGACCTCTGTACAGAGGCTCAACTATGAATTTTGAAAAATTCACATTATTTTCAGAGTTACATCAATTTGAAATAATTATCAGCGTTTTTATCTTAAAATTTCTCCCCTCTGTTGTCGTTAAACATGGATAAACCCACTTCTAAGTTATATATTACAAAAATTCTAGTTGAGCCTCTGTACAGAGGTCTGAGCTACATACAGGCAAAATATTATTATAATTGAAGCATGTTTCACAAAATGAGAATATTTTGAAAATGGATCATATTCTATGTTCATTTTTTGTCAAAATATTGTACTTAAATAATTTTTTATTGTAATACTATTCTGAAAACAATTTTATATCCATTTTCTAATCTAAATGACACTCAATATCATAAATATTATCCATTTATACGCTTTTGCAAAATCACGGTTCCGAACGTAGTCGGATACCTCAATTCTTTTGTAAGTTAAGAACAAGTTCAATAATTACTAGTGTCTCCACATGGGCTTGTCAAACATAAAATCATGTGCAAAATTAAATACTTATCTTAATAGTTTATAATTAAGGTCACATTGTAGCTTTACGTCAAAGTACATTATTATTGTATGGAGACAGCACCATGAAAATTATGATTGAAAATTGGGTCTCAAACATTGAAAGTTTGAGAAGCACTGCGGTATATGAATTTCAACGGCTTTGGAGCCACTGCAATGTTTCCTATCAAAGTGCATAATATATACGCACTTCAAGAATTTCTGCTCATTTGTTATGAACAGTCTCCCGACAATGCACAAACAATTACTTTCTCTCAACGCGCTAGCAGCAGGTACTTGATTAAAGACGAAACTGCGGGAAGGCATTATAAATAATTTAATTGATTATGAAAAAGGCAAAAAAAAGCCGGGACTCTTGAGGCGGATAAAATATACGTAGGGATCCTGTTTTCCAAAAAATCGGAAAAGAATTTTCTTAAAATAGATACCAATTCCGAAAGCAGTGTAAATTCCAAAAAAGGTTTCAAACTTTAAATTATCGGGTTACGTGCCCAAACCCCGTCCCCAAAACTTATCACTTACTTTAAGACGCTAAAAAATAAATGAATTGAAATTGTATCTTCAAGTGACGAGAAAGCGATTTAAAATTAATTCATCACAGAAAGTTGAGAGCTTTGGATTACAACGAGTAGCAGCGAACTATGTATATGCATTTTGAAAACTTTTCCACTCTTACAATGAGAAATTAAATATTTTTATAAGGTTTCCATGTATATAATATAATTATTTACTTTGTTTGGAAGCACTTTCTCAAAAATTTCGTAAATAATTGACGTATTTTCTAAGTCGACTTTTTATGCGGTCCATCTCCACCGCATAAAAAAATTGTAGTATGCAGACAAAGTTGTTTGTTATATGTAAGTATTTATAAAATATTTTCGGATATTTTTTTGCGCGGTTTCTTTTTATGCGGTTCCTATCAACCGCACAAAATCAAGTTTTACTGTACTTATAAAACATTTAACGAAATGAATTCCTGAAAACTATAATTAATTCTAGAATCTTATTTTTCGTATGTCTTTTACTTTTATTAATTCTGTTTTTCATTTAAATTTAAATCTATCAATTACAAATATTGCATTGATAAAAGTTTCCAATCAGAAATTTATGTGTGCAAGTTATCCAATATTCCTAGTAGGAATTAAGTAAAGAATACTACAAATTAGCATTTTGACTTTTTTATAGCTTAAAAATTATTCAGAACAAACAATGAATTTCAAAACAGAAAAGTTCTTCTACGATAACCGAAAGAGAAATGAATTTTCTGGTTATGTTTACACAGAGATGTGTCTTTCGGGTTCATTTTGTTTTACAATGCAACACTATATATCAAGTAAAATACATTGCTCCTCGTTCACATTATTTCAAAAAGAGACTTTAATTACGTAGGTTTTTTCTTTTTTAGAAAGAAAATGTATTATACTTCAAGTTGACATTTGACACAAGGTATTTGTCAACTGAGAATAGATCGTTGCAAGTCGATTTTTTTTTTAAAGTTTTTAAGCTTTTGTACGCATGCGTGAATTTCAAAAACCTCTGGAAGAATTCTTGAAGTTAATTATTTTATAAATATTTGAATGCTTATATGATTTTTTCAATTTCTACTATCAGTTCACACTCTTCCTATATATATATATATATATGCATCTTATTCAGATTTTCAATCGTTAATAAAATACTTTTATTCATCCACTCAAGTTGAAATACATTTTTTTAAACTTGTAGTTTTTCAAATATTAATTCATTAATCCAATTTATTTAATAAAGAAATAGTAACAAAAATTCAAGACCAACACCATACATAAAAAGGAAAAATGCTCGCTCTGTCCCTGTAGCGCAATTGATAACGCGTTGGACTTCTAATCCAAAGGTCGTGGGTTCGAATCCCACCTGGGATGACCTAATTTTTGACAATGTCATTTCTTTTTTGATGTTCTATTTTATTGGAATAATTAAATTTATAATAAATGAATAAATAGTAACAAACAAAAATAATAATCCAATCCCATATATAAAAAGGAAAATGTAAAATTGCGTGGACTACATGTTTTTATTTTGCCACTTATATTTGATTCTGTCTTATGTAATATATATATATATATATAATATAACATATAATATATAATATATATATATATATATAAAGGATATGTGTAATTGTGTGATTGTTTGTTTTTATATATGTATTAGTCATATGTATATATAATATATATATATATGTATGTATATAGTATACGTATATATATATTTATTTAATTGTAACTATTTAATAAAAAGTACCTAAAAAAAAAAAATTTTTTGACCTAAGTAGAATTGACTTACTTTTTTTATATTACTTGTTTATTAGTAGATTTTATAGAAAAATTTAATGGGGACATTCTCACTTCAACAAAAGCTTCATACGATAAACGAAGTTTTTAGTATTACAAATTATTTAAAAATCAGAAACGCTATTTAAAATCATTAGATAAATAATTACATTGAAGTATTTTAGTTGAAACACAATTAACTGCATCGAAGTACTAATTTTTGTTTGTTCGCAAGTGGAAACAATAGGGAAAATATGTTTTTAATTAAAAATTATATTTTCTTCATTTGAACTCTTAAGAAATTATGTTTTGTATACTATTTATTTGTTTTTGGCCTATGCAAAAATTCTTGTTCATACTATTCGTCGAAATAAAAGAATACATCCACAAAAAAGATAATTTATAAATAAAATATTACAAAAATAACATATTAAGAATTCTATGAAAATATATAATACATAAACAATTATTATATGCTCTGTATTTTCCATTATTTTTGTAAATTTTGGCAAAAAAAAATCTTTTTACTTATGTCTTTGAGCATATTAAATACATGTACTTAAAACTTTCGAGAAAATAAAATACTGCATAATGGATGGCTTAAGATAATAGAATTTAGAAGTTTTAGTGCATAAAAATATCATATTGGAATCCTAGAAAATGACTTAAATTTCCAAAGTGGTATTTAAATTATACGTTTTTGACGTAAAATTATATCTAAAGCACACTTTTAGCAATTGAAATAAATATTTTCTTATAATTTAAAAGATTTAAATACGGCATCTGTTTTCAAAACTCTACCATCATTTAATGCTCAACTTTTGTTTAATTTGTTATTTTAACTTTCAGCAGATGTATATATTATGATAAAAATCACATATTAAATAATGTATATTCTTAATCACATCATAAGATAAGAATAACAAGAAACTCCACCTGCAATTTTCCAAAAAGATTTCGAAATTTTAACAGCCTTTCTCAATGTTGCATAAGAGTACATACTGATATTAAAACTGAATTAAATATAACATGTATTTATAATATAAAAAATTAAAATAATTCTAATATTTAATTTCCATTAAAAATTTACTGCTATTTTTCCCGAAGTTTATTTTACGCCAAACGATACTCCATAATCTTATAATCCTATCAAGGGAAGAACAAAATACACTCAACTCAGGTTTTTTTTTCCAGCAAACCGAGTCAACTTAACCTTGACATTCAAAATGTCAAAGATCTTCATTTCTTTTTTGAGCAGAAGGTCGAATTTTCTCGCTCTCAAGTATCTTGGTAAACATTCACGGAAAGGGGGAAATTTCTGAATCATTTTTATTATTTATTATTATTCTTTTTTGGGTTTGTTAAGGCGAAGGTTAAGTAGATTTTAACGGAATCCCTTTGGGTTAATTAAGAAGCGCCTACCCAGTAGTTTCTAACCTCCGTAACATTTCATGTCGGTCACCGCTACTGCAAGAATTCTTTTTCTTATATTTTCTCTTTTAAAAGTTTTTTTT
>BMAV01020702.1:0-19094 GCA_019973955.1 Trichonephila inaurata madagascariensis | reverse complement strand
CGAGTGGGATGATCAGATGGGCACTCAAATTGGAGGAATTTAATATAGAAGGGGAACATAACCTGAACTAAAAAATGCGGTGGCGGATATATTATCGAGAAACCCCGTTGAAAGTAATGGGAAAAAAAAGTTAATTGTGCAATAATCAGAGATTTAGTACTTCTTGCGCGAACAGTTAATAACAGAGCAAAAGAATGCCCCAGAATTGGGCATATCTATGATATTTAAAAAACCCGGAAGATAACTCTGTTAATGCGACGATATGTGAGAATTGGTCCCACGATTTCCTCAATTGAAGGTTTGTTGTTTTACGAAACACGAATTTTAGGGTGAAATGCGTGAAACATTCCAAAGTTTTTTTAAAAAATGACATCTACGCGAATTTCATGAAAAGCCAATCGCAGGTCATTTCGGCAGATTTAAAACTTATCATAAAATGAGATTTGTTTTTTAGAATATGAAAAAATTTTTTGGATCAATATGTCTCTACATGCTCTATGTGCCAAGTTAATAATTATAAAAATGCGTTACCAGCTGGTCGATTAAACCCGATTGTATCAAATTACCCAAAAATGAGATAGTTACGTTAGATTTGTTAGGTTGTATCCTTTTGGGGTAAGACGTAATCGATATGTTTTAGTATAGATCATTTCATCAAATGGGCTGAAATCATATTTAAAAAAGTCCTCGGCTGAAATAGCGATATTTTTGATCTTTATATCGCGTTTTGGAGCTCCAAAAAATTAAAAGTGATAACGTCCCCAATTTATTCCAAAATTTTTTTGAAATTTGAGGAAAGATTGGGCAAAGGAATGCGAAGACGATGATGGCCGAAAGGGGTCGAGAAACGAGATAAGTGCAAATGAGAAATTATGTTAATATCAACACGATACTTGGGACCAATTTAAGAATTTGCCGTACGTACAAGGAATGAAACAAAGGGAAAACCCCGGAATTATTTTTTTGGGGCGAAAGTTGATTAACCATTTCAAAAAAATTAGTAATGATTTCAGAGGGAACAATTTAAAGAAAAATTAAAAATATTTAAAAATGATTAAGTAGAAAACAAATGAAAGGTGGGAAAAATATTATAAAGACGAAAAGGGTGTACAAATTAAGGTAAATGTTTTGGGCTTATTAGAGAACACCCCTTTTTAAATTCAGCAGTAAAAATTTTTCCCAAAATTTTAAAAAAAAATTTAAGGTCCCTATAGAGTATTAGAAGAAGAAAAAAAAAATATTGTAATATGGAGGTCAGGAAAAGATTAACTGTTAGTTGATCAAATAAGAATATATCGTCATAGGAAATGTAACGAGGTCGAGTTAGGAACAGTCGCCTTGCATAGAATTAGTTAACGTCAGAAAACGAGTAGTTCGGAAAACGTGTACATCAAAGATCAAATGACGCAATATGGGAAGAAAAGCGTCTGCGGTAAAGCGTGAGTTAGAGGAAAAAGGTGGATAAATCTCAAATCAAAAATCGAAGAAAAACACGGATAGCCGATAAGCGCAGATCACTTATCAGGATCGCTGCCTAGCTCATTCTCGAATGGAAACAAGAAATAAAAGAAAAACGGCTAGATAAAGTAATAAAAGCGTCGTATGGATCAGGCAAGTGGACCACAGAGAAAGTGGCAGCAGTGCTAGACCCACAACATTAATAAAAGACCATTGTCATCTAGTAACATTTATATAAGTAGGAAGAAGAAACAAGATAGAAACAACTGGAGTTCAGCATGGTGGATCGAGATATGACCTGCGCCCACGCCAAAGAAAGCGATCAGGAGTCCCAACCGGCCAAGTAAGCAACAACAGGACAAGCAAGGAAAGCCGACAAGGAGATTATGGCGCCCTACAGCAGGCAACATAAAGAATTCCAGAGCAGCCGGAAAGTGAATGAGAAGAGAAAGAACAGATAGCACCTCGTTATTAGAAGTCATGGTGGGGAGACCGGAATATAAAAATCAGGTTGTATTGTTTCATTTTGTGTTCTTTTCCAACAAGTGGTCGGAAGAATTATTCAAAGAAGGAAGTTCCCGGGCGTAAGCTTAAGTTATAATCCAAACAAAAGTTGACAAATTGCTAAATGAGTGTATATTTTTTGAACTTTTGACTTGTAAAATAAATTTTTTTTCTCAAAGTGTTATATAGAAAACAACTGTATCATTATGCATTTGTTTACTTCGATGTATGACTTCGTGAGATGCGATAAATTCCTTTGGTTATTTGTTTTAATGATTCATTGAAAAATGTTTGTAATTGTATAATGTGTATGTATATATGTTGTTGTATTGTTCCGCATATAAGGTGCATCTGGTTCAGGGAAACGCGGCGTAAATAGGTGTGACATAGCCATCCTATGATAGCTATAAAATGTGTAGGATCCGCGTAAGCTAGAGGGGTGATTATCTGTAAAAGATGAGACATTTTGTAATTTAACACAACTTTACAAGACAACTTAAATACTTAATTCTAAAGAACAACTTTTCTTTAAGTGAGAATAAAGTCAGCCACAATTAAACTGAATATTTAAGTTACAGATCGCACAACCAGATCACTCTATCTTAACACTATCCGCTTAATCATAACTCCTATACAAAATATTACCTTTTATTGAGTAATACTCCTACCTTGGTTGAAGACTCCCTCCTG
Organism: Trichonephila inaurata madagascariensis; assembly: GCA_019973955.1. NCBI lineage: Eukaryota > Metazoa > Arthropoda > Arachnida > Araneae > Nephilidae > Trichonephila > Trichonephila inaurata. Next base: position 16,442 of record BMAV01020702.1, on the reverse strand, counting down.
CTCTGCCTGCTTCTGTAGATAAGAATACTCAGACCCTGCCAATCTTTCTTATAATTAATATTCTTAATGAAGATGAGCGTATCCTTCTTCCTTGGTACTAGGTCGTCTAACACACTTGTCTGAACTGTTCTGCACCTGTTATTCTATGCAGATTGCCCTTCCAATCTCACTAAACCCTATCCTTTTTAAAGTATATCCTTATTTGCATATTCGCCCTGTTTCTCTTCTTGGTATTGGGTTGGAAAAGTTTTGCCATTAATCGTAAATGGGCCGTCAAAGAACTTAGGAGTTTTTGTTAGAAGAAGAACGCGAGAGACGTCACAAACTCTTCATACAGAAAAACGTTATTTATTTAAGGTTCTCAATGCCCTTAATAAATTACGCCTAAGTTTTTACAAGTCCTGAATCTCTTCGCTTTCTAAGTTTTATTTAAATTTTAACCTTTGATCCTCATTTTAACTTCTAGTAATTCCCAGTAATATTTATCTTGACTTTAATTTTCACATCGACACATCATAGAATTAAATTTAATATTCAACTTTAATTTTAAATTTAAAACTCGTGACACAAAATTTTATTCCATTAACTAGCCAACATTAATTGCTTTTTAATTATGGTCCATTCTCACTTTTTTACATATATACCTTAAAAGTAACTTATATGTTTTGGTACACTTAGGTTTTCTACTGAATTTTCCTGGTGCGCAGACCCAAACCTGTCCAGGCAATCTTATATGTAGCTGGAAGTTCAATCTATTTTGTTCCAAAAGTTGAGGCTACATATCATATTGACACTATTTTCAGGTCTGTCAATTTAGAAATAAAACCTTCTGAGTTACTTTGTCAAATTCCTGTGTTTACATAATACCAAATAAAGTTTCACAATTTTTATGCATTATATATTATTTGTAAATCACAATAAACTTTCATTTCCATCCCCGCATCTGGTTCCACAAAACTCCCAATGAGCAGCGCAAAGCGCCGTTAATATATATTTGTTAGTGCCCTGATCATTACGCCGCGGTTCCCTGAACCAGATGCATCCTTAATACGGAACAATACAACAACATATATATACATGTGTTATTGCTATACAATTACAAACATTTTTCAATAAACCACAAAACAAATAAATCACAAAAGGGACCCGGTTTGCATTCATATCAGTCATACATCAGCAAAACAAATGTGCAATTGCCAATTGTTTTCTCCAGAAAAAATTTTTTAACAAGTCACAAAGTTCAAAAATAAAATAGTACACTCATTAAAATGTCAACTTTTAAAGCTTGGCTTATAACTTCCCAAACACCGCTCTAGACTTCTTCTTGCAATATTCCCTAACCACTTGTTGGAAAGATAAAAAAATGTCGTAATACAACCTGATTTTTATTTGTCCCCGCATGTATTCCCACGACGAGGTGCTACCACTGTTCTTTCCTTTTCTTATTCCTTGGCTGCATTGAATTAGTATTTCTATGTTGCCTGCTGTAGGGCTTGTAGTCTCCTTTTGTCTGCTTTTCCCTTATAGTTCTTGCTTCTCGGCCGGTCGGGACTCTGATCCTTTCTCATGTGTGTCGGTGGTTGTACGTCGGTCTATCTTGAACTTCAGTTGCCTCCGTTTTGTTCTTTTTCCTACTTATATATATAGTACTGGATGACAATGGTCTTTTGTTAATATTATTGTGTCCCTTTTTGTACCACTTTCTCTGTAGTCCACTTGCCCCGATCCATACGACCTTTCATTCCTTAGTTAGAGTTTTTTCCTTTTCCTTCGCAATGCGTAAAATGAACTAGGAAGCGATTCACCAGTGATCTGCGCCATCGGTCTTATGTGTGTATTTTTATATTGTTTTGATTGGCGATTAATCCCTTTTGCCTCTAACTTACGTTTCAAATTGCGATCTTTTCTTCCTGTGTGACTCATATTTGAATCTTTACGTGCCTTTTCCGAAGTACTCGTTTCGACGTGATCTGATAATGCCATTCGCCGCTAACATAATTCCTAACTCATGACCTTGCCATCACATTTCCTGGCATACAGGTTTATTTGATCAACGTTAACCGGGTTAATTTTTCAAGATCTCCATATTAGCAATATGTATTGTTATTTCACTTCTAATACTCTATAGGGTCTTTCTTTCAAAATTTTGTTTAAAATCTTTAGAACAGATGGCTATTAGCTGCTGAATCCTAAAAGCAAAAGCCCTTATAAGACCCAATCATTTAGCTTAATCGTATTCCGGTTCGTCTATTATAATACTTTTCCCACCTTTTCCTGGCGCTTAGTTTTCGTACTTAGTCTTAGCCTTTGAATAATCGTTCTGGCGTGTTTTGAACTTTGAATTCTGATCCTCTCAAATCGTTACCACTCTTTTGAAATGGGGTAATCAATTTTCGACCCAAAAAATAATTCAGTTAAGTGATTTCCATTGTTTAATTCAATTGCCGTACGAATAGAAGTGTAAGCAAACTCACGTAAGAATTGATCCTAAGTATCGTGTTGATCATTAACATAATTTTAAATCATTTGCACTATATCTGATTAACTCTTTCAGTATCCGATTTGCTTGTGGCCTTATATGCAAACAGCCTCAATGCCTTATGCCTAATTCTTCACTTTAAATGTTCAAAAATTTCGATATAAATTGGGGACCATTATCACTTATTAATTTTATTGAGCTCCAAAACGCGATATAAAGTTAATAAAAAAATATCCGCCATTATACTAGAAGAGCCTTTTAAGAGGCATAATTTCGTTCATTTTACGGAAATGATCGGTTATTACTGTGTGAGAGCGATTACGTCTTATTCTGATACATGAAGTGGGCCCAACAAATCTAACGTCACTATCTCTCATTTGGATAATTTCGATGGCAATTTAATCCTGGACCAGCTGGTAAATCATAAGCTTTATAGTTATTAACTTTACAATATATGTATAATAGAGACATATTGATCAATGAATATCTCTTTCATAAATGGGAAATAACAAACGTCCCGAATTTTATGATACGTTTTAAATCTTCCCAAGTGTCCTGTAATTGCGCATGTCATGAAATTCTCTCATTATTTTGCCCTTAAAGCGATTTTGAATGCATACCCGCATTTCCTCACCTAACGACGTTGCGTTTTTCGCATAAAATAAGCCTTCAACAGACGGAAGTCGGGACCACTCTCACATATCGTCAGTGTTAGCACCGAGTTATCTTCCGGGTTTTCTAATATCTATAGATATGACCTACTCCCTTTAAATACGTTTTTGTTCTGGGTTATTAACTGTCTGAAGTAAGTACTAAATCCATTATTTATTGGGTAATAATTTCACCCTGACCTATTATACTCCTTCCTACATTTTCGATAAAATATTAGGCCACAATATTTTAAATCTCATTTCTGACCATCAAGGCGTAAATTCACTTTTATCTACCTTTACATGCCTCTGTAAACAGCGAATCTTGAATTTTCAATAAACGATTTCTGATCAAAATCTAAAGCAACCTCTTGATCCATAATTTATAAAATCAATACTGAGTATCGTATTAAGGGTATTCCAAATTGTCACATGAAACAGAGACCAAGGTTCAAAATGTACCCCTGCTCTGAATAATCAAGTCTACTATTCCCATATTTTCAAGTACTGCTTCCTGTGCTGTTATTACCCGGCTTCAAGTGATTTTTAATTCGCTTATAAAAAATGAGCCGGTATATTTCTTCCGGATATAAATGATTTATCTCACCCAAAAGTTCCGCGAAGCGCCAAAAATGTGTTATTTAATAAAATAGGAACGTGGGGAAGCTCTACGGGTATATACATATCGGAGAAAAGTTTAATTGGTATTTCTCTTGCCGATTCCTTTGAGGTTGATCTTTAACTTTTACAACATTCAATCGTCCCCTTTGCATCCTATTGCCTCGACTGAAATTTCTTCACCGAACCCCTATTTCTATGTACCCTCTATATTGTGTAAAATTATTATTTCGTCATATTTCTGAAATTGGTAACCCCTTTCGTTGAATCTCTGATCACCATTCTGAAATCTATTCCTCTCGAACCCTCTTATTACTTTTAATGGCTATTCTCATAAAAATCCTTTTCTAGTTATTATTTGGTTTATGAGCGCCCAACTCACAGAATTTCTCCAGTTTCTTATTATATATCAAAAATAGGCATCCTATGCGCGTTTTGACCCTGCCTTTCTACATTATCACGTCTCTGGTAGAACCCCTTTTTAATTTGTAAGAATACCCTCATATTATTTCGAAGCCAATATTTCCAAAGTTGTACCTCGTGTTCTGCGGATTGCGCAGTTCCACGTAGTCCTGATCTGTGGTTCGAGTCGAACAAAAAATGTATTCTAACCAATCTGCCTGCGACATTCCTATCTCTAAATTCTTTTGAATTTTAATAAATCGTAAACAGTGCTCCGTGGGTTCCTTTATCTTCCCTTCGCTGTGACGCGAAAAATCAGCCTCCAATTCCTTTCTTATTTTGATTAGTGAAAAGTTTCTGCTAATTCAGCCTTGAGCTGCGCGAAATCCGTGGCTGCCGTATCTTGCACTAGCACCGATCCAAATATTGAGCCACAATCTTGGAGCCCTTCCTGGATGACTTTTCAGTAAGCACAGTGAATAGATTACTTGGGATTTCCAAGTAACTGTATTTTGATTATCTATTGTCTCAGAACCTGTTACGTTCTCCCGAGACCCTTATGGAAAAACATATTTCAGGTAATATACTTCAAACCAAATACCTAACCTGTGAATTAATATATAGTTCAAGTGTTATTGTGACATAGCCATCCCCTGATATTATGTCGTGTAGGATCCAAGTGTAAAGCCAGAGTGATTTATTCAAAAGATGAGACATTTGTAATTCTTAACACAAACTTTTTATTAAGAATAATTTAAATTACTTAATTCTAAAGAACAACTTCTTTAAGTGAGAATAAGCCACAATTGAAACTGAATATTTAAGTCAGATCGCACAACTAGACCACTCTATCTTAATTATCTGCCTAATCTAACTTCCTATACAAAATATTACTCCTTATTGAGTAACCCTCCTACCTTGGTTGAATGACTCTCCTATTCTAAGTTACTGCAGATAAGAAATACCAGACCCATATTAATCTTTCTTATAATTAATATTCTTAAATTGAAGATGTGAGCGTACCCTTTCTTCCTTATTGTAGGTCGCTCCACCACCGGTTCCGAACTGTTCTGCAATTAAGTTATTCTAAGATTGCCGTCCAATATCACTAAACTCTCTATCCTTTTAAAGTATATCTTATTTGCATATTCGCCCTGTTTCTCTTCTTGGTATTGGGTTGGAAAAGTTTTGCCATTAATCGTGGCCGTCAAAGAACTTAGGAGTTATGTTAGAAGAAGAACGCGAGAGACGTCACAAGGGCACTAACAATAATATTAACAGCGCTGCGCGGCTCATTGGGAATTTGACGGAGCCAGATGCGAGTATGAAATGAAAGTTTTTTGTAATTTAAAAATGATATATAATGCATAAAAATTGTGAAACTTACTGGTATTATGTAAATATAGATTTTGCAAAGTAACCTAAAGAGTTTTTATTTCAGGGTGACCGACCCTGAAAGTATTGTTCCATAGCTGATATGTAGCCTCAATGGAGCAGTGGAGCCGGTCTCCAAGCTCATAAATGAATATTTGTCATGACGTAGAGTTTGGGTCTGCGCACCCAGGAAAAAATGCCCGTAAAGTGTTTAAATGTTTAGAATATTTAAGTTACGTTAAATATATAGAGTTAAGTACATGTGTAAAAGTGAGAATATACCATGATTAAAAAGCAAAATTGTTAATGTTGGCCTAGTTAAGGTATCCGACTACGTTCGGAGACTTTTTTTTTTTAAATTTTTTAAAAATCCCTAATATTTTTACATTTTTAGTTTCACTTCTATACACAATAATAGAAAATACAGTTAGAAATAATATATGTACATAAAAATTTGCAAAAACTTAAATTTTTAAAGAAATGTTAATGAAATTTTGGACTTTTTTCATATACTCTATTTTTTAAAATCTTTTATATTTTTCATAAAATATTGCTGCAACACATTTTTTAAACACATTTCTAGAGGATGACCTACAAGTGTTAAATTATTTCTTTTGAATCAAAAGTTATAGCCAGTCGAGCTAGCGAACTGGGAAATTCAATCAAATTATCGAAACTTCCAGAAAAAAATACAACTATAAAATAACTAAAAATTGTTCAATTTCTTAGCTTGTAGGCCATCCTCTAGATAATACAATTAATAACATTTGTGTAAAATTTCATACAAGTATCTCTAATAGGTTTTAGATATCATGTTTGAAATATCATGAAATTTACAAAAAAATAGTTTTGAGAAAAATGCATTTAAACTTTATAAAAGCAATTTCAAAACAAAATATGACAAGTATATTACTAAAACTCTACTGATTTATATTTAACGATTCCACTCTTTGGTATTTTTAAAATTTTTTTCTTTGCCCCTTTTTTTTCTGGTTGATTTTAAAAAGGCAAGACTGTTGTTTCGAGTCATCGACTCGAAAGATGTCAACAAACCTCTCATCACGCATTCTATAATTCCCTGAATTTATGCCAAATGCTTTCAAAATACCTAACAAATCAATAAAAGCTTTTTTAAAAATAATGACTGCAATATGGGTACCCAAAGAAAATGTTTTTAGCTCGATAAAAGTTTTTTTTCGAAACGATTTACCACAAACAGGCGTGCGTTAAATGATGTATTTGTATTTGTGTCTTACCGTGGAGGCAATTTTATAATAACTGCTTATCACACTGCTTCATGTACACATGTTAAACAATATTTGAAAGTTTCACAGAAAAACCTACCCTTTTTTCTGTTTATTGTTTTCCGCTGTCGTTTCCTTGCTGATAGTCACACCAATTCTCAGCTCCAATCAAGCATGAACCATATATGGATTTCTCCCTGCTGGAGCAACAGTGAAAAAATGCCGCTATTGTAGCACTTAGCATAGCTTTGACGTGATTGGTGTTACTGCTACAACAGTTTAGAATTTTATTAAACATAACATTGATAAGTTTTCCCTTCTCACCGAGGTTTTTCTGGCCTTTTTTTAAAATTTTCTTCATCGACTACTCAATCTTTCTTAGAAGTATCTTATGCACTCATATTTGATGACATTGTTGACACCATACACATCTTTAACAGAAAGGTATCCTTGGAATCACCATCACAATAGAAATACATATTTTTAAGATTTCGTAGTACAAAAACATATAAAGATTTTCTACACACCAATAGATTCCATATTTGAAGTAAATCCCAGATGATTGCAGGAACACGCTTGTATGACTGGACTTATAGAATTCTAAAAAACTTTGCTAACATTTCCAAATCTAGAATTTCCCAGTGTTAATGTAGCAAGTTTCTATAGAAACCACATTTAGCGATGAATGTCCATGTGTCTCTGCCGACAACGGATATTCCACATTCTTCAACTGACATTTTGGAACATTTTATAATGCTCTTTGCTTCCAAAGCAGTGTCATTCATGGCATCTTTAGCCGTTAGTGTAGCAGCAGCCAAGACTTTCTTTCACAAAGTCTAAATGCTCCTTTTGTCATACAAGGCCAGTTCAGCTTAGCCCATAGCTTTTCACCGAAGAATGTCATTTTTAATCACTCACCTTCCACAAATAAGTTGCAAATTAATAACACTTTGCTTTTTTAGCTCTTCAGTAGCTGAAAAAAGGACAATAAAAGTACACTTGGAGCATTTTGAAGTCACATTAGAAGTCAGTCCAAACATATATTCTTCATGTAGGTACAGATTGTTCTCAAAACAATTGGAGAAACACAAACTTGAAAACACACTTCCCAATTTAAATAAACTATTCTATTACCTCTTAATGTTCCACTAAAACATTCTTTGTTCTGTGAAAATGCCTTTACTTATTCCAGTTTTTGTTCATTACAAGTTTGAGCACATCCAAGTCAAGAACACTGCAAGTCAACACTTCCACTGTTTTTGTGAATCAGCCACCAGCATATTTGGGTTTTTTCAAGAGGTTAATTTAACCCTTTTTTGTTACCCGTTATAAGTAAATAAAAAAAAAGAAAAAATTTTCAGAAAAAATTTAAATTAAAAATTGTACAATTAAAAACGAAAAGTTCAGTTTTTTGAAGAAATTTGGGAGAACATTCGTGATTCAAATCAAAACAAAAAAATGGAGGTAAAAGAAACAGATGTTAAACCAAAAGTCCAATTTAAAAAGATTGAAATTAGCCTCAAAAACATTTTTAAAAAATTGTCAGAAATTTTTTTAAATTTATAATGGGTTGAAATTGAAAATTATGGGTAAAAAGCATTTTAAGGCAACTCCTTTGATTTCATTCCTTCCTTTTGATTTCACCGTTTTTGGTAATATTTTAAACAACTTAATTTTTTTTCTAATTATTCACAGAAAAAAAACAAAGGGATTTAAAAAGATAATCGTTTGTTTTAAAATATAAAAAAAGAAAGGGATTTAGCCCAAAAAATGACGTTTTCAACGTAGTGATACCTTAATGGAGAAAAATTTTTTGTGTGTTTTTTCACGGTTTAAATTTAAATTTAAGTTAAATATTAAAAATTCTAAGATAAATAATAAAATTACAGTTAAGTTAAATTTTGGGGAAAAATAAAGTTAAAAGAGGTTTAAAGGGTTTAAAAAATTTAAAAAAACTTAGAAAGCGAGGAGATTCAGAAAAAAAAATTTTGGGCCATTTTTTTAAAGGGTGCAAACCCTTAAATAAATCACGTTTTTTTTTGGAGGGGGTTTGCATTCCTTTTTTCTTCAAATAACCCCACGTTTTTTTGAGGCCCGTTAAGGGGAAAAACTTTTCCAACCCAAATAAAAGTAAAACGAAGCATAGATGAAATAAGAAAACCCTTTTAAAAAGGGATAAAAATTTTAAAGTGAGAAAAAATGGAATTTAGAAAACTCCAAAAATAAAAAAAGAGTGGACGACTTTTTAAATCAAGACGACCCCTGCTAATCTATAAAGGTGATACTATTGCACGAGCCCTTTCCCCAGTCTACCTGAAAGAATTAATCTTGAGTATTAAAACCGGGAAAAAGGGGAACGCTAGTATATTATTGAAACGAGATTAGGGGACTAATTTAGTTATATTGATAAGGATCTAATTGCGGATCTGAGAAAAAAACGGTTTTTTTTGGTTTATTCTCACTTAATATAATTTTGTTCGATATCAAGTAATTTAATTTAAATTTTAAAAAAAGTCATATTAAAAATTATAGAATGTCTACCCTTTCCCGGGATCCCACACCTCTAACTTGGGGAAACCCCCAAAGCATAGCTATCGACAGATGGTAATGTCTCAAATTGAGTGTCGATCCGAAACGACGGAGTTTAAAAATTTTTGGGTCACCATAAAATTTTTCACAGGAAGTTTGGGAAAGTCGAAGATCTAGGCTCGAGTTAAAGTATCTTGAGAACTAGGTAGATTAGGGGGTTAACAATAGTTGGTGGTAAATCGGGGGGTTAGAAAAGTTTTGGGTGTGAAATTTTTCATTTATAGGAATTTAAATTCCATAAAACTCCCCTTTTTTCTTTTTTATGCTTTTTCATCTATGACACTAAGAATTATTTCAGGGTTTTTTGAAATCGATTTTTTCCTTTTTCTATTGTACACTATTTCTAACGAATGGACATTAGTTTCCTTAACTAAAATAGTATTTAAATTATTAACAAACTTAGTTGCGCTAGACTTAAGTGCTTTACGTTTGTTTTTTTATTTTATCAGCATCCATCTTAACTAACAATAGAATAGGAAATAAATAACTCGCCCAACTTCCTATAGGGCTGAGAATCCAGTTTTATGATGCAATATCACAAAATATCCGATGGATGGCTGATCGAACGTTGTTGATGACTATAGTCCACGACGAAACGATGTTAAACAAAGACTATCTATGATGGTGGAATTAACTGCGCAGTTAGCAATGGCGACGAGGTGCAGTACCATTCCCGGCCGCGACTTATGAAACAGTCATGGATTCAGAACCTCTTGGCGAGGTTGGCACACCCCTGCAGCTTGGCGACAAAATACGTTTCCGCGCACCCCGTATAAGATAGTGGTAGTTTGGAAACGTGACAAAATGGAATTCGAGCAAGAAATAGTACAAAATTTCTCACTTATTGCTATCAACTAATAACAGTGTTTACACTACAGCTCCCAGTTGACTGTCAAAATTCTCAGGACTTTTTTCCCACCTAAATCAGAAGACTACTACCCCCAGACTGTGACGTCATTCGCCTGCATTACCCTACCAAACTCAGTGTACTTTGTTTTTCCCACTCAGGTTTTCCACTTGTCAGCGCCAAAATACTTATCAGATAGAGGATGGGGATGAAGGATCTATTGCAGATCCATATCCCTGTGACGTGAAGAAACGTGAAATAGTACAAAAAATTATTTTGTATCTCGAATGCACAGGAATTTTATCCTTACTGTATTGAAGATATGGATAAATTCACACCCGAAATGACTGTGCTAAGAATAAATCTGGAAAACGAAGAAGAAGCTGACAATTTCAAAAACCATTATTCTGTTGTTTCAAACACCAATTGGATTGTTTACGGCTGTACTCCAAATCCACAAAGGTAATTATAATTTTTTCACCCCTCATTTCTCTTCATAACTTGTTTTTATTCCATACGAATAGGCTGACTAAATATTTATAGATAGACAATACATAAAATCAATTTAAATTTACCATATGCTTTCACACATTGTTTAAATCTTTCATGCTTGGTACCACCAATTCTTATTCGTTTATTGTGTGGTGGTACATAAAACGTACCACTTGTTTGAATGACTCAGATATTGATGCTAGATGGTACATTCTCTGAACCACCACAGAGGTCAACTTCTAGCAGTTACTCAAGTTTCCAACAGATGCAGGGCCGGCTCTAGCAATTTTGCCGCCCCAGACAAAAATGGAAAATGCCACCTCTCTTTCTCTATATATTATTTTAAGTCTTAAAAGATTTAAGACAATTCGAAATTAAGGACATAATTACTTGTTATTAGATCAAACGAGTGAAATGTAAGTGAAGGAATAGTCAATTTCAGCAGGCCAATTTCTTCGAAAAATAGTCTACTGATGGTGGGGATCGCAAGCGTTTGTTTTAACTTATAGTAACTACACTCATGACTAAATAAGACATCTCTTGTAGCTCTCTATCTATCAGAACCTCTTATTACCCTTGTCCTCTTTTGGATAGCTGACACTGGACATCGTAAGGGGGAAAGGAATGTCCGTTGTGAGCTCACTCCGGGATGGGGAGAAATTTACAAGTGAAAGATGTATAAACATATGAAATATTTCCTGCTTTAACAAAAATTCCCAACTTAAACCCTTCAAGTTTATATATAAATGAAAGCTGTCATTGAATATACAGAGTTCAAAATAAAAAAAAGTGTGTGTGTCTACTTATGTACGCACGTAAGAAGTTAAACTTCTTTGGTGTAAGAAGATTAAAATTTTTCTAAAAATCTTTAGCATGGCAAGCTGGGCCAAAATAAAATAGAAGCAGGGCACCCAGCAACTCGAAACTGGGCCTGGTTGTGAGTAAACACAAGAGGAATCCATTAGAACCAGTCCAGAGTTTGTAGTTGCAAATGGGGCGGCGCTAGCTCGGGAAAAGGAAACGAAATTAACTCCCCCGGAGTGGAACAACTGTTACGTAAATGGTCATGTACATCCCAACGATGCATAGAGTAGTAGGTGATCCCAAAGTTTCCTCCTTCTATCTCTGTAATTTCGTAACGTCATCAAAAGATTGAACCCCATAGGAAAAACATGGGGATTCTAAAATTAGTGATAACGTGCCCCCCAAGCCTACTATCTACACATGAATTATAACACATGAAACAGTTCAACGAAGAGAACCTATGGTCCGAGTTTCATTAACGAATCTCGAAAATCCTCGGAGCTATGCGGGATTTTTAAAAAAATTATAACTTTAAAATAATTTTAAAATGTTAAATGGGGGGAAGAAATGGGACTATGGTCCAAAAATATATCTAGGATTTAAGAAAGAACAATGAATCCAGCCGATGGGGTTTAAACCCCAAGGTGGCATAGGTTCGGGGTTATTTTGGGGAACCCCTGTAATGGGGAGGGGGGCAATTCCAAAAAGTCCCCTAAACGAAAATATGGGGATCTCCAGAAATCAAGTTAAAAACCAAATCCTTAGGGGGTGAAATCTTTTCCAGTACACATAGGATTAACATGGGAACATATATTTTAGGCTTAACCCCTCCCATCCCAAAAGGGGGAATAAAGATGACTGGAGGGGCTTGGAGTGGAACACTTTTAAATCTCATTTTTAGACTCGAAAAAAAGCCAAGATATTGTAAATTTTTTAAAAAAATTTAAAAAGTTTAAGACAAAAACGGAAAAAAACCCCTTGAGCATAACTTAAAATAACTGGAAGGCAGATAGAGGGGGATCAAGACCCGGGTCCTAAGGGACTGTGAGGCTCGGGTGCCGAGATATTGCCGCTGTAGAGGGGGCGTCCCAAAGATATGGTTTATAGCAATATTTTATGATCCCCAAATATCAGTCCCCCTAGCACCAAAAAAGTGGCATGTTAAAATATTAGACCGGTGGCACCCCGCATGGGTTTCGTGAAGGTAAAAATTTAAAATGTAAAATTTACCCTCCTTCTTTTTTTTAAGTCCAAAAAAAAGGAAAACTTAAAAAAAAAAATATACGAATAACACACACAAAAAAAGGTCTTAAATTTTGCTACAATGTAGTAAATGGTTTATGTTCACGCATTACGTTAGTAGTAAAAATCTTTAAAAATTACTTGCAATTGTTTTTTAAAAGGTAAACTAATATTTAAAACAAAATATTAATTTAATATTTTTTTTTTTCCTTGGAATGTTTTTTAATAAAAAAAAGTGTTCAAAAAAAATGCATCGGGGGCCCGTGGGCAAAATTTCTCCCTACTATAGTGGTGTCATAAATCAGCGAAAAAAAAGGTTCCCGGAAGGAGTGTATAGCCAAAGCTATTTGGTATAGCTCAGTTCCCGGTTCAAACCAAGGTGTCCCCTTTATCAGGAAAGTGAAGAGAAATATTTTTTTTGAGAATTTCGAAGGCGGTAATATCTGTCCCGTTCTGTATATTTTAGACCAGGGGTGTCCAACCCAAATGACCTTCAGGCCACTTCAAAAAAACATTATAATCTAGCGGGCCTCAAAAAAAAAATATGTCCCTTTTTATAAAAGTTTTGGGGAAAAAAAATTTATTGGGGAAAAAAAAAAAAATATTATTTAATGTTTTCATTTTTTTTCATGTATACAACATAGATAACATAATAATGTTTATATAATATAATAATAAAATGATCAAATAATGTTTAAAATTTTACAATTGCCATTTTCTTGAAAATTACGGAGTTCCTTTTGAATTGATCTTTTGTTACTCATTGTTTGATTGTGTGTCATTCTCAAACGATTAAGTATACTTCCTTTTTTTCTTAAAAGTCCGAATAATTTTTTAAACTTTAAAATCCTCTTACGCCTTTGCTGGGCACTCCACACAATTTAAAGATTAATCTACTAATATTTTTTTTAAATTTCCTGTAAGTATGTTTGGTTTAATAACAAAAAGTGTTCGAACAAAGGCATCAGAGAATCTCCTCAGTGGTGGGCATTCGACTGCTAATTTAGAGGCCCGGGTTTAAACCAGGTGTCCCTTTTTCAGGTAAAGGGGAGAAAAAAATTTTTTGAGAATTTCGAAAGGGGGGAATGATCTGTCCCCTTTGTATATTTCTAGACAAAGCATTTTCAAATCCCTTCCCAAAAACAAGGTTCCTGACACAGGGGAAAAAATCAGGGTTTGAGCATTCGACTGCAGACGAGAGGTCCTCGGTTCAAACCGGTGTCCTCTTCAAATGAAGAAATATATTTTTGGGGGATTTTGAAGGCAGCAATGATCTGTTCCGTTCCGTATATTTCTAATCAAAGCATTTCCGTATCCGTTCCTACGGAACACAATGCAAAGGCTCACTGAGGCGGGGGTATAGCTCAGCGGTAAAGTATTCGACGGCAGATCGAGAGGCATCCGGTTCCAACCCGCGTGTCCTATTGTTCAGGGAAGTGAAGAGAAATATTTTTCTGAGAATTTCGAAGGTGGGAATGATTTGTCCCATTCTGTATATTTCTAGACAAAGCATCTTCGCATCCGTGACTGTGTGCGCGCGCATCGTAAAAATTCCCCCTCATCCTATTTCTCTAACGCCCCAAAAGAAGTATAACTTCAAAAATAAGATACGTTAAATGTGTGCAATACCAAATTCACACCCAATAATATTTCAGAAAATATAAAAAGTTGTTTACAAAAAAAAATATTTTTCAAATTCGATCCACATGCCACCTGTAAAATTTGCCGCCCTGGACAGAGGTCCGGCCCTAGAGCCATCCCTGAAAAATGTCAGAAGGGAATTGTATGGAATGGGTTTATGCAGTAGTAGTTTATTCTTTGATCATCTGTGAGTCTGTTGAATGGTATGTTTTGGAAGTGATTGTGCTGTGTATGTTTAAGTGTAAATGAAAGTTATTCTTGTGATAGTTGATACACATCACGTAAGTACATATATTATGTAACTAAATAAGTCAATATTACAATAATTAGTACCTCACATGTGCATTACTATTATGAATATATGAGAGTCCACAAAAAATGTACCACTACGCTATTGAAGGCCATCTTCTTTACAAATCTTATTTCTTTGCAATAATGGACATACTTATTGTGCCAGATAGATTTGCTGTAAGTTACTTTTTTTAAAATAATAATATTTATTCAATAATAGTACCCCCTCAGGGGGCTCACCTTCTTTAGGTGAGTACGGGTGTCACAGTCCCGAGGTACCCTAGTGATCTTTTTCTTTTCCCAAGGGGTTTACTGTCTTTGGCAAACATGGGCTTCACGAACCCGGGGTACCCTAGTGATCCTTCTCTATTTTCGACCCTCCTTCTTGTCATTCAATTTCCCTTTTCTTCTTTTCCCGTCCAGACCACAGACCTATGCTACAAAATGAACACTGTTCAAATTTAGTTTTTTCTATTGAAAAAACTTCTGATTTATTATTAACATATTTTGATTTACATTTTGTTTTGTGTTAATTTAGTTTCTTTTTCGTATATTTCTTTGAATACTTTGATTATGTTACTTTATTTGATTTCGACTAACACTGTTGGTTTTTCAACCCGCGTTTGCCGTGTGCGGCGCCCCTGGAGGAAAAATGGTGCCCGGGGGAATTTTTGGGCCCCACGCTTCGCTGTAAACGGTGGCAGGAGGACCCCGCCCTGTCAATCGGCGGGTGTCCCTCTTCGGTGTCCCCAAAAGAGACACTGCTTGGTTAGTGCTGCGAAAATGTCGGGTTTTTACCCGTTGGATTCTCCCCCGGGACTGTATCACTATATTCGGGGTGTTCTGGGTAAGCGCCGTGCCGGGTTTTTTGGGCCCAGATGCCCGGGCACCGCCCCCCTTTTTGGGACTCGTGGTGGTTGGGGGCAGCCGGGACGAAGTTGTATACGCGTTTCATGGATCCAATACTGTTGTAAAGGCCTTGTATTACCCAATTTTAACAATGATACAGTTTTCAAAAAACCAGATTTTACTTAACTTTCCAACAATAAAAATCAAAAATCCCCATTTGCTATCCATAAAGCCCTAATCGGAATAGGTGGTGAACCGAAATCTGTTAAACGATTGCGTTCCGGGGATCTCTTTTGCGAACTTTGCTTTTCCTTTAAACCAAAAACTCCCCTTGGGGAACCCGCACAAAAATTAAAATCTTTTAGAGGTGTATTTTAGAACCCGACTTGATAGGCACCCTGAATTAAAAAACTTGGAACTTCTCTGATCAGGGGGGTTACTCAAGTCAGGAGAATCACAATAAAAAAGTTCCCACAATTATTCCCCAAAAACATTTAATTTTAACATTTAATACCCAAAACACCCAAAAACAATAAAAGTGGGTATCTGAATTGTAAAAATTGTCCCTATATACCGAACCCTCTGGCTGTTTTTTAAAAGCCAGGGTTCGGGCACCCCAACTTCCTGTCGCGGGCAATTACATGCTCTAGATGTGCAACGTTGGACATTCCACGGATTGTACTCTAGAGCCCAAATGTGTCAATTGCTCAGAATCCCATTCATCAGATTCAAAATTATGCCCAAAAAAGGAAGTTAGAAAAACAAACAGGAAATAAAAAAAAAATAAAAAAATTTCTACCCAGAAGCACGCAAACTAATAGTGCCTCAACATCCCAAACATATGCTCAAGTTACCAAACCTACAGCTGTATCCACAACTACGCAAACAGATCCAAAATTTAAAAAATAATTTGCCCACCT